>JAAGEH010000013.1:5566004-5687076 GCA_011751065.1 Lasiurus cinereus
AAGAAAGAAAGAAAGAAAGAAAGAAAGAAAGAAAGAAAAAAGAAATGGAAAGGAAAAGAAAAACTGGCTAGTGAAGAAAAAGTGAGTGTGCATGTACTTGGAGCAGTGGAGAAGAAATTAGATATATGCATAAGGTAAATATTTTAACAACTAGTAAAAAGAAAGAATAGAGAAAAACTAAAGCAAGAATGGCGAAAATAATCAGGATGAAAAAAAGGGGGAAAATGAGGAAAAATATGTTGGTATAAGGAAAAATTGAGATGGAATAAAATAATGATGAAAAATAAAAACAAAAAGAGAATATAGAACACTAATCCAAAAAACAAAAAACACTTAACAATGGTAAAAATATAGTAATAAAAATAAATAAATAAAATATAATAATAAAATATAAAGTGAGAAAATTTATTTTCTTAAGTGAAAGATAAAAAATAAAAAAGTGAAATTTCTTTGCTTCAGTGGGGTTTCAATGACCCCTGAGGTCTGATCTAAGACCCCTCTCTATTGTTCTACCTGGCTCATTTCAATTTCCTGTTAGGCAGTCAGCACAGTGTTGAATTTCCCAGTGATCCACTGGTCCTCTGTGTCATAAGCCACTACCTTGGTTTCAAGCAGGCAGGATCCTTTTGCCCTTTTTTTCTGCCTGCTTTCAGTTATATTTACACATACGTCTATTTTTGACACAGCAGTGTTTCTGTATTGGTTTCTGGGACCAAATAGCCCATCAACCTCAGGCCCCCAGGGCTCCCTGGGAGTATTTGGATTTTTTCTTTTTCTGCCACACTCAATATTGGTGTGGCTGTGCTGCCAGGAAGAGCCTAGTCTTCTGAAGAAAAAGTCTGTTCAGGGTTGGTGGGATGGACTGCCCCAGAGGTGGTATTCTGCTTGTCACTCTATTCCCTAATTTCCACTAAAACCACCTTTTCTGCAGTCTCGGTGAGTGTTTTTAATTGAAAGATCCTATGCAGTGGGTTTAGGAAGTTATGAAGACAAAACAACCGCATTGCCTCACGTTTCTCCCCTCGGCACTGTGTGGCCAGTATATAACTTCAGGCTGCCTTTCTGGGTGCAGTTTCCTATAGATGTGGGCTTAGATGTAGAGTACTCCACTCCTGGAATCCCTATGGACCCCCTTCCACACTCTAGGGCTACACTGACCCCAAGGGCCAGGGATTTGGTGCAACGCATTCTCCCTCTGAGACTCTAGTCCCTGCTGTGTGCATTTCTCCATCCATCCCAGATTCCAGATCCCACCTATCTCCAGGTGATCTCTGACCTCTCCATTCACAGATTACTTCACCAGCTGTGTTTAATTTTCCAATTACAGTTGGATGTTATTCAAGTCAACTATTTCTTCTATGACCTGTCCCTGTATTTGGCTGTCACTTTGTCTCCCCCTCGATAAAATTTTTAGATGCCCATGATTGGAGAGGCTGAGTCCCTGTGTTTATGGGTTCATAGCCAAGGCAGATGTTCCCTGGGCTATGTGCTTGTAGGGTCCCACGAGGTATCTCAGTTCTCCCTGGGTGAAGGTAAGGCTGGGATTCTGATCATAGCTGCTCTCCCCTTCAAGACTGTGTGGTCTCTGTGGCAGAGCCAGATGCCCTGAGAAAGATTTCATGGGTAGTAGAGGCTGCCTGTCCAGGGGAACCTGGTCCACCAGTGCCTGACAGTCCTGTGGCATATGACTGTCCCTCACTCACAAATAGACACACTCCCCACACATCCACACACTCTCTTGTATTCTCTCACTCACACTAACTTGCTGACTGCCACCCTGTCAGTTGCCATCTTGGGTCCTTCTATCTCCCCATTTTTGCTATCTCTTTCTTGCCCTGGGCACCTTTCTTGCTTGGTGTTTGAGAGGTTGAAGACACTATCAGAACAATGGTCTGGAAATCATTAGCCCAAAGGCTGGGTCTGCCTTGAATGTCACACCTTCATTGTCTCTGCTCTGAGTTGTATCCCTTTCTCCCAATGATCTGGTCCCTCAGTTGTCTGCTTCAGATTTTCAGGGTGGTGGCAGTGGGTGCATAGTTCCTCTGATGTGCTACACTCTGTGAGGCTCCAGAGCCCTCTGGGAATTCAGTTTATGTGTGGCCTAGAACCCAAGGCCAGGAAGCACCTTAGGTCCCACAACTCCACTTGCAGTGCAGTTGTGGCACAGTCCTATGGACCCGAGCTGGGCACACCAGCTTGTTCTGGATCACCCCAGCAGTATTTCACTATGGCCCAAAGTGAGGCTTTTGCTGGATTGCTCTGGGTAACCCCTGCAAGACTCTCCCAGGGGCCGGGGAAAAGCGAGTGCAGATTGCTCTGGGTCACACAGTTCCTACTTTCTTGTAGCCTGGAGTGATAAGTGCACTGAGTTGCTCAATTCCCCACCCCCTCAGTTTAGAGCAGGGGCGGGTCGCCTTGGGTTGATCAGTCTGAGCTCCCCTGTGGCCTGAGTTTGGTGTTCACTGGGTTACTCCAGGTTGCCCTGGAACAAGACCCTGGGCTTGGGGTGGAGTGTGCATGGGTTGCTCTGGATCACACAGTCCCCACTTTCTTGTAGCCCAGAGTGAGAGGAGGGCTAAGTTGCTCCAGTTCTCCCTTCCTCAGTGTGGAACAGGATCAGGTTGCCCTGGGTTGCTCAGTCTGTGCTCCCCTGTCACCAGGAGTGAGGTGCCCTCTCTCCTGTTGCCTGGAGTTAGGTGTGAGTTGGGTTACTCTGGATGACTCTGGCAGGACTGTCCCAGGGGATGGGTTTCTGGGTGGAGTGGGTGTGTGTTGCTCTGGGTTACAAAGTCAGATCTCCCCTGTGTAGTGCTCTGGGTTGCTCTGGGTTGCCCCTGCAGTAGTCCTGGTGCTGAGGTGGAGTAAGTGCTGGGTGGCTAGCAGCATGGTTCTGGGGTCTGGGGCAGCGGTGGCACACAGGGTTCCAACTGGCTTGCATTCACTGTGGGGTCTAGGAACTGGATCCTAGGATGTTGGGTCCCAGCAGGCTGGTGAGGAGGCCTGTTGCAGGATCTCACTCTGGTAGTGTATACTCCCTTCAGATATCTGGAAGTCTGCCAGGAGGTACTGTGCCACTCACTGCCAGGGCATGGTGGTGGTTCCACATGGGTTATGGCTGCAAAGTGGCATTCTCTAGGCATCCTCTGCTCTTCCTTATTGAAAATGGTCTCCTCAGCTGTGTCTAAATTGTTAATTCATGGTGGATTTTCTCCTATCTAGTTGCTTTTCTGTCCTAGTCCTAGGAGGAGGTGCACGACACTGCTGCCTATTCAGCCAACATTTTTCTCTCAACCCTTATCATTTTAATTATGATGTGTCTTAGTGTGGGCCACATTGGGTTCTTCTTGTTTGGAATACTCTGCATTTCCTGGACTTAAAAGTTTATTTCTTTCACTAGATACACGGAGTTTTCTTTCATTATTTATTCAAAAAATTTTTCAATATCTTGCTCTCTCTCTTCTTCTGTCATCCCATAATTTGAATATTGGTATGCTTGAAGTTGCTGCAGAGGCTCCTTACATTATCTTCATATTTTTTATTCATTTTCCTTTTGCTTTTCTAATTGGGTTTTTCTGCTTCCTCATATTTCATTGTTGATTTGGTTCTTGTAATCTTCTACTCTACAGTTGAATCCCTATAAATTATTATTTATTTCAATTAGTGTATGCTTAATTTCTGACTGGTCTTTTTTTATGTCTTTGACTTTCTCATTAAGATCCTTGAAAGTATCATAAAGATTCTTGAGTAACCTTGTAACCATGGTTTTTAACTCTGTATCCAATAGTTTGCTTGCTTCCTTTTCTTTCATTTGTGACATGTTCTTTGTCTCTGCATTTTGCCTTCTTCTTGTGTTTGTTTCTATGTATTAGACAGAGCTGCTGTGTATCCTGGAATTCTTAAAGTGGCCTTATGTAGTAGATGTTCAGTGGCTCATCCTTGCCAATCGCCTGAGCTGGACACGTTAGGTGCACCCCTCTGTAGGCTGTGTGCACATTCTGATAGTTGAGCCTTGATTGCTGTTGGTGTCACAGGAGGAATTAACTTCCAGGCCAATTGTCTGTGAGGAACAGCTGTGACTACAGTGGGAGAGCTGTTGTGCAGGAAACAATCCTATGGAGCAGTACTTGCTTCAGTGGGCTTTGGTGCTTACTGAGTTTGCCTCTTAAGTGTGTCACTTGTGGATGTATTGAATTGTAATCTGGTATGGTCTGAAGATGTCCACCTGATGCACTGGCTCTAGGGCCTCCAGGGAGTTGGAAACTCAGCCACTGCCTGTGGCCATCTGAAAGGAGCTACAGAGAGATCTGAAGATGGCTGCTATTTGTATTGGACTTTGAGGCCCAGCTGAGAAGCAAGGCAGGCTGATACTATTGCCTGGTCTTGAGCCTTTATTGATAGTTTTTGGGCATGCTGTCAGCAGCTGCAGCTTGTTTCAGAGATTTGAGCAAAGTCTGAAGCCTGAGCCAGGACTGACCATTCATATGGAAGAGCTTCTGCAGTTTGTGTGGGGCTACAAATTGGATGGGGTAGAGTCTCAAGAAATCCCCAGAGTGGAGCAAACTGTGCTCCAGGCTGATGGAAATTCAAATATGGCTGCCAATCAGCCCTGCAACAGGGGAAGTCCCACAACAGAAACAATGACCCTTGTGAGCAATCCCATTTGGGATAAAGCTGCCCCAGAGTTCCTTCCTTGATGCCAGACAAGTGAATTCCTCCTCATATGTGTCTGGGACCCCAAAGCCAGCTGGGAGTCCAAATAAGTTCATTTTCTGGCCCTTTAAATGAAACACCTGGGTCTCCAGCAGTTTCTCCATGTCACTCAGCCACAAATCTTGCTGGTTTTTATAGCCCATAGTTGTGGGGACTTCTCTTGCCAGATTTGGAACACTGGGCTAAGGGTCTGGTTGTGCCTGGGACCCTTTTCTCGTTAGTTTCTTGATGTGTCTGGCTAAAGGTTTACCAATTTTGTTTAGCTTTTCAAAGTACCAGCTATTGGTTTCATTTCATTTTGTGTTGCTTTTTAGATTCTATGTCATTTATTAGTGTTATGATCTTTATTATATCCTTCATTTCACTTTGTTCTTTCCTTATTGTTATTTTTCTAATTTCTTTATTTGTAGGGTTCAGTTGTTTACTTGACATTTTTCTTATTTCTTGAGGTAGGCCTCTGAGGACTGATTTCCTTTTGTTCCATAGATTTGGGGTTGTTATGTTATCATTGTAATTTGTTTCCATTAAGTTTTTTTTTAACTTCTTCCTTGATCTCATTGGTAACCCATTCATTGTTTAATAGCATGCTATTTACCTTCCACTTTTTTTGTTTTAGTGTTTTTATTATAGTGTTTTCTAGTTTTATGCTATTGTGTTCTAAGAAGATGCTTGATATGATTCAATCTTCTTGAACTTGTTAAGAATTATTTTGTGTCCTTACATGTGGTCTATCTTTGTGGATATTCCATGTGCACTTGAAAAATGTATATTATGCTGCTTTAGTATGAAATGCCCTGTAAATATCAATTAAATTCTTCTGATCTAGTATGTTGTTTAAGGTTACTGTTTCCTTGTTGGTTTTGTGTGTGAAAGATCTATTCCATTATGTCAGTTGGGTGTAAAAGACCCATACTATAGCTGTATTTCTATAAATCTCTCCCTTAAAGTTTTTCAGGAATTTTTATATATATATATTTAGTTGTTCCTATATTGGGATCATATACGTTTACAAGGGTTATATCTTGTTGTTGGATCAATTCTTTTAGTATTATATAGTGTTCTTTTTCATCTCCTGTAATAGCCTAAATAAATAGTCTATTTATTCAGATATACATATTGCTAGTCTAGGGTTTTTTTTTTCTTTTCTATTTACATGGAAACATTTTTCTACTCACTCACTTTTATCCTGTGTGAGTATATTGTTCTGAGTTGGGTCTCTTGTAGACAGCATATCGTTGGAACATGTTTTCTTATCCATTCAGCTACCCTATGCCTTTTGATTAGAGCACTTTATCCATTTACACTTAAGGTTGTTATTTACTAGAGCCTGGTGCACAAAATTTGTGCATGGGGGTGTCCCTCAGCCCGGCCTGTGACCTCTCGCAATCCAGGACCCCTCAGGTAGGGTTCCAAGGCCTGGCAGGTAATCAGAGCCTACCAGGCTTTCCTTCCGCGAGCTGCCAGCAACTGGTTCTACCCCTACCGCTGCCACTGCTTGCCATTTGTGCAGTACTGCCCCTCCTCCCCTGCCACTGGTCACCTCTCTCTGCAGGCGACAGGCATGAGGTGTGATTGCTTGGCTGGCCTGGGCCTCCCTCTGTGGGGTGATTACTGGCTGGCCCCGCACATCTGCCACAGTGTTGCTGGCTGGTGGCCTGGGCCACCTTCTGTGGGGCGATTGATTGCAGGGCCCCCAGATGGATTGCCACACAGAGTGAGGCCCCACCCACCACCACCACGGCACTTCCAGCTGGGTGGCCTGGGCTTCCCTCTCTGGGCAATAGTGTGTGATGGCAAGGCCCCCCGACAAATCGTATTGCACCCATCTTGGCTGGCCTGGCAACAGTGTCTGTCATAGCATGGTTGTCCAGAAGGTTATCCAGATGGTTGTTCTGCTATTCAATCATTTAGTTTATTTGCATATTATGATTTTGTTATTATAGACTAGAGGCTTAGTGTACAAAATTCGTGCACTTGGGGGGTCCCTCAGCTTGGCCTGCCCCTTCTCACAGTCTGGGAGCCCACAGGGGATATCCTACTGATGGCTTAGGCTCACTACTTAAGCCGCAGTTGGGCCTCTCTCTGCATTAGATGACCAGCTGATCAGAGGAAGGTACCGCTCCCATCACCCTCTTACTGCTGCTGCCTCTGGCCTTCCTCTGTGGGAGGCAACCCTGTGATCAGAGAAAAGGTGATGTCCCAATCACACCTCTGCTGCTACCACTGCTAGCCATGAGCTGCCTGAGCCTCAACCATCACAATCTCTGTGGCTTGCCAGAGCCTTGTCTGGCACTCATTGCCTGAGCCTCAGGACCTCATAGTAGCAGTGGCCTTTGGCAGCTTGCCAGAGCCCCAGGCCATCCCTGAGCAAGTGGCAGCAGCCATCATCTGTGAGCTTCCCCATGCTTAACCAATTGATGCATTCATTCAGTGATGGACAGCTCATGACTTCAGGGTTCTCCTGGCTGCAGGGGAGGTTGCAAATCTCCTTCTGGCCCTGGGTCACTGTATCCAGTTGCTGGAGTAAATTCCCTATATTGGTTGCTGGGACACCTGGAGGCCTCCACGGATTCCTGACTCTGACCCAAAGGGCATAAAGAGGTGATGGAGATGGCCTGGGAGTTTGAGGAACTGCAGGAAGGAGCTTCTTTTCTCAGAACACCTGACCTGTGGTGCTGGAGGCCATGGTAGGGTGTGGCTGGGCCAAAGCTCTTAGCTGTGGAGCTCAGACTTTCCCTCACCTGCCTTCACTCCTGGGCTTTCCCTTGCCCTCACCTGCCTTTGTTGCTGGCTTTTCCCTTGCTCACCTGCCTTCGCTGCTAGTGCAGAGGTTTCCTGGCAGAGTGGCTCTGCTTCCACTTGTCAGAAGGAACCTGTGGTCCTTCTGGGCAAGCAGCAGTGGTCATCAAGAGCACTAACAGCTGCTGATGCCATGTGGGGAGTACAAGCTACCATCCACTGGGCCCACTCCCATTCCCCCATCCTCACTGCCACTTGCCAAGGGCTGGCCCTGGGCAAATGGCAGCTGCCATGATCTCCCCAATGCTGAAAGTTTCTGCCCTCATCCCCAGTGCTGCAAGTCTCTGCCCACCCACACCTGCTATGCACATAGCCTGCTGATTGGTTGTTACTCTGATGGTGTCCCAACCAATTTGCATATCACCCTTTTATTAGTACAGATAGGTACTAATTTATTGCAATTTTTATTCATTATGCCCATCTTTCTCTATTTATTCTTTTTATAGAAGTCCCTTTAACATTTCTTGCAATGCTCTTTTGGCCATAATAAACTCCTTCAGTCTTTTCATTTTTGTCTGCAAAGCTCTTTATTTCACCTTCAATTTTGAATGTTATTCTTGCTGGGTAGAATCATCTTGGGAACTGATGCTTACTTTTTATAACTTTGAATACTTCATTCCATTCTCTTCTAGTCTTTATTGTTTCTGTTAATAAATCAGCTGACAGACTATGGGGTCTCCGTTGTAGGTAAATGACTGTATCTCTCTTTCTGGCCTTTGCAGAATAGGTAAAATCTATTCATGTGTCTTCCCAAGACCACATCAAAATTATAAATTTATTGCCCTTTCCAGTTTGGCTCATTGGTTGGGGTAATGGGTTCAATTACTGGTCAAGGGCATGTACCTCAATTGCAGGTTCAATCCCCAGCCCTGGTCAGGGTGCATGCAGGAGGCAATAGTCAAAGTGTCTCTCTCACATGGATGCTTCTTTCTCTCTATCTCTCCTCTCCCGCTTTCACTCTCTCCCTGAAGATCAATGGAGAAAATATCCTTGAGTAAGGATTTAAAAAATTTACATCTGTATTATAGAACAATCATTGAGAACCCCTGGGAACTACTAAGCAAAATCCTTATAACTAAGGTTAAAAATAAGAAGCCTTGTCAAGACTGATACAAGGCTTATAGATGTGGAACTAGCAGGTACTTCACCTGTTGTGTGGCACTTAAGTTTCATAAGGGATATGTTGTCTGCAGAGGTTCCCCCTAAGGAGCAATGTGTCACAACTCCACACAGGGATCCCCAGTGCAGAGAATAAGTATCAGGAAGAGGAGTTTCCATGACACTTGACTGTGAAAACAAGTGGCAATTATGTCTCAGACAGATAGGGGCTATGGGAAACTTAGCTGCTACAGATCTTATAGCACCCTTACACAGATTCACTCATTCACAAAATAACTCATTCTAATTTCCAGTACAGAGGCAGCAGGTCAAAAATCCCAGGAACATATAAGAAGAAATTAAATAGACTAACATCAGGGTGAGAACTGGAGGAATCGAGGTCAGAGTATCTCCCTCTAAGGCAGTGGTTCTCAAACTTTCTAATGCCACAACCCTTTAATACAGTTCCTCATGTTTTGGTGACCCCCAACAATAAAATTATTTTCGTCGCTATTTCATAACTATAATTTTGCTACAGTTATGAATTGTCATGTAAATATCTGTGTTTTCCGATGGACTGAGCCTGAAATGTGGGCATGTGCCCTGACCAGGAATCAAACTGTGACCTCCTGATTCATAGGTTGACACTCAACCATTGAGCTATGCCAGCCAGGCAAAGAGACTTCTTTAAGAAGAAAATAAAATATTAAAAATATGAATGTGATAATATAGAAACAATTTATTGGCATAAGAGAGAATAATTGGCATGAGAGGGAATAATTGGTATGAGAGAGAATAATTGTTTAGAATAATATATAAATGTCTATTCACTATGTTGTACATCTGAAACTAGTTGAGAACCGCTGCTGTAGAGCCTAATACCATAGGAAAACACAGATATTTACATTACAATTCATAACAGTAGCAAAATTACAGTTATAAAGTAGCAATGAAAACCATTTTATGGTTGGGGGTCACCACAACATGAGGAACTGTATTAAAGGGTTGCAACATTAGAAAGGTTGAGAATCACTACTCTAAGGACAAATGTGCTGATAAGACCATTTCCCTTTGTTGAACTCTTCTTCTCCCACAGAGTCAATACAGCATAGGAGGACAACAAATCAGTGTTCTGAATTAAGCTAACAACACTGTTTACCCCACCTGATGATTTCCTGATACCCTTACCTCACCCAATTCTCCCACCGAACTCAAACCTCTTTATGACCCTTCAAACAGTGGCTGGTCTTGTCTCATGCTGCAGATTTTTCCAAAATACTGAAAGGTCCACAAATAACAATCAAGCCTTGGCAGCCTTGGCATGCTTTTTGCTAAATGACCCAAAACCCAGCAAAAGCAGTGACAGATCTCAATTTACATTGTGATTCCCAACTGATGGCTCCAAAGCCTGGTATAAGTGGCAGCCAATTATGGCCTGGAACATAGCTTCAACTAAGAGCCACAAGCACAGCTAGGTGCTATATATGGTGTCAGATGAGGACTACACTTATCAGGGTGATTACTTGACAAATTACATAAATGTCTATTCACTATGTTGTATATCTGAAACTAGTATAATATTGGAAATTAACTGTAATTTGAAAAAGACTGGTATGTGTAGGGATTCAGTCATAATGTGGAGACAAAAACATGTCCCAAATGAAAAAAATTGGACAAAATTCCATAAAAAGAACTAAGTGAAATAAAGATAAGCAATGTACCATATGTAGACTTCAAAAACTGGTTATAATGCGGATCAATGAACTTAAGGGGTAAATAGATGAACTCAGTTAGAACTTCAACAAAGAGATAGTAAACATAAGAAGAGAACCAATCAGAAATCTAGAATGCAATAACTGAAATGAAAAATTTACTAGAAGGCAACAACAGCATATTGGATGAACCAGAGGACTGAATCAGCAAAATGGATGACAAGGTAGTGAAAAACACCCAAGAAAAAGCAAAAAGAAAATAAAAAATAATAAAATAAAGATTTAAAATGTTTAAGGGAATTCTGAGACCATAACAAGTGTATGGTCATTTACATTATAGGGGTGCAGGAAGAAGAGAGAGAACAAGGGATTGAAAATCTATTTGAAGAAATAAAGATTAAAACAAAAGGATAGATACAGAGACAGTAAAGCTTCAAACAGACTGTGAAATTACAGCAGGATGATTAAAGTTAGGTGAGGTAAATAAGAGATCAATCAAAGGACTTGTATCTATGCATATAATCATAACCAATGAACATAGACACTGGGGGGTTGGGGTATGCCTGGGAGGGAGGGGGGCAATGGGAAGATATGTATAAAAAATTAATAAAAGAAAAAAAAACATATTTAGCATGACAAAGGAAATAGATATACAATCCAGAAAGTGTGGAGAGTCCCAAACAAGGTGAACCAGAAGCCCAAACAAGATACATTATAGTTAAAACACCAAAGGTTTAAAACAAAGAATCTTGAAAGCAGCAAGAGAAAAGCAGTTAGTACATGGAAACTCTAATAAGAGTGTCAGCTCATTTCTCAATAAAAACTTTACAAGCCAGAAGAAATTGGCAAGAAATGTTCAACGTGATAAAAAGAAAACACCTACAGCTCAGGCTAGTCTACCCAGAAAGGCTACCTTTTCAACCAAATGTTAAATAAAGAATTTCCCAGACCAGAAAAAGCTGAAGGAATTCATTGCTACTAATCCAGTATTACAAGAAATATGAAAGAGACTGTGTGTGTGTGTGTGTGTATAAATTTTATATATTTTTTATTTATTTCAGAGAGGATGTGAGAGTAGAGAGACAGAAACATCAATCATGAGGGAGAATAATTGATTGGCAGCCTCCTGAATGCCCCAAACTGGGGACTGAGCCAGCAACCTGGGCAAGTGCCCTGACCAGGAAACAAAATGTGACCTCCTGATTCATAGGTTGACACTCAGCCATTTAGCTATGCCAGCCAGGGAAAGAGACTTCTTTAAGAATAAAATAAACTATTAAAATATGAATATGATAATATAGAAACAAAAATTTCCTATTGACCAAGAAAAACACAGTACAAGCAGTGCATCAACTAAGTATAAAGCTACTAAAAATAGGAAGACCATGTGTTATTACAATAATAAATTAAGGAATATAGGCAAACACAAATAAAAAAAGTATTTAATGACAATGACAACATAAATATGTAGGAGATAAATAAAAATTGTAGTGATTTTAGAATGTGTTCAAACTTGAGAGATATCGACTTCAAAAAGACTTCTGTAAACATGTCTTGGTTTATCTGAAGGACATGGTTAACACAAAATAAAATCTACAAGAGATATACAATAAATAAGAAGAAAATATTCCAAATATAATAATATAGAAAATAATTAACACACAAGAGAAGGGAGCAAGAGAATAAGAAAAGAACAGAAAATATAAAAAGAATGAGAAATATTAATAAGAGAGCAATTACAGCATAGCAATAGGTATTTTAAATGTAAATGAAATAAGTATTCCAACAAAAGATCTGAGTTGGCTGAATAAATATAAAAAGGAAACAAGATTCATACATATACTGCCTACAAGAGGCCTATTTCAGATTGAAAGACACATGCAAACTGAAAGTAAATGGATGTAAAAAGATACTTCAAGGGAATGGAAATTTTCAAAAAGCTGTGATAGGAATACTTATATCAGAAAAAAACAGACTTTAAAATAAAGATTATAACAAGACAGAAACAAGTGCATTTCATAATGGTAAAGGGATCAATGAAATAAGAGTATACAACTCTTGTAAACTATGCACTCAACATAAGAGCATCTAAATACATAAAGTAAATATTAAGAAACATAAAGGGAAAGATAGTCAGTAATACAATAATAGCAGGGAACTTTAACACCCCATTGACATCAGACAGTCGATCATCCAGACTGAAAATCACAAGAAAACCATGGCTTTAAATGCACACTACACCAATGAACTTAATTGATTTTTTTAGGACATTTCACTCAAAAGCAGCAGCATATACATTCTTTTCAAGTTCACATGGAACATTTTCTAGAACACACCGCATATTAGGCCACAAAACAAATATCAATGAATTTAAGATTAAAATCATATCAAGCATCATCTCTAATCACAGTGCTATGAAACTATTATACAAAAACGTTGAAAACAACGTAAATGGGTTGGGGCTAACTAGTATACCTTGAGACAAATTATTATGAAAATACACTAACCCAAACTCTTTGGACAAAGTCAAAGAAATTCTAAGGAGAAAATTCAAAGCAATAGAGACCTGAATCAAGAAATAACAACAGCCCTAACCGGTTTGGCTCAGTGGATAGAGTGTTGTCCTATGGACTGAAGGGTCCCAGGTTCAATTCCGGTCAAGGGCATGTACCTTGGTTGCAGGCACATCCCCAGTAGGAAGTGTGCAAGAGGCAG
The DNA here is from genome assembly GCA_011751065.1 of Lasiurus cinereus. Taxonomy (NCBI): domain Eukaryota; kingdom Metazoa; phylum Chordata; class Mammalia; order Chiroptera; family Vespertilionidae; genus Lasiurus; species Lasiurus cinereus. Next base: position 5,579,039 of record JAAGEH010000013.1, read on the forward strand.
GTGATCGATGTTTCTAACTCTCTAACCCTCTCCCTTCCTCTCTATAAAATATCAATAAAATATATTTTTTAAAAAGAAATAACATAAAAAGGCATTGCAGGGGAAATCCAAGATGGTGGCATAGGTAAACACCTATACTGCTGCCTCGCACAACAATTTCAAAACTACAACTAAAAGACAGAACGGACATCATCCAGAACCACAGGAAAGCTGGCTGAGTGGAAGTTCTACAACTAGAGGGAAAGAGAGGGGCTCACAGAGACCCAGAGGAGCTGCAAAAAGCTGAGGTACGGAGACGCATGCGAGGAGAGAACGGGTGCCGGAGTACCTGGCTGGTTTTCTCTGGCGGGAGGGAGACGGAGACTCTCAAAGGCATTGAACCCCTTGTCCTGCGACACTAAACCCCAGATCCAGCTGAAACACATATGGGGGGAGTTTGGACTGTGAAAAGGGAGAAGTGCATGGAAATTTAGGGGAGTTGCAAAGGATTGGAGGTCTGGTCGCGCAAGGCGCCACGCGGAGGACAGATTGCTGATTGTGCCGCTGGCTTTCGCGAGTGGGCGGGAGACAGACCCTCCCAATTGTGCCACTTCTGACTCCACTAAGCCCCTGTTTTGGGCGAAACCCTGGAGACCTAGACTCGTGTGGTCCTGGTTCGCAGGGGAGCCGGAAAGGCAGCGGTTAGAGGCACTGCGGGTGCCGTGCCACAAGGACCACTCCAGCCATTACCCAGTCACGTGAGACTCAGGGGCCGTGGAGGGCGGGGCCGACTGGAAGGCAAGGCAGTCCCTTAAGCCCTGAAACTCCACACCTCCCAAGCTCAACAGAGGCTTCTTCGGCTGAATCCAGCACAGAAGTTTCCCCGGCACAGTGAAAATGCCTAGACAAGGGAAGGGATTACAAGCAAAAGAAATGGAGGAAAAAAAAACGACTGGATATAGAGTTCAAAACCACGCTTATAAGGTTTTTCAAGAATATGCTAGAAAAGATGGATAAATTTAGTGAGACCCAAGAGGAGATGATAAATACACTGACTGAAATAAAAACTATTATACAGAGTACTAACAGCAGAATAGAGAAAGGCAAGGATCAAGTCAAAAATTTGAAATATAAAGAAGCAGATAACATTCAACTGGAAAAGCAAGAAGAGAAAAGAATCCAAAAATGTGAACATAATGTAAGGAGCCTCTGGGAGAGCTTCAAGCGTACCAACATCAGAATTGTGGGGGTGCCAGAAGAAGAGAGAGAGCAAGATACTGAAAACCTGTTTAAAGAAATAATGACTGAAAACTTCCCACATCTGGTAAAAGAAATAGACTTACAAGTCCAGGAAGCACACAGAACCCCAAAGAAAAGGAATCCAAAGAGGACTACACCAAGACACATCATAATTAAAATGCCAAGAGCAAAAGAGAAATAGAGAATATTAAAAGCAGCAAGAGAAAAACAGTTTATTACCTACAAGGGAGCACCCATACGACTGTCAGCTGATTTCTCAACAGAAACGATGCAGGCCAGATGGGAGTGGCAAGAAATATTCAACGTGATGAACAACAAGAACCTACAACCGAGAATAATCTATCCAGCAAAGCTATCATTCAGAATTGAAGGGCAGATAAAGACCTTCACAGAGAAGAAAAAGCTAAAGGAGTTCATCAACTCCAAACCAGTATTATATGAAATGCTGAAAGGTACTCTTTTAGAAGAGGAAGAAGAAAAAGGTAAAAGACAAAAAAATTATGAACAACAAATACACATCTATCAACAAGTGAATCTAAAAATTAAGTGAATTAAAAATCTGATCAACAGAATAAACTGGTGAATATAATAGAATTAGGAGCACAGAAAGGGAGTAGACTGATAATTCTCAGGAGGACAAAAATCATAAAGCATCAAACAGACTGTGAAATTATACCAGAAAGATTAAAGTTAGGTGAGGTAAATAAGTGATCAATCAAAGGACTTGTATGCATGCTTATAAACATAACCAATGATCACAGACACTGGGGGGTCGGGGTATGCCTGGGAGGGAGGGGGGGCAATGGGGAGATATGTATAAAAAATTAATAAAAATTAATTTAAAAGGCAAAAAAAAAGAAATAACAAAAAATCAAAACATTTAACATCACCTAAAGGAACTAGAAAAAAATTAAAACAAAGAGTGCCCAAAGTGAATAGAAGAAACAAAATAATAAAGATAAAGGGGAAAAAATAAATAAATTAGAGACTAAAAAATAAAAAAGATCAATGAAGCCACGAGCTGGTTCTTTGAAAAGATAAATAATATTGGCAGACTTTTAACCAGATTTATTAAAAAAGTAAAAGAAGAAATAAGAAGGTTCAAATAAATAAAATCAGAAAAGAAAGAAAAGGGACTCAAACACCACAGAAATATAAAACATTACAAGAAAAATGTGAACAACTCTATGCCAACAAATTAGACCACCTGGAAAAAAATGAATGAATTTCTGCAAATATACAAGCTTGCAGGACTGAATCAGGAAGAAACAGAAAACCTGAACATACCAATAACAACTAAGGAAATCAAATCAGTAATCAGTTATATATATGAAAGTGGAAACATGGTAACTTGACAAGCTCAAGGAAGACCTGCATGGTAGTCTTGCAGATTCAAAGACCTAAAGTAAGATGAAGGATGGTCTGAAATTAAAAACTTAACTAAAAGCAATTATGGTAGGTAGTCATGTCTAGACTTGTAACTTCCCTGACAAAGATCAACTTTGATCTTTACTGAGTCTGTTGTCTTTTTGCATCTAAGATAACATACCTATGAAATGTCAGTAACTTGCAACTTTCCTTTTTCCATACCTCTGGGGCACAACCAAATGCGTGTGGGCACCAGGATAGAGACCATAAATTCCATCATTGTTATTGTTATTATCCTGTTTCCCCGAAAGTAAGACATCCCCAGAAAATAAGACCTACTTCTAGTTTTACCTCTCGCTGTAATATAAGGCATCCCCCCTTAAAATAAGACCTCCCTGATAATAAGGACTCCCCCAAACATAAGGCCTCCCCGGAATATAAGGCTCCCGAAGCTACTGTAAGGCATCTGACTCCTGATTTAAAAAGACCTCGAACTTCCTGAACAGCTCTGGCTGCACTGCGGCCAATCAGTGAGCTGGTTTGTGATGACAACTACTACCATACTGTATACAGGTAATAAATTTCCTTTTTTTGTTGTTGTTGTTCAACAATAAATGTGTACCGTGTTCTTCTTCATGGAAAAATAAGACATCCCCTGAAAATAAGACCTAGTGCATCTTTGGGAGCAAAAATTAATATGACATTGTCTTATTTTTGGGGAAACAGAGTATGTTAATTGTTTACTATTATCTAGCCAGTATCCACCTAAGTAAAAGAAGTATGTGTCTACCATTTACTTTTTATCCAGTCCCAGAGGTTTCCTCTGCTTTGCTTTCTCCCATCTCCCTAATCTATCACCAATGCATTTCATGCAATCACTTTACATAATGTATAAAGTAAGGTGGAAAAAAAACAAACAAAACCCAAACACCTTTCCTCGAACCATTATCCCAATCCATTGAGATTCTGCTTCAGAATTGTCAACAGTTTGGCTTAAATAAACTTACAAAAATTATTCACAGGTTTGAATGTTTTATGTTAACACTAGAGGCCCAGTGCACAAAAATTCATGCACTCGGGGGCGGGGGAGGTGTCCCCTCAGCCCAGCCTGCACCTTCTCACAATCCAGGACCCCTCAAGTAGGGTCCCTAGGCCTTGTCTGAGATCAGGGCCTATTGGGGCTTTTCTTCCCCTGGCTTCAGGCAGCTGGCCCCACTCCCACCACTGCCATTGCTTACCATCTGTGAAGCGCTGCCCACCCTTCCTGCCACTGGTGGCCTCCCTCTGCAGGCGACAAGCTGGGGTACAATTGCTTGGCTGGCCTGGGCCTCCCTCTTTCTTTGCTGGGGGCAGGACCAGCCCTGCAAGGGGTCATCTGTCTACCTGATCACCCCTAATCTTTCACCTGCCTACCTGATAATCTCTAATCACTTGCCTGCCTACCTGATCACCCCTAACTGCTTGCTGGGGGGCAGAGCCATCCCAGTGAGGAGCCATCTGCCTACCTGATCTCCCCTAACTGGTGGCCTCCCTGCCTGATCACCTTTAACCATTTGCCTAGCTATCTGATCACCCTTAACTGCTAGTCTGCCTACCTGATCACCTCTAACCAGATTGCCTTCCTTCCTGATTGCTCCTAACCACTTGGTTGGGGGCGGGGCCAGTCCAGCAAGGGGATATCTGCCTACCTGATCTCCCCTAACTGCTGGTCTGCCTACTTTATCACCCCTAACCATTTGCCTTCCTATTTTATCACCCCTAACCAATGGTCTGCCTACCTGTTCACCACTAACCACTCTGCCTGCCTGCCTGATTGCCCTTAACTGCTTGCTTAGGGGTTAGGCCAGCCTGGTGAGGAGCTGTCTGCCTACCTAATCTCCCCTAACCTCTGGCCTGCCTATCTGATTGCCCCTAACCACTCTTCCTGCCTTCTGATTGTCCCTAACCCTTGGCTTGGGGGTTGAGCCAGCTCATGAGGGGACGTGGTGCTCTGATCTCTGGTAGTTTGGGTCATGACATCTCTAGCCTTTTATTATATAAAATTACCAAACAAAAGTTTTGGACCAGATACAGGAGAATTTTACCAAATATTAAAAATAAATTTTCAAAAGGAGGAAAGGCTCCCAAACTCATTATGATGCCAGCATTACCCTGATACCAAGCCAAAGACATTAGAAAAAAATCCTATATAATAAAAGGGTAAAATGAAAATAGATCAAATGGCAGGACAACCAAACAACCAATCAAAGCATAATATGCTAATTTGCTCAACTGCTCACAATGATGTTCACTGACCACGAGGAAGCAGACAGTCAACTGGTCAACCAGTTGCTATGACATGCACTGATCATCAGGGGGCAGATGCTCCGACCGATAGGTTAGCTGGCTTCTAGGGTCTGGCCAATTGTGATTGAGTGAGATGGGCTGGACATGCTTTAGAATCCTGACCTGATTGTGCATCGGTGGGAGTCCCTCAGCTTGGCCTGCATCCTCTCGCAATCTGGAACCCCACAGGGGATATCAGAAAACAGGTTTCAGCCTGATCTCCTAAGCCACTACCCTGGGGAGGATGCCAGAAGCAGGGCTCATGGCTGGCAAGAGCTGCTGTGGCAAAACGAGCCTCTCCCAATTGGGATTCATTGGTCGCAAGCCCATGGCAGGCACAGTGTGGCCAGGATAAGAGGGAGTGACAGGTCAGAGCTGAAGGCTGCATTGGACTACAGGTTTTGGACTGAATCCTGCAAGCCACTCAAAGGGGCCCCACCTGTGCACAAATTTGTGCACCAGGCCTCTAGTACACAATTATAAGGAAAATCCCCAATGAACATAATTGCAAAACTCCTCACCAAAATATTAGCAAACTGAATTTATCAATACATTAAAAAAAAATCATACACCACAATCTAATGGAATTTCTTCCTGGGATGCAATGTTACTTCAATAGCCACAAATCAATTAACATGCTATACATAATAAAATAAACACTACAATTATATGATCATATTAATAGATGTAGAAAAAGAATTTGATAAAATCTAACATTTATTTTTGATTAAAAAAAAACTCTCAGGAAAGTGGGTGTTAGAGGGAACATACCTCAACATAATAAAGTAATATATAACAAACCTAGAGCCAACATTATACTCAATGTAGAAAAGTTGAGACTTTTTTTAATCAGGAAAAAGATAAGGATCTACACTTTTCTTGCTTTTATTCAAGATAATATTTTAGCCGAGACTGGTTTCACTCAGTGGATAGAGCATTGGCTTGCAGACTGAAAGGTCCCAGATTCAATTCCAGTTGGGGGCATGTACCTTGCTGGTGGGCACATCTCCACTGTGGGGCATGCAGGAGGCGGCTGATCAATGTCTCTCATCGATGTTTCTGACTTTCTATCTCTCTCCCTTCCTCTCTGTAAAAAAATAAATAAAATATATATTTAAAAAAGATAATATTTTAAGTCCTAGCCACAATACTTAGAGAAAGAAAATAAATAAAAGACATGCAAATTGGAAAGGAAGAATAAAATCTGTCATTATTTTTAGATTACATGAAACTGTATATATAAAGATCACTAAAGATTCCATCAAAAATCTAATAAAACTGATAAATGAATTCAGTAAATGAGCAGGGTGCAAAATTAATATTCAGAACTGGCTTGCATTTTATACTCTATAATCAACCACCATAAAGAAAAAATTATGAAAAAAATCTCATGTATAATTGCATCAAAAAGAATAAATTATTTAGGAAAAAATTAAACTAGGGGTTAAGAGACCGGTACTTGGAAAATTCTAAGACACTGAAGAAATTGAAGGAAATAAACATACATTGAAAATATATCATGCTCATTGAATGAAATAATTACGTTAACATGTCTATCCTACAAAAAGCAATCTGTAGGTTCAAAGAAATCTTTATCAAAATGTCAACAGCATGACCCTTCCCACTGGTTAGAGGAGTCTCTCAGGCTGCATGATGGTGAGGTGATAGCGCTACTCTATCCAGGGACTTCAGCCCCAGGCTTCCACTGTTGCACCCACTCCACAGTCTCCACAGCCAGTGCCCTCAGGGCATGCCTACTGGTACACTGGAGGGGTCTGAATGACACACTTAACATTGAATCTTGATGGGGAGGCTCTATTTCTTGAAATAACTTGTGCTGGTGAGCAGAAATGGGGGGCTGGACAGTAGGTCCAGGAAGGAGAGCAGCCCTGGCTATCTGGAATGCAGAGGAGGAACCCTCTTTTCCACATGCAAAACAGCTGCTTCTGATCCAACCAGCAGGGACTTGGGGAAGGAAATCTGTGTCTATGCAGATGACAGAGAGGAGATGCCCGGAAACCAGACATAGCTGAGGCATTAGAAGCAGAGGAAGAGCCTAGCCCACCCTCTTGCATGCTACTGACACCACCCCCAACAGGAACCTGATCAATCCATCCTGACAAAGACCAGGATACCCCCACAGAGCCATCTCCATAGGAGAAGGGAGTACAGCTAAGAACAGGGACAACCAAGGTGTGAGATTCAAGACAGATCCAGGATCTGGGCTATGGAGTCCCAGCCCACTGAACTATGACGGGGTGCAAGTACTCGGATGTCAATCTGGATGCCCAAAGCCAGAAAGGGATAGTGAATCACATTGACCTGCACCAAAGAAGCTCCCAGGGGGCCCAGCATAGATCCACCAAGGGACCAGATTCAACAACATCAGAGCAAAATTCAACAAGATCCACAAATAGCAGACCCTAAGGTTTTTCATTGTGTGAGTATGTGTGGTTTTGGTCTGTGTGTATGCGTGAATTTTATTTTTGTTTTTTGTTGTTTGTTTGTTTTTCCCCCTTTTTTCTTCTCTTCTTTCTTGCATATCTCTGTTTTCTTTGTTCCTTTTGATTCTATTCTACTTTTGTCTCTTCTTATTGTTATTATTCATTTTTATTATTTTATTTTGTATTTTTCATTTTATTTTCTATCTATATATTATAACCATTATCACTACTTTTAAAATTCATCATTATTAATTTCATTTATTTTCTATTTCCTTTTATTTTATCCTTCTATACTAGTTCTTTTAGCTTCCTCCTTGCTTCCATATAGCCATTTTTTCGGTCTTCTTTTTCCCTTTATTTTATAATCCATTTAAGCCTGTGGTCCTGTATCTTTTAGTATTCTTTTTATTTTGTATTTGTTTTGTTGTTTGTTTTTTTTTCCTTCTTGGACAACTTAGGCAAAGGGGGAAAATTCCTAGAAACTTGCAAACTTTCAAAATACAACCAGGTAGAATCAGAAAACCTGTATAGGTTGATAACAACTCATTAAATTGAAGCAGTAATTAATAAACTCCCAACAAACGAAACTCCTGGACTAGACTGATTTACAGGAGAATGCTACCAATCATTCAAAGGAGAACTTACACCTATCATACTTAAACTATTACAAAAACCTCAAGAAGAAGGAACACATCCAAGCTCTTTTTATGAAGACTGCATTATCCTAATTCCAAAAGCAGATAGTTATACTACAAAGAAAGAACATTGCAGGCCAATATCTCTGATGAACACAGAAGCTAAAATCCTCAACAAAATATTAGCAAATAGGACCCAGCACTATATTAAAAATATCATACACCATGATCAAGTGAGATTTATTCTGAGTATGCAAGGCTGATAAAATATGCTATCTAATAAAAGAATAATATGCAAATTGACCATCACTCCACCACACAAGATAGCTGCCCCCATGTGGCCAAAGATTACTGCCCCCATCTGGACACAAGATGGCCACTACAAGATGGCAAGCAGGGGAGGGCAGTTGGGAGGGACCAGATCTTCAAGGAAGGGCAGATCTGAGCAATCAGACCAGCAGGGTAGGGCAGTTAGGAGGAACCAGGCCTATAGGGAAGGGCAGTTGTGGGGAACACAGACAAGCTGGGGAGGGCAGTTGGGGAAACCAGGCCTGCAGGGGAGGGATGTTAGGGGAAAACAGACTGGCAGGGAGCAATTAGGCATCAATAAGGCTGGCAGAGGAGTGGTTAGGGGGTGATCAGGCTGGCAGGCAGAAGCAGTTAGGAGCAATCAGGAAGGCAGGCAGGAGAGCAGTTGGATGCCAGCAGTCCTGGATTGTGAGAGGGATGTCCAACTGCTCATTTAAGGCCTGATCCTAAATGGGCAGTTGGACATCCCTCAAGGGGTCCCATATTGGAGAGGGTGCAGGCTGGGCTGAGGGACACACACCCCTGTGCATGAATTTCATGCACTGGACCTCTAGTTTTAAAATTAAAAAATGTTTCTAACTCTCTATCCCTCCCCCTTCCTTTCTGTAAAAAATCAATAAAACATATTTTTAAAAAATAAATAAAAATAAAAACAACCTCTTTAAATATTATGTACATATTCATCAACTTAGGCCAAACTTTGGCATACATAATAAAATTGGTTTAGAACTGTTAAATTCATTTATTAAAACATGCCTTTCAGATCAATATTACAATTTTTGAAACAATTAAGCAATAATTATAAAGAAACATAAACATGTTCTTACTTTTTCAGTCAATTACCAATGTCTTACAAATTTACCCTAAGAAATTAAGCCAGTGAAAGAAATAAAAATGGATTAAGATGCTCATTTTATTACTGTTTTAAAATAATTTTTAGAAATTCATATAGTAGATTATGATATGATTTGAGTAAAATATCAGTTATCCATTAATAATTAACAAAACTCTGTAGTAAACACAGAAAATCCTTATGAACTTCAGTGATTTAAAAAGATAAAAATTAAATTAAATTTATTTTCTAATCACAGGTATATAAAAGTGAAGTTTTGGATAATGACCAAAAAGAATAACAAAATGGTGAAAAATGTTATTTTTCCTATTAATGTTGTTTTACTTTTTGTATATTAAAAATAAAAGTAGTAAAACTCACTCTATCATTGTCTCCAGGTTGTGGTAAGAAATAATTTTTTAAAGTGATTACTTACAAAGGTGCTTTAATAATTGGTAAATAGCTATTCTGCAGTTTTAAACTGTTTCTTTTAAAAATTATTTAAACAATATCCCCATACTAGAGGTCCAGTGCATGAAATTCATGAATGAGGGAGATGTCCCCTCAGCCCAGCCTGCACCCTCTGCAATCCAGGACCCCTTGGTGGATATCTGAGTGCTGGTTTAAGCCCTATACTGGGGATCAGGCCTAAACCGGCAGTCAGACATCCCTCTCAAAATCCTGGTCCCCTTGGCTCCTAATCGCTCACCTGCCTGCCTGCCTGGTCACCCCGTACTGTCCCCCTGCCAGTCTTGTCACCTCTAACTGCTCCTCCTGCTGGCCTGGTTGTCCCTAATTGCCCCCTGCTGCCCTAGTCACCCCTAACTGCCATCCACCTGCTGGCCTGGTCACCTCTTACTGACTCACATGCTGGCTTGGTCACTCCTCACTGTCGCCCCACACAGCCTGCTATTCAGTTGTTTGGTCATCCCTCACCAACCCCTCTGCTAGCCTGGTCGCCCCATCCAGCCTGCTGTTCAGTCTTGGTTGTCCCTCACTAACCCCCCTGCCAGCTTGGTTGTAGGCAGCCATCTTATGAGGGCATGAGGGTCAATTTGCACATTACATCTTTATTATATAGAATAATTAAATTAATAAAACTTATCATTTGGAACATTGTATTACTCAGTAGTCTCTAAATTACTGTTTTTATGAATATCACATGAAACACAACATATACTAAACAGATGATATAGACATGAGATCTCTGGACTAGCAAAGAAAAAATATCTAAAAATTATGTTGCTATGTGAAAACAGTGAAAGCACTGACAAACTGTAAAATCAATTATATATATAAACCCAGTGTCTGTGACGACCAGGATGACCAAATGAGCAGTCACCATGAGGTGCATTGAGCACCTCTTGGTCCCTCCCCCTGCCCTCTGGCCCACAAGCAGGGTGGGACTGAGGACTGGCAAGCAGGCTGAACAGTTGACTTCTTGGTCCCTGTCCCCACCCTGCAAGCTCCAATGGATCAACGATGGTGAATGGGGGAATTGGGATGGATGGTGAGAGGACCAGGCTGGCTATCAGGCTGTGGGGATCACCAGCTCATCCCTGGCTAATCAGGGGCTCAGTCCTCTGGGAAAGCAGGCACCAGCAACTTCACCTCCATGTGCATGCACCAGGCCAGCTGCTGATGGAACATGCTGCCCACTTGGGGCCGCTCATACTGGGGTGTATAGGTCTGGGGCAGAACCTGTAGCTTCTGTCAGCACCTCAATTTCCAGCAGCAGCAGCAGTGGCAGCAGCAGGGATGGCAGCAGCAGAGCCTGTGTAAGTGGCCTCGAGCAGGCAGCGTGTTCCATCAATGGCCAGCCCAGTGCACACACATGGAGGTAAAGTTGCTGGGGCCTGAGTCCCTGAGCCGCCAGGGATGAGCTGGTGATCCCAATTGCCTGACAACCTGGCAGTGGAGACAGCATTCAGCCTGGGGATTGACAAACTGGCAGAATATGGCCCTGATCACAGGAAGCTGGGTCTTAGGGACCATACCTGCATGATTTAGTGCACTGGGCCCATATATTTATAGAACTCTACAATTTTATAAAGTCTTGAAACAATCTAAAGGGTATTTTCCAAAAAAAAGCAATAATAGTATGTGGAAAAATATTTCCAAACAATCTTTCCAAGTTTGATTAACAGCATTAACCTATACATTCAAGAACTTCAACAAACTCCAAGTTGGATAAATTCAAAGTGATCCACATTTAGGCACATAATGGTCACACTGTCAAAAGTCAGAAAGAATATTGGGAGCAGCAACAGAAAAGTGCTTATTCACATATAAAGAGTACTCAGTAATATTTATAGCTGATTTCTGTTCAAAAATCATGGAGCCCAGAGAAAGTTGTATGAAGTATTCAATTATCTGAAAGGAAAAAGAAAAGACCAGCAATGAAGACTATATCTCAACAAAATTAATCCTTCAACACATAAAAAACTTTAGACATTCTCAGATAAACAGAAAGAATAATATTTTTTCTAAAGATCCAGACCTGAAGAAATACTAAATAAGTTTTAAAGTGTTGAGTTTAGGATAAAAAAACATATATAACCGAAGTGATTGAATGACTGATGAAACAGTCTCTATGATGCTCACTGACCACCAGGGAGCAGATGTTCAATGCAGGAGCTTCCCCCTGGTGATCAGTGAGCTCCCACAGAGGGAGTGCCACTCAGCTGACCAACCCATCCTGGCAGTCCACTAGCCTGATGGGAGTCACTCGCTCCCTCAGTAGTCCTGCAGATCCAATCTCCAGAGAAATGGTCAGGCACTGATGGACTGGCACTGCCAGCATGATCCCAACAGCACTGCAGGCCTCCTGGAAATTGGCCTCAGACACTGTGGCCACTTCCTATCCCTAGACACTATGCAAGGAAGAAGTGATATAAAAGTGGCTGCCATGTGGCTCTTGACAACCAGTGCAAATGTCAGTGGGATGGATCTGGATCCCAGGCCAACAAGGGTGTCCCATCACCTGCCCAGCCCTCCCCCACCCCGACTGTCCTCGAGACAGGTGCCACATGCAGGGATCATGGCTGGAGAACACTCCTGCAGTTGCAAGAGCCTTTCCTGATCAGGACCAAATGGGCATGAGCCATTGGAAAGTGCAGCAGGGTGAGATGAGTGGGAGTGGCAGGCAGGAGCAGCAGGCAGTGATGGACTGCTGGTTTCAGCCCAATTCCAACAGGTCACCCCGAGGGACCCAACCTGTGCATGAATTTGTGCATTGGGCCTCTAGTACAGAATATAACTCTAAATATAATGCAATTAGGACCAAATTAGAGAGGGCTGGACCTGCATTGCCACCATTTGTCCACTATCCAGATACCATTGATGACATGTATACAAAAGGAACTGTTTGACATTGAAACCGGGACTCAAAGCTATTGGACATTGAAATTGGGACTCAAACATTTTTCTTTTGCTCTTGTGGGTTTATTTCTAGCCTACAGGAGCAAGATGTTTTTAAAACAAGAATCAGAGGATGTGGGGGGGGAAGCATATGCAGAGGCAAAGAAGCAATGAAGAGACCGTCTTGCCACAGTGGGAAGGCAGGGGAGGTTGGGGGAAAGGGCCTGTAGGAGATCAACCAAAGGACTTGTATGCATGTCTGTAGGCATAGCCAGTGGAGACAGGGCAAGGGAGGGGGGGCAGGGAGAGAAATATGGGTGAAGGCATATAATGGGGGGTGGGGAGGACAATAGAGAAAAAATAAAAATAAAATAAATTTAAAAATAAATAAATCTATATAAAAACATAAAAATAAAAATTATATATAATGCAATTAAATTTGAAAAAAAACCCAACAACAACAAAGGAAAATGTTTGGGAAATTCACAGATAGAAATTAAACGATACACTCTTACATAACAAAGTGTCTTAACAAGAAATCACAAAGAAAATTGGGAAATTCTTTAAGTTGTATAAAAAAGATAACAAAACATTCCAGAACATATAGAATGTAGCTAAGACAGTGCTTAGTGGGAAATTTATACTTTCAAATATTTTATTTTATTATATTTATTTTTTAATTAAATCTTTATTATTCATATTATTACATTTGTTTCTCTTTTTTTCCCTCCATAGCACCCCTCCACCCAGCTCCCACCCCTCCCTCTGCCCTTAGCTCCCTCCCATTGATCTCATCCATAGGTGTATGATTTTTGTCCAGTCTCTCCCTGTACACCCCTCACCCTTTCCCCCCTGAGAATTATCAGTCCACTCCCTTTCTGTGCTCCTAATTCTATTATATTCACCAGTTTATTCTGTTGATCAAATTTTTAATTCACTTAATTTTTAGATTCACTTTTTGATAGATATGTATTTGTTGTTCATAATTTTTTGGCATTTACCTTTTTCCTCTTCCTCTTCTAAAAGAGTACCTTTCAGCATTTCATATAATACTGGTTTGGAGTTGATGAACTCCTTTAGCTTTTTCTTATCTGTGAAGCTCTTTATCTGCCCTTCAATTCTGAATGTTAGCTTTGCTGGATAGATTATTCTTGGTTGTAGGTTATTTCTTGCCACTCCCTTCTGGCCTGCATCGTTTCTGTTGAGAAATCAGCTGACAGTCGTATGGGTGCTCCCTTGTAGGTAATAAACTGTTTTTCTCTTGCTGCTTTTAATATTCTCTCTTTCTCTTTTGCTCTTGGCATTTTAATTATGATGTGTCTTGGTGTAGTCCTCTTTGGATTCCTTTTCTTTGGGGTTCTGTGTGCTTCCTGGACTTGTAAGTCTAGTTCTTTTACCAGATGTGGGAAGTTTTCAGTCATTATTTCTTTAAATAGGTTTTCAGTATCTTGCTCTCTCTCTTCTTCTGGCACCCCCACAATTCTGATGTTGGTACACTTAAAGCTGTCCCAGAGTCTACTTACATTATGTTCACATTTTTGGATTCTTTTCTCTTCTTGCTTTTCCAGTTGAATGTTGTCTGCTTCTTTATATTTCAAATTTTTTACTTGATTCTTGCCTTTCTCTAGTCTGCTGTTAGGACTCTATAATATTTTTTTATTTCAGTCAGTGTATGTTTAATTTCTATTTGGTCCTTTATCATCTTTAGTTGGACCTTTTTCATCTCCTCTTGGGTCTCACTAAATTTATCCAACTTTTCTAGCATATTCTTGAAAAACCTTATAAGTGTGGTTTTGAACTCTATATCCAGTCGTTTTTTTCCCTCTATTTCTTTTGTTTGTGATCCCTTCCCTTGTGTTGGCATTTTCACTATGCCGGGAAACTTCTGTGTTGAATTCAGCTTTATGATACCTGACGCAAAGCCGCAGAAGCCTCTGTTGAGCTTGGGATGGGTGGAGTCTCAGGGCTTAAGGGACTGCCTTGCCTTCCTGTCGGCCTCGCCCTCCACGCCCCTGAGTCTCATGTGACTGGGTAATTGCTGGAGCGGTCCTTGTGCGCGTGTGCCCACAGTGCTTCTAGACCTCTGCCTTTCCAGCTCCCTGCGCACCAGGACCACAGGAGTCTAGGTCCCCAGGGTTCGGCCTTAAACAGGGGCCCAGTGGACTCAGAAGTGACACAGTTCGGTGGGTCTGTCTCCCGCCCACTCGCGAAAGCCAGTGGCACAATCAGCAATCTGTCCTCCGCGCAGCACCGTGCGCATGCGAGACTGGACCTTATCTTCTGCGACTCCCCTAAATTTCCGTGCACCTCTCCCTTTTCACAGTCCAAACTCCCCCCATATGAGTTTCAGCTGGATCTGGGGTTTAGTGTCGTAGGATAAGGGGTTCAATGCCTCTAAGAGTCTCCGTTTCCCTCCCGCCAGAGAAAGCCAGCCAGGTCCCCGGCACCCGCTCTCTCCTCGCGAGCGTCTCCTTACCTCAGCTTTTTGCAGCTCCTCTGGGTCTCCGTGAGCCCCTCTCTTTCCCTCTAGTTGTAGAACTTCCACTCAGCCAGCTTGCCTGTGGTTCTGGATGATGTCCGTTCTGTCTTTTAGTTGTAGTTTTGAAATTGTTGTGCGAGGCAGCAGTGTAGGTGTTTACCTATGCCGCCATCTTGGATTCCTCAAATATTTTAAAATGAAGCTGAAATAAGGACTTCTAAGATAAAAGAGCATTAAAAATACTAGAATATGTCTATAATTACCAAAGAGAGTCAGGCAAAAAGGAAAGGACACTAGACAGGAATTCAAATCTACATGGAAAAATAAAGGACCCTGTTAAATGTAACTACACAGAAAATAAAAAGAGAGTATAAAATATTTCTTCTTTATACCTCCATTATTCTATGTTTTTAAAAATACATTAGCATTAAATAATAATCCTAAAACTGTTGATGGGCTGTTCAAAAATCCAATTTGTATAATAATAAAATAAAAAGGTGAAGAACATGGAAACAGCTGAGTGCCCTTCAAGAGAGATTGAATAAAGATGCAGCACAATGGAATACTACTCAGTCTTCAGAAAAGATGAAATATTGCCATTTGTGACTACATAAATAGATCTTGAGAATATTATGCTAAACAAAATAAGGAAGATAGAAAAATTCAAGAAACATATGATTCCACTCATATGTGGGATATAAAACTGAAAGCAACAAACAAACTCATAGACATAGACAATAGTCTAGTAGTAAGTAGAGATGAGTGGCATAGGGATAGTAAAGAGTAAAAGGGGTCAAATATATGGTGAAGGAGGAACATTTGACTTTGGTTAGTGAGTACACAATACAATGTACAAATGATGTATCATATACTAGTTACTGTACATTTGAAACCTACTAGAATATAATTTTATTAATCAACTAGAGGCCCAATGCACAAAATTTGTGCACTCAGAGGGGGGATCCCTCAGCCTGGACTGCACTCTCTGGAAGTCCAGGAGCCCTCAGGGGATGTTGGTCATCCTTAGCACTGCTGTGGGGGTGGGAGAGATTCCCACCACTGCTGCTGCGCTAGCCAGCCATGAGCCCTGCTTCTAGCCAAGCAGCACTCCCCCTGTGGGAACACACTGAACACCAGGGGACAGCTCCTGCTTTGAGTATCTGCCCCCTGGTGGTCAGTGCATGTAACAGCAACCAGTCACTCTGCTGTTCAGTCAATTTGCATATTAGCTTTTTTTTAATTATATAGGATAATGTCATATTATGGGCAAGGCCTCTAATTCAATTTTTTTAGGTAGTTAAAGGGAGAGCAGAATTTTCACTTGAGCCTGAAACTAAAATTGTCTTTAGCTCAAAAATCTGCATACCACTGAGATACAACTTGGTGAGACTAATTCTGAACCCCACACTATTCTATTATGTGTGTAAGTATTGGGAACCATCTTATTTCTTTAGTGAAAGGAATCTTTTGTTATGTTACAATGACTAACTATCTCATGAGTTGTGTTTTGGCTTCAAGCCTGTATCCAGTATTCATGCAGCAACTTCACCTCTTCTGTTCAATATTTACTTGGCATATCTTTTATTTTATTTTCTCTAAATCTTCCTAGATTTTTATGCATTAGATAGAAATAGCCCATGGACACAGACAATAGTTTGGCAAAGGCCTGGAAGGGGCAGGTGCAGGGTTGAGGAGATAAATGGGGGGAAAAACTAAAACAAAGGGACATCTGTAATACTTTCAACAATAAAGATACATTTTAAATAAAGGAAAATATCTTAGTTGAAAGGAGTTTTATGTGAAATAATATAATTACTGGTTCTATACTATATATTCTCAACTCCCCTCAAAGAGATATTAATTGACCCTATGTTCACAATACTAATTGACCCTATGTTCACTGACTGCAGGACTGACTTGCGCCATACTGACCCAGCACTGATTGCCATGGGGGCTGTGATAATACCCTGCTTTTCTCTCCTGGCCTCTGTCTAGGCCTGGTCACAGCCCACTTGGTAGTCAGTGCTGGGTCGCTGAGGTGCTATGGCAACCCAGCACTGACTGTGGGACTGACTTCCAGTTTTCGGTTGAGCCTTCAGTCATTTTGGACATTACAGCCCCTGACTCTCTCTATATATATATAGATGTCACCCCATAAATGTAATTGTTAAAATGATGAAGGAAATCGAGGTATATTGGAGCAAAGGTTTTTTTTTTTTGTATTATTAAAATAAAATTAATTTAAGAAAAGTATAGATTGTTTTAAGTTAAGAATTTATCCAAGGCTAACACAAACAAAATAACTCTAAATAAAGTAAAAATAAATAAATAAATAAAAGGAGGGTGAACAATATAAAATACTGATTTAACATAAAATGAAAACAGTAGTGGAGGAATCAAAGAACAAAGAAGACATGAGTGACACAGAACATATATAAATAGCAGATATAATGACAGATATAAGCCAACACTGCAGTAATTACATAAAATTGTAATGAATTCAACAATACCCTGGCCACTGTGACTCAGTGCCTGAGCACTGACCAGTGAACCAGGGGGTCATGGTTCCATTCCTGTTTAGCACACATATAAGGATCATGGGCTTGATCGCAGTAGGGAGCATGCAGGAGGCATCCAATCAATAATTCTTTCTCATGATTGATGTTTCTATCTCTCTCTCTCCATTCTTCTCTGAAATAAATAAAATATATTTAAAAATAACCAAAATGACAACTGTATGCTGTCTACAAGAAATATTTTATTTATTATTATTTTTAAACCATCACTTAAGGATATTTTCACTAAAGTTATAGAGAGGAAGAAGATAGAGGGAAATGAGAGACAGACAGAGAGAGAGAGAGAGAGAGAGAGAGAGAGAGAGAGAGAGAGAGAGATGGGAGAAACACCGATAAATTTCCTCACATGACCCAACTGGGGATCAAGCCTGCAACCTAAGTACATACCCTGACCGGGAATTAAATTCAAAACCCTCTTGGTTAATAGGAAAAAGATGCAATGAATTGATCCACTGACTGGGCCACAAAAAAAAACATTTTAAATTAAAAAATACACATAGTTGAAAGTAAAAGGAAGTGAAAAAGATATATCCAGCCCACCCAGCAGTACCCCCTTTCCTGCCCTGGGGGTCCAGGATATAGATATTGTAGGAAAATTTAAAAATATTTTATTTTTTATGCAATATTTTTATTTAAAAGGGGGGATCCACGTGGGAACCCATGTAGTAAACTCTGTTAGTGTTTGGAAAAAATAATACAAATCCATCACAAACATTTATAAAAAGTAAGAGACACATCTATCAAGAAGGTATACAAATAGCTAATGGATATATGAAAATATGCTGAATTTCACTACTAGAGAAATGCAAATCAAAACCACAACCACCTCACACTTGTTAGAATGGCTATAATCAATAAGACAAGTGACAAAAAGTCTTGAAGAGGTTGTGGAGTGAAACAAACACTCATTCACTGATGGTGGAAATGAAAGCTGGCACAGCCACTGTGAAAAACAATATGTACAGTCTTCATAAATTTAAATATAGAGTGACCATATCGCCCAACAACTCCTCTTCTGGCTATCTACCTGAAAAATTGAAGACATTTATTCACAAAGGTATATGCATTTCTATGTTCATTGCAACATTATTCACAGTGTCCAAGACATGAAACGACTGAATCGTCCATCAACAGATGATTTGCTAAAGAAGACACCGTACATATATACAATGGAATACTGATCAGCCATAAGAAAAAAATGAAATATAACCATATTTGCTATAGCCTGGATGGATCATACTAAATAAATTAAGTCAGATTGAAAAAAATCAAGAACCATATGACTTCACTATGGAATATAAAATAAAAATTAACATATGAACAAAAAAGACAATAAAAAATTCATAGACACAAACAGTATGTGGATTATCAAAACGAAAGGGGATCAGGGAGGACTGTAAATGGTAAAAATAGGTCAAATATATGGTAATGCAAGATTTGACTTTAGATGGTAAGCACACAACACAATGTATAGATGATGTATCATAGAATTGTACACTAAAAACCAATATAATTTATTAACAAACATCACCCTTATAAATTTGATCAGAAAATAAAATAGAACACTTTATATCTTATTTTAAAAGGCCATTATTATCCTGATACTAAAACCAGAATAAAAACTAACAAGAAAACTGTAGCCCAATGTCCCTTATTAAAATTGATAGGACAATCCTCAACAAATACCAGCAAGCTGAACATAGCAGCATGTAAATATGATTATACATCAAATCCATTGGGATTTATCACAGGAATGCAAGCTTACTACAATATATGAAAATCAATCAATATACCATATTAAGAAATAAAAGGGGAAAACACCTCATGATCTCAATAGATAGAAGTAAATACATTACATGATTAAAAACACACAGTCTCCTGCAAAAAAAAATTAAAGATATTAAAACCTA
The DNA here is from genome assembly GCA_011751065.1 of Lasiurus cinereus. Taxonomy (NCBI): domain Eukaryota; kingdom Metazoa; phylum Chordata; class Mammalia; order Chiroptera; family Vespertilionidae; genus Lasiurus; species Lasiurus cinereus. Next base: position 5,598,516 of record JAAGEH010000013.1, read on the forward strand.
TTCATTGGTAGTCTAGTCACAAAATAGTCCTGGGTATGTAAAGTATAGCACAGGGAATACAGTCAATAATATTATAATAAATACTAGTGGTCCAGTGCACAAAATTTGTGCATGGGGGGTGCTCCTCAGCCCAGCCTGCACACTCTCCAGTCTGGGACCCCTCAAAGGAGGTCCGACTGCTGGTTTACAGGAATCGGGCCTAAACCAGCAGTTGGACAACCCTCTCACAATCTGGGACTGCTAGCTCCTAACTGTTCACCTGCCTGCTTGCCTGATTGCCCCTAACCACTCTCCCTGCTGGCCTGTTCGCCCCCAACTGCCTCCTGTCACTGGCCTGCTTGCCCCCAACTGCCCCCTGATGGTCTGGTCTGTCCCAACTGCTCCCCCCTGCCAGCCTGATCACCCCCAACTGTTGTCCCATCCTGGCCTGATCACCCACAACTGCCCTCTCTTCTTGGCCTCTAACCACCTCTACGTCAGCCCTGACACCATGGCTTTGTCCAGAAGAACATCCAGAAGGTTTCCTGGAAGATTTCCCAATCTAATTAGCATATTACCCTTTTATTAATATAGATAGAGGCCTAGTGCATGGGTCGGGGCCAGCTGGTTTGCCCTGAAGGGTGTCCCAGATCAGGGTGGGGCTCCCTTGGAGCATGAGGCCGACTAGGTGAGGGGCCTTTGGTGGTTTGCAGGCAGGTCATGCCCCCATGGGGTGAGGGTCTGTGCTGGGGGGTTTGCCCAGCCTGGGTGAGGAGCTGAGGGCTGTTTTCAAGATGGCCACATTCCCTTCAGGGTGTTGGTTCCTGCTGGGGTGACTGGCCAGCCTGGATGAGGGGCTAATAGCTGTTTGCCAGCTGGGAATGGCCCCCAGTGGGGACCCTCACCCTATGGGGGTGTGACCAGCCTGGGTGAGGGGCTGAGGGCTGTTTTCAGGCTGGCCACACACCCTTCATGGTGGGGGTCCCCACCGGGGTGTCTGGCCACCCTGTGTTAGGGGCTGTTGGCTGTTTGTATGATGGCCTTGCCCCCCGAGGACTTACTCCATGGGAGCAGGGCCAGCCTGGGTGAGGGGCTAAGGGCCATTTACACACTCGCCACACCCCCTGGCAATCCAGGCCCCCATCCACTCCTTCAGCAGTGGACAGGGCATGCTGGAATGTTGGGCTACCCCTGGTGACCCAGGCCCCCAGCTACTCCTTCATCAGCAGCCAGGGAAGGTGGAAAGCTTGGCTTTGGCAACCCAAAGTTCCTGCTTCTCCAGCTCTGTGGCCACTGCCATCTCTGTTGGGTTAATTTGCATACTCTTTCCTGATTGGATGGTAGTCACAGCAGAGGGACAGCCAATTTGCATGTTTCTCTTTTATTAGAGTAGATGTATGGTGTAGGTGGATACCTTATATATCAGGAGGACCACTTTGTAAAACATGTCATTGTCTAACCACTATGCTATACATCTAAAATGAACATAAAATAATATTGAATATTAGAGGCCTGATTCACAAAAAATTCACATAACAGTAGGCATTCTTTCATCAAGCTTCTGGCACCCAGGACCCAGGCTTCACACTGGTCACTGGTAGGAACCCAGGACCTGGGCTTTGCTCCAGCTCTGGCTTCATCTGGAAAGACTTCCAGAATGGCATAAGGAAGGACATCCAGTCTAATTAGATTACCTTTTTATTGTAAACTAATTTAAAATAAAATTAATAACATTTCCTCATGTTGACAAAGAATTATCTACAAAATGTTGACTGTCTAGAAAATGTGGAGTTGAAAGTACAATAATTGGAAAAAAAATCAATAAAGGGGCTCAAAATAAGACTTGTCTAAGAAAAGAATCAGCAAATTTAAAGGCATTACAATTGAGATGATCCAGTTTTAGAAAGAGAAAAGATAAAGAATAAAGAAAAATGAACAGAGTCATTGAGACCTGTGGGATATCATCTGAATACCAGCATACACATATATGAAGTCCCAGATGGAGAGTACTGAGAGAAAGAGATAGAAAGAATATTTGAGGAAAGAATAACCAGAATGTCCCTAAAATTATTAATCAACAAATCATAAAAGCTCAAAGACCTCCTATAGAATAGTCAAAGAGGTCAACAACTAGGCACATTAAGAGACAAAGAAAGAGAGAGAGAGATAGAGAGAGAGAGAGAGAGAGAGAGAGAGAGAGAGAGAGAGAGAGAGACCTTTGTCTCAGACAACAGTGTGATGATTTCTGGGTGGGGTGAGGTAGAGTTGAGATAGCATATTGGGGTTATCAATGGTGGTAGACAAAGATTTGACTTGGGTGGTGAAGAGACAATACAGTGTATAGATGATGTGTTGTGGAATTGTGTACCTGAAACTTGTAAAAAATTTTTAACCAGTATCACTCTAATAAATTCAATACAAAGTAAAAGATAAATAAATAAAGCAAACACCAAAATAATAAAGCAAATAAAAGAGATAAAAAATAGTCAAATTAAAAAAAAGACAAAGGGAATCTTGAGAGCAGCCAGAAATAAGTGACTCATTATATACAAGAGATCCTCAAAAAAGAAAAATTAGTGCTGATTTCTTACTAGGACCACAGAGACAAGAAAGCAGTAGAATGACACATTTAACTACTGAAGGAAATGTCAAGAAAGAATTCCATATCCCATAAAAGTATTCTTCTGAAATGAAGAATAAAAAGTCAACCAAGATGGTGAAATAGGAGGCTCCTGAGCCCTCTTCCCGCAGATGCATCAAATGCACAGCTACACACTGAGCAAAGCAATTCTCTCTTAAAGAGATCCAGAAACTAGTGAGTGACTCTTACACATTAGGTTAGTGAGAAAATACAGACATTGAAACAGGTAGAAAATGTCACCTCAAACTAATATAGATTAATACTGAATGTAAACTGTAATTGAAAAATTAAGGTAATTACTTTTTTAAAATTATATGCCTGAAACATCAATCAGAAATAATATATGCACCTCTGTGTTCATAGCAGCATTATTTACAATAGCTAATATCTGGAAACAGTCCAAGTATCCATTAATAGATGAATGGATTCAAAAAAACAACAACCTGTGGTACATTTACACAATGGGATATTATGCAGCTGTAAAAAATAATGATCTTTTGCCCTTTGAGACACCATGGAGGAAGCTGGAGAGTATCATGCTAAAAGAACTAAGTCAGTCATAGAAAGACAGGTATTGCATGAACTTACTTATATGTGGAATCTAATGAAAAAAATAGACTAATAAACTGATCCAGGGACATGGAAGCATGCAACAGACTAAAGACTCTCAGAGAAAAAAGCACAGGGTAGGGATGAGATCACCCAAAGGATTTATATGTATACTAGAGGCCTGGGCCAAAACCAGCTCTCCAACATCCACCAGGGGATCCCTGATTGTGAGAGGGTGGTTCTTGGGTGACACAGCTTGGATCAGGCTCCTTCCTCTCTGGTTCCAGGTGCATCACCCAAGAACCACAGCTACCAAATCACGGTACCTTGGCAACTCCTGCCTTGAGGATTTTTCCCCTGGTGGTCAGTGCGTGTCATAGCTGCTGGTCAGATGGTTGGGTAGTCAAATGGTTGCTTAGGCTTTTATATGTATAGATATGCATAACCCATGGACACAGACAAGAGTGGGGTGAAGGCCTGAGGAGAGGATATGAGTGGGTAAGAGAGGAGTCAATGGAGGGGGAGAAGAGGGACATCTGCAATACTTGCAAAAATAAAGATAATTTTTTTGAAAAGAGACAATCTTGACATAATCTCGCCCTTAGTACATCACCATGTAATTAAGAGTGAACCTTCAATTCTTAGGATCTTTGTTGAGCTAAAGGTTTGAACCCTCCATATAGCACTCCAACTTTTAAGACTCCCAGTCAAGGTCCACAAGACCCACAAAACTATATTAAACATGAAGTTCCTACAAGAGATTGCAAGCATTTGACATGGTGATTTGTATATCAATTATATATCAGTAAATATAATATAAATTTGAATGTAAATTTCATGTGAATTGTATCTCAGTAAAGAATTAACAGGAAAAAAAATTTCATCAATAATGCTTATATAAGCTGATGGCCTGATTCTAAAATTTATATGTAGACAGAAATGACCTTCTAACACAATTTTGGAAAATAATAAAGTTTGAAGACTTACACTACCATAATTTAAGACATTATAAAAGTATAGTAATAAAAAGTATGCTCTTATTATTTTTGTGTATGGTAAGAATATTTATAATAAAGCAGATGAAAAGAAACTTTGGAAACTGATGAATATGTTTATGAGTTTGATAGTGATAGTTTTACAGGTAGTATAATTATCCCCAGTTTCATCAAATTGTATACATTTAATATGTACTGGTTTTTAAAGGTTGATCATACCTCAATAAAGTGCTTAAAATAAATGATGCTCCTTTCATAAAGATAGATAGCTAGACAATGGAACAGAAAAAGTATAGAAATAGCTCAATTCATATGGTATATTATTTTGTAAAAAAAAAGTGATAAGGCAATATAATAGGAAAATAACAATCCTTTTAACAAACAGTGCTGATAAACTTGAATACTCATGGGGAAAAAAAAAAACTAAGAACTTCAGCCTCTAAAAAGGAAACTTTAAATATATCAAAGATCTAGATTTGAAAGCTAAAACTATAAAACTTTTTGAAAAAATATAGGAGAAAATTCTAGTAACCTCGGGAAAATATTTCTTAAATGAGACTAAAAAGCACATATTATAAAGTAAAGATTGAGAAACTGATAAAGGACAAACATCTAGGATATGTGAAGAAAGTTCACAACTCAAAGAAAAACAACCCAATAAAAATGAGAAAAAAGTTTTGAACACTTTAGCAAGGAGGTTCTATCATGATTGGAAAGTAAGCACATGCAAATGTGTTGTACAATATTAGTAATTAAAGAAATTCAAATTAAACTAAAGTAGTATACAACTATATACTGGTAGGATTGGGCCTAAATGGGCAGTCAGACATTCCGCTAACAATCCAGGTCTGCTGACTCCCAACTGCTCACCTGCCTGCCTTCCTGATTGCCCCTAACCACTTCTACCTGCCAGCCTGATCACCCCATAACCACTCCCCTGCTCAGCTGATTGATGCCTAACTGGTCCCCTGCCAGCCTTTTTGCCCCTAACTGCCCTCCTCTGCAGGCCTGGTCACCCATAACTGCCCTCCCCTGCAGCCCTGATCACCCATAACTGCCCTCCCCTGCTGACATGGTCCCTCCCAACTGCTCTCCCCTGCAGGTCTGGGTCTCCCCGCAACTGCCCATCCCTGCTGACCTGATCACCCACTACTGCTTTTTATTGCAGGTATGCTCCCTCCCAACTGCCCTCCCCTCCTGGCCATCTTGTGGTGGTCATCTTCTGTCCACATGGGGGCAGCCATCTTGTGTGCTAGAGTGACCGTCAATTTTACTCTTTTATTATATAGGATAGAGGCCTGGTGCATGGGTGGCAGCCAGCTGGTTTATCCCTGAAGGATATCCTGAATCAGTGTGGAGGCTCCCTTGGGGCATGGGTGGCCTGGGAGAGGGACCTGTGGTGGTTTGCCGGCTGGCCATGCCCTCTGGCGACCCAAGTGGAGGACCTGGTATCTGGGTTTTATTTATCATCTATAATTGAAACTTTGTAGCCTTGAGTGTAGCCAAGCCTCCTTCTTGCTCATTGGCCACAGCCATTTTTGTTGGAATTTATTTATCTTCTATAATTGAAACTTTGTAGTCTTGAATGGAGTTCAGGGCTGGCCATAGCGGGCAGAAAGCTTTGCTTCCTCCATCACCAGGGAAACTTAAGCCTCTTGCTCGCTCTGTGGCTGGCCACAATATTGGTTGGGTTAATTTGCATACTCTCTTCTTATTGGCTTGTGGGTGTGGCTGGTGGGTGCAGCAGAGTGATGGTTAATTTGCATATTACTATTTTATTAGATAGTATATATATATATGAGCAAACACATTAATGAACAATATCTTTCATATTTGGACATAACATAATTTTTCACTTTATCTTTACTGTTTAAAGTATTACAGATGTCCCTTCCCCCCCCCTTCATTGACACCTGCCACCCCACATCCATACCCAATCTATTCTCTGTGTCCATGGGTTATGCATTCGTGCTTATAAATTCTTTGGTTACTCTCCTCCCACTTCCATTTCTTTGAGATCAATCAGTCCAGCCAACATCATACTCAATGAAAATGAACTAAAAGCTTTTCGCATAAGAACAGAAGCAAGACAAGAATGTCCACTTTAACAACTTGTATTCAACATAGTAACAGAAATCTTAGCCACTGTGATTAGAACAGAAGAAAAAATAAAAGGCACCCAAATTGGAAAGGTGGAAGTGAAACTGTCATTATTCACAGATGACATGATATTATACAAAAAACATTAAAGACTCCACCAAAAACTACTATATTTAATAAATAAATTCAGCATAGCAATATACGAAGTTAACACCCAGAAATCAATGGCATTTTCATATACCAATAATTAGCTCTCAGAAAGATAAATTAAAAAAGACAATTCCACTTAACATTACAATTTAAAAAAAATAAGATACCTTGTAATAAACTTAACCAAGGAGGTAAAAGACCTGAAAATGGAAAACTACAGGACATTGCAAAATAAAAATAAATAAAAATAAATAAAAAATAGAGGAAGATACTGAAACTGGTTTGGCTCAGTGGATAGAGTGTTGGCCTGGGGACTGAAAGGCCCCAGGTTTGATTCCTGTCAAGGGCACATATCTTGGTTGCAGGCACATCCCCAGTAGGGGGCGTGCAGAGGCGGCTTATCAATGTCTCTGTCTCTCATTGATGTTTCTGGCTCTCGATCCCTCTCTTTTATTCTCTGCAAAAAAATCAATAAAATATATTTTAAAAAAATAGAGGAAGATATAAACAAATGGAAGAATATACGATGTTCATGAATTAGAAGAATTAACATAATTAAAATATCCATACTGTCCAAAGCAATCTATATATTCAATCCAATGCCCACTAAAATACCAATGGCACATTTTATAGATCAAAAACAAAAACTCCAAAAATTTACATGGAATAAAAAATGACCCTGAATAGCCTCAGCAATCTTGTAAAAGAAGAACAAAGTGAAAGGACCACAATACTGAATATCACACTATAATTTAAAGCCATTTAAATCAAAAGAGCCTGGTACTGTCACAAAACAGACTTATAAATCAATTGGACAGAAAAGATGCCAGAAATAGACCCAAGTCATTATGCTCAATAAATATATGACTAAGGAAGCAAGAGCATACAATAAAGTCTCTTCAATGATTGGTGCTGGAAAAATTGCACAGGTACATACAATAAAATGAAACTAGACCATCAATTTAACCATACACAATAATCTAAAAATGGATTAAAACCATGGTTTGAGTGAAACAAGCCAGGTTAAAATGTACACACTGGGAGAATAAAGATGGCAGCATAGGTCAACAATGTTACTCGAAGCCTTCCACAACTACATCAAAATTACAACTAAAATAAAGAACAACCATTATTAATAACCACCTAAAATCTTACTGATTAGAAGTCCAATAACTAGAGAAGTAAAGAAGAAAGCACATGAAGACTGGAAGGAGGGGCAGAGGTGCAAAATGGGCTACTCCAACACCCTTTGTGTGTGTGTGTGTGTGTGTGTGTGTGTGTGTGTGTGTGTGTTTACTTAGGAGGATTATCTAGGCTGTGGAGGCCACCAATGAAGAGAAAGGGAGATCCAACCTAACACCAGAACCCTCACATAAGATTCCAGTGCTGGGAATAAAAGTCCCTGTAACTTTGAGCTGTAAAAACCAACAGGGTTGTGAGTGTATACACGAAGGTGTCTGGGGTTCCAGCCAGTCCTTTTAAATGACCAGCACATGGATTTACTCAGAATTGTACCCTATGAGCCCCAGTGCTGGTGCAGAGGTGTGGGGGAATGTAGGGACATACCAGGAGGAACTGGATTATCTAGCACCAGGGCAAGAACTCAGGGGAAGATTTCTCACAGATGAAAGTGCTGGCAGAGGTCATTATTCCTATGCTGAGACCTCCTCCATCCCAGAACTCACTGGCAGGCACCATATCTGAGTTTCTATTTGCTTGGCTCACACTGTTTGCTCGACCATGAGGATTCCCTGAGATCCCAACCCACCCAATTTTCAGCCCCACCCAAGTTGTTTGCATTAGTTTTTCCTTATTAATGGCATGATCTGGATCAGGCTTCAAAATTTCCTAAAATATCTCAAACAAGCAGCATCTGGCATCAGTATGCCCCATTCCTCTTAATAAGAGGCCCAGGCCTAACACTAGCAGCAGCTTTCCTTCTTTAAGTTTGGCCTCTTCTGAGCACTTCCAAGCCCAACACAAGTAGCAGCCATCTTCAGGTAGTTCTGTATGTCCTGAGGAGTATCCCCAGTCAGGGCACAGTCAGTGGTTGACTTTGCACCTCCAGGAGGATGCAGAGCCTGTGCATTGGTGGACAGCTTCAAACCATGTCACAACTCTACACATTTACAATTGACACACTCAAGGGGAAGACTGAGTGTGTACTAAAGTCCCAATGAAGCAAGTCCTGCTCTATAGGGTTGCCTCTTGCACACCAGCTCTTGCACTGTCACAACTGGTCATCAGAGACAATGGGCCTGGAAGTCAATTACTCCCAGTAATACCAATAGCAATTAAGATTCAACTATGAAAAGACAGTGCACACATCCCCCAGAGAGGCTCACCAAAAGTGCCCAGCTCAAATTACTGAGGAGGCTGATCCACTGGATCCTACCTAGGCCACTCTACTAATCCCAGCAAACATAGAACCTCTACTTAATACACAGAAACAAACAGGGAAGCAGCCAAAGTTCAGAGACAAAGAAATATGTCACAAATGAAAGAACAGAAGAAATCTCCAGAAAAAGAATTAAATGAAATGGAAGCAAGCAAACTACTAGATATAGAGTTCAAAACAATGATTATAAGGATGTTCAAGAATCTTAATGAGAGCTTCAACGGACTTAGAATTTCAAGGAAACTACAGGCTGGTGGAGACAAACTGTTATAAATCTTAGTATTATTGAGGCAAAAGCTAGAACAGCCAGAATTATAACAAATGGTCCAGTGAAAGAAAGAAAAAATAAGTAGTTCTCACCAAGTCAAAGGATGGGGGGAAATGAAATGGTAGTTTGGAGAGCAGTAACCAAATATTTAGAAAACTACATAAATTCAGGTTCCAGTTCAATTCATAGGTGAAAGATAAAACTTTGAAGACAATTAATTGAATTCATCTAATATTCACAACTGTGTATTAAAGTCTACTGAAACACAAACCCCACTAAATTCACCCTCATTTTTTATTAAAAATCCTAATAAAGACCAATTTATTTACTGTATTAAGTTGCCTGGTTATTTGCATAAACACAATAAGAACAGCAAGTGATCATACAGGCTTTTAAAAATTTGTTTCACTGGAATCTCATGATTGAGCTTTAACTGGTACTTTAGAGCATAAGGCTGAGCTACCTAGTTACCAGCAGGTTTTCCTGAAATATCTATAGACTTGGGTGAATTTCTTAAGTTCCTAAGGTTCCCTAAATGTCTCAAGGTTCCTTCCTTGTCACCTTGCAGGAAAGCAAATTTCATTCGTTACCTGGAAAAATTGGCATGAACCATTGGACAAAGAAAGGTACCAGGCTATTTCTCCAAGAGGCTATTATTGGCTTTAAAGTCAGTCTTTACTCCTTAAAGCACGCTGATGACATTCAGACTCCATCATGTCTCTTTTAGACCTGGCATTCCAGTCAAAGTTTTGGTTAATAAAACCACAATTTAAAACCGGTCTTATTCAATTCATGCAAAGATATGTATTGCCATAACTCAGTCATTATGAATTGTGAAATTCTGGAGGGATCAGGTGTTATATAATACAAGTAATTGAATCGATACCCTCTCCCTTGGGAACTGACCTTTAGAACACTTCACAACTTACATAATCTTCCTCTTAGACGATATTCCACTTGCTAAGACCTTTACACCCCTGCCCAGAGAATTCTCCACTCAGAAAAAAACCACCTAGAGTCCTTTAAAATCTCTGACTTTATCTCTGTGTGCTAGCACAATTTTGGGGCTCAGCACATTTGGTTTTCCAGATGACTTAATAAATGTACAATCCCTTTCCGCTTTGGCCTCTTGCATTCCTCCATTAGCAACCCTAACATCAGGTAGGGAGAAAAAAATATAATTTATTTTATTTTATTTTATTTTATTTTATTTATTGTGTTACATGTATACATATCTCCCCATTGCACCTCCTCCCTCCCAGGCATACCTCAACACCCCAGTGTCTATGTTCATTGGTTATGCTTATATGCATAGATACAAGTCCTTTGATTGATCTCTTATCTACCCCATCTCTCCTTAATCTTCCTGCTATAATATCACAGTCTGTTTGGTGCTTTACTGCCTCTGTATCTATCTTTTTGTTCATCAGTTTACACTGTTCTTTATTATCCACAAATGAGGGAGAGCATGTGCTGCTTCTCCTTCATTGACTGGCTTAATTCACTTAGCATAAGGCTCTCCAGTTCCATCCAGGTTGCTGCAAATGGTAAGAGTTCCTTCTTTTTAATGGCAGCATAGAATTCCATTGTGTAAATGTACCACAGTTTTCTGATCCACTCATCTGCTGACGGGCACCTAGGCTGTTTCCAAATTATAGCTATTGTAAAATGTGCTGCTATGAACATAGGGATGCATAAATCCTTTCTGATTGGTGTTTGTAATTTCTTAGGATAAATTCCGAAGAGTGGGATTGCTGGGTCAAACCAGAGATCCCTTTTTATTTTTTTAAGAAAACTCGATACTGTTCTCCACAATGGCTGCACCAGTCTGCATTTCCACCAACAGTGAACAAGGGTTCCTTTTTCTCAGCATCCTCGCCAACACTTGTCCTTTGTTGATTTGTTGATGATTGACATCCTGACAGGTGTAAGATGGTATCCCATTGTCATTTTGAATTGCATCGCTCCGATAATTAGTGATGTTGAACATGTTTTCATGTGTCTCTTGGCCTACCTTCTGTCATCTTTTGAAAAGGTTCTATTTAGGTCCATTGCCCATTTTTTTTATTGGATCATTTATCTTCTTTTTATTAAGTTGTATAAGTTGGCTGTAGATGTTGGAAATTAAACCCTTATCAGTGATAAAATTTGGAAATATGTTCTCCCATGCAGTGGTCTTTCTTGTTGTTTTGTTGATGGTTTCTTTTGCTGTACAAAAGTTTTTGTTTGATGTAGTCCCATTTGTTTATTTTTTCTTTAGACTCCATTAGCTTTGGAGCAGTATCAGTGAAGAAGTTCTTTTGGCATATGTCTGGAATTGTGCTGCCTGTGGATTCCTCTAATATTTTTATCGTTTCCCTTCTAATGTTTAAGTCCTGTATCCATTTTGAGTTTGTTTTTGTATGTGGTGAAAGTTGGTTGTATACTTTCATTTTTTTGCATGTATCTGTCCAATTTTCCCAACACCATTTGTTGAACAGGCTATCTTGACTCCATTGTATGTCCATGCCTCTTTTGTCAAATATTAGTTGAGCATAGTAATTTGGGTGGATATCTGGATTCTTTATTCTATTCCTTTGGTCCATATGTCTGTTCTTGTGCCAGTACCGGGCTGTTTTGAAAGCAGTTGCTTTGTAATACAGCTTGAAATCTGGTATTCATATCCCACCTACTTTATATGTCTTTCTCAGAATTGCTGTGGTTATTCGTGGTCTTTTTTCGTTCCAGATGAATCGATGAAGAATTCTTCCTAGGTCTGTGAAGTATGTCGTTGGTATTTTAATGGGTAGTTGATTGAATCTATAGATTGATTTGGGTAGTGTGGACATTTTAATGATGTTGATTCTCCCAGTCCATGAGCATGGAATGCTCTTCCATCTGTTAACATCTTCCTCTATCTCTTTTTTCAGTGTCCTGTGGTTTTCTACGTATAGGTCTTTTACCTCTTTAGTTAGGTTTATTCCTAAGTATCTTAATTTTTTTTGGTGCGATGATAAATGGGATGGCTTTTTGAGTCTCTCTATCTGCAATTTCACTATTAGTGTACAGAAATGCCACAGATTTCTTGGCATTAACTTTGTATACTGCTACATTGCCAAATTCATTTATTAAGTCCATTAGTTTTGGGATGGAGTCCTTCGGGTTTTTTTGTACAGTATCATGTCCTCTGCAAATAAGGACAGCTTTACTTCTTCTTTTCCAATTTGGATGCCTTTTATTTCTTCTTCTTGTTTAATTGCAATGTCTAATACTTCCAGTACTATGTCGAACAGGAGAGGTGAGAGTGGGCATCCCTATCTTGTTCCTGTTCTTAGGGGAAATGGTTTTATTTTTTTGCCCATTGAGTGTGATGTTAGCTGTGGGTTTATCATATATGGCTTTTTTGATGTTGAGGTATGATCCTTCTATTCCCACTTTGATGAGAATTTTTATCAAGAAAGAGAGTTGCATTTTGTCCAATGTTTCTTCTGCATCAATTGATATGACTATATGATTTTTTTTCTATCAATTTTTTATGTGATTTATCACGTTTATTGATTTGCGGATATTGTACCATCCCTGCATTCCTGGGATGAATCCCGCTTGGTCATGGTGTATGATCTTTCTGACGTATTGCTGGATCAAATTTGCTAGAGTTTTGTTGAGGATTTTGGCATCTATGTTCATGAGAGATATTTGCCTATAATTCTCTTTCATTGTGTTGTCTTTATCTGGTTTTGGTATTAGGGTGATGCTGGCTTCATAGAAGGTGTTTGGAAGTGTTCCTTCTTTTTGAAGGTTTGTGAATAGTCTGAGGAGGATAGGTTTCAATTCTTCCTTGAATGTTTGGAAAAACTCTCCTGTGAAGCCATCTGGTCCCAGGCTTTTATTTGCTGGAAACCTTTTGATGACTGCTTCAATTTCTTCCATAGTTATTGGCCTATTGAGATGTTCAGATTCTTCCTGATTGAGTTTTGGAAGGTTATATTTTTCTAGGAATATTTCCATTTCTTGCAGGTTGTCCAATTTGTTGGAATAGAGTTGTTTATAGCATTTTTTTTAACAATCCTTTGTATTTCCACAGGGTCTGTTGTTATGTCTCCTCTTTCATTTCTCATTTTGTTTATTTGGGTTTTCTCTCTTTGCTTCTTTGTGAGCCTGGCTAGAGGATCATCAATCTTGGTCATCCTTTCAAAGAACCAGCTCTTGGTTTTGTTGATCTTTTGAATTGTTTGTTTGATCTCCATGTTGTTTATCTCCGCTCTGATCTTTACTATTTCCTTCCTTCTGTTTACACTGGGCTTTTCTTGTTGCTCTCTTTCTAGCTCTTTCAGTTGTAGGGTTAGGTAATTTAGTATCGTTCTTTCCTGTTTTTTGCAGTAGGCTTGTAGGGCTATGAACTTCCCTCTCAAGACTGCTTTCACTATGTCCCATAAATTTGTATGGTTGTGTTGTCATTGCCCTTTCTTGTCATGATGTTTTTTATTTCTTCCTTGATCTCTTTGGTTACCCATTTGTTTAATAGCATGGTGTTTAGTCTTCAAGTGTTTGATTTCTTTCTATTGTTTTTATTATAATTGATTGCCAGTTTTATGCCACTTTGTTTTGAGAAAATGCTTGATATGATTTCTATCTTCTTGAATTTGAAGAGACTACTCTTATGACTCAACATATGATCTATCTTTGAAAATGACCCATGTGCACTAGAGAAGAATGTATATTCTGTGGCTGTGGGGTGAAATGTTCTGAAGATGTCAATTAATTCCATCTGGTCTAGTGAGTCATTTAGGATTGATGTTTCTTTGCTGATTTTTTTTAGAGGTTTTGTCCAATGGTGACAGTGGGGTATTAAAGTCTCCTACAATGATTGTATTGCTGTCAATATCTCCCTTAATATCCTCCAATAGTGTTTTTATGTATTTAGGTGCTCCTATATTGGTGGCATATATGTTTACCAGAGTTATTTCTTCTTGTTGGATTGTTCCCTTTAGTATTATGAAGTGGCCTTCTTTATCTCTTGTTATGTCCTTCACTTTGAGATCTAATTTTTCAATATAAGTATTGCAACCCCAGCTTTTCTTTTCATTTCTATTTGCCTGAAATACCATCTTCCATCCCTTCACCCTCAATCTGTGTGCATCTCTTTTCCTAAGGTGGGTTTCTTGCAGACAGCAGATATATGGATCATGTTTTCTTATCCAATCGGTTACTCTATGTCTTTTGATTGGAGTATTTAATCCTTTTACATTTAAAGTTATTATTGATAAATACTTATCTGTTGCCTTTTTTAGTCCTTACCCCTGAGCTCCTTCTTTGCTTCCTCTTTCTTTTTATTACAGCAGACCCTTCAACATTTCTTGCATTCCTGGTTTGGTGGTAATATATTCCCTTAGTTCTTTTTTGTCTGTGAAGCTTCTGATTTTACCTTCAATTTTGATTGAGAGTCTTGCAGGGTACAGTATTCTTGGATTCAGACCCTTCCTTTGCATGACTTTGTATATTTCATTCCATTCCCTTCTGGCCTGATGAGTTTCTGTTGAGAAATCAGTAGCTAGTCTTATGGGAGTTCCTCTGTAGGTAACTTTCTGTTTCTCTCTGGCTGCTTTTAAGATTCTTACTTTGTTGTCGGTGTTTGCCAATTTAATTATAATGTGCCTTGGTGTCGGTTTGTTGGGATTAATTTTGCCTCAGTCTCTGTGAGCTTCTTGAATTTGTGTGGGATTTTTCTTTCCTATATTGGGGAAGTTTTCTGTTATTGTTTCTTCAAACAGGTTCTCTAATCCTTGTTCGGTTTCCACTCTTTCTGGAACCCCAATTATGCGGATGTTGTTTTGTTTCATGTTATCCCAAAGTTTCTTTAGGCTCTTCTCTTGCTTTTTAACTTTTTTTTTCTAGGAGCTTCTGTACTTGGGTATTTTTTCCTGCCTTGTCTTCTAGCTCACTGATGCGGTCCTCTGCTTCTTCTAGTCTACTTTTGTTGCTTTCTATTCAGTTTTTTAAAGCAGTGATGTCATTTTATATTTCTTCTTGATTATTCTGCACCTCCTCTAGGTTCTTCTGCATTTCTTCTTGCTGCTTCTTCATCTTCTCTTGGGTCTTCTTCATTTCCTCTTTGCTCTTACGTTGTTGATTTTGTCTTCCATTCTTTTCTTCTACCTTATGGTCATTTCTATGAACTTTTTCTCTGGCAGGCTTATTTCTGCTTCTATTTTCTTTACTTCCTTTTCTGGTGAAACCTGCCTCTCTGTCTTATGTGGGCTGTTTCTTTTTCTGCCCATGGTCTTTCTTCTCTGGGTGTCTGGTTATGCAGTTTTCTCTCCTACATTGATTGAAAGGCACAATCTTATCCCAGGGGAAATATGACCTTTCCGTGTGCCGTGTGGATCTCTGATTCCGCCATGTGTCTGCACCAATTGGAGAGCATTTTTCTGAGTTCCCTGGTCCCCGGGTCCCCCACTGTTCTTAAAAATATATAGTTTACCAAATTATTTTAAAAAATAAGTTTCTTTATATATGAAAAACAAGAGGAAACGTGAAAAATAATTGAATTCTAACTTTATTTTAGCTTACTTTCTATCTTTAAGTTTATTTAATTAATTATATTTATTCAAGATAGCACAAGCTGGGCCTTCATTTTGAGAGGTTTTCAAGACCAGGTGTTTATGAGAGTTATCTCCATAAAATTCATCAGTCTTATTCTAATACTAGTGGCCCAGTGCATGAAATACATGCACTTGGGAGGGGGGGTTTCCTCAGCTTGGCCCGTGCCTTCTCACCGTCCAGGACCCCTCAGGGGATGTCAGACTGATGGCTTAGGCCTGGTCCTAATCCATCAGTAGGACACCCTTAGAGCTGCCACTAAGGCGAGAGAGACTCTCACTACCACTGCTGTGCTCACCAGCTGAGAGTCCAGCTTCTGCCTAAGTGGTATCCCACTTGTGGAACTCACTGACCACCAGGGGTTAGCTCCTGCATTGAGAATTTGCTTCCTGGTGGTCAGTGCATGTCATAGCAATCAGTTGTTCTGCTGTTAAGTCAATTTGCATATAAGCCTTTTATTATACAGGATACAAAAATGAGGTTTATTCTCTTAACTTTATTTGTCCTTTGGTGTGGTTAACAAATGTCACTAACTGGATTTCTGTGATCTGTCTCCATGAATAGGTCAATTGGAGCTATTTAACCTCTAATTAGATAGAAAAATAGATAATTAGATAGATAAATAAGTTGATAGATGATTGATAGATGGACAGATATGTCAGTGTTAGAAGCATTCAAACCTGTAGAGAATTCTTTAATGAATTTTTTTGATCCAAAGTAACAACAACTACCAGGAAGCAAAACCTCAATGGATTGAGAATAACTTCCAGAGAATGGCAGTTTTGCACTTTATATCATACATAACAATCAAAGGAGATGACATAAGTGGGTTACATGAAATCTATTAATGATATGTTAGCGAGGTGGGAGAAATAAAAGGGAGGGGGGAACCTCTGGGTTGGATAAAAAATAAGATGATAGAGAGGAAGGAAAAATGGTGGCCAAATAGGAAGACCTGTTGGGGACTTCTTCCCAGGACCAGGCTTGAAATGCACTTAATTGGAGAACAATCACCTGGAATTAACAACTGAGGTCCAGCTGAGGAGGTGACATAAGAAGGAGGAACAGAAAACACCTGGAGACCATTAGGAAGGGTAAGATTATGAGGGGAGGGGAACCAAGAGAGGAGGAAGATATGCTACCAGGAGAACTGTTCCGAGAGCACAGGCTGGGTTCCACACACCCACAGTGGTGTGACCCAACCAATGGCAGCACCCAACATTCAGCTGCAAACCGATGCTAGTGGTGGCACCTGATGTACAGCAGCAGCTCTACTGGCATAGCTACCTTGCATTCAGAGGCATGACCCATGGTGCACTTTTCATCCAATCAACTGTGAAAAGTAGCAGAACTGCTGGTGGCAGTGGAAAGTGGAATCTAGATCCCACAGACCAGAGGCAGTGGGAGTTAATGCAGCAGGTTCGTTACCCGCCCCCCGCCCCTTTTTTAAAAATATCTAAATCCAGAGTATAAGACTTTTCATTTGCAACAACACACCAAAGGCATTGGCACAGGGAGGGAGACTTGAGGTGCCTAAGGAAAGGCTGGGATGGGAAGCAGGGCATGGAGGCTAGGAAAAGTAGTAGCCAGGAGTCCTGGGGTTGTTTATATCACTTCTGAAACGGCCATCTTTCCTGGGAGGAACTAGCTGCTCCCAACACCCAGAGGGCAAGTAAAGGGGAGAAAAAGACCCTAAGTGATACAGACTGCCTCAGTAAAGCTCATGTATCTTGAGCTTTACTGAGGAAACAAAGGCAGAGAACTAGTTTACAGGTATGAACAGTCTCAAGGAGCCCTGAGTGATCATATAGGAAGAAGGGTCATTTGCCCCATTATTCCAGAAACCATATTAATAAAAATTCCAGGGTCTCAGCTGACCCCATTGGTCTCCATACCAGGATCTCTGTCCAGTCAAGGACAGAGTAATATTTTGGGCCAATCTCTGAGGCATTGCCCTGAGACAGGGAAACACACCCATCATATTCCCTGAAAGAGAAATAGCACCCACACCACCTAAAGCCCTTTCAGAAACATACTTTTTAGTGAATAATATTGAGTGCTGGCTGAAAGGCAAAGATTAGCAGAGGCAGAACACGAAGCAGGGGAAGTGTGTTGAACCACCCCTGTGCCCCAGGCAGATAACAAACCTACTATAGAGGGTAAATTGGCTCCGTATGCTTGCAGCCAAGGCCTGTGGAGACAGATACAAATGGAGGGACAGTGGCTCACTTGGAGCTTCAAGCTGGTTGGTAAAAGCCAAAAGACAGTGTCTGACAGTTGTTAACACCTAAGTACCTAACAAGAAGTCTAGAATTGACAGAGCAGAAGAATGGGGTCCTAAGGCAGCTTCCATAGAGCATGAAAACTCATCTGAAATGAATGACACTTCACTTTTTTTGCACCTTTTCCCACATTCTTCTCATTTTTTCCTCTTCTTTTTCTTCTTTCTCTCTTTTTTACTTTTTCTCTTTTCCCTTTTAAATTGATCTTATTTATCTATCTCTTTATCAATTTGTTATTATTCTAGTCTCTGTCATTTTGTTCATATATGTAATTTCCCTCTTCATTTCTGCTACTTCAATTTCCTTTCTCTTTCTTTTTTATCACTACTCAATTTTTTAAAATATTTTTGTCTCTTCATTTTTTCTTTTATTCTTCTAATTTCTTAACTTGTTTCACTTCCTAAATTTAAGCCTATTTGCCTTCTACTCTATTCTCATTTTTGTTTGTTTTTCTTCTCATTTCTTTTTCCTTTCCTCTATTCTAAACCACAATCCTTCCCCTATTCCTCTGATTTTTTATTCTTATTTTCTTTATTGAAACTTCACATGTAGGGATTCTTCTCCCACCCATCTTGTTTTTTGTTTGTACATTTTGGTTTCTTTGTTTTGTTGTGCTTTCTTCTTGTATTTTTAATTTGTTTTATTTTTATCATTCTTGCTCTATTTTCCCTTTCCTAATTCTCTTAGATCTGGTGGTCACTTTTTGGGAGAGACTATAGGGGTATTGTGTACATCCTGATTGTGTTCCTTCTGTGTTGTCTTATTGTATTTTTTGCTGTTCCATTAGCACTTCCACAATGACTGACATGACATGGTCAGGAGTGAGCCACGTAATCAGACACATCTGAGAGGAGACTTCACTCACAAATGGATTAATAACATGTAAGACCCAACTACAACAGGAAACCCAAATGTCACAAGTAAGGGACCTTCCTAGATTACTTAGGCCAGGACCTAAGAGACTGTAATACTGGATCCCACAAAACACCTACTACATAAGACCAGCCATAAAAATCTGGGTGGCATAGCAGTTTGATCTAATATATAGAAACAAATACAAGAGAAAAACAAAAATAGGAAGATAAAGAAACAACCCCCCAAAAAAGAAAAAGAGAAATTGCCAGAAAAGAAACAAAATGAAATGGATGCAAGTAAGTTGTCAGATAAAGAATTTAAATAATGGTTATAAGGATGCTAAAATATCTTAAAATGAATTACAAGTAACTCAATATTAATTATAAGGAGCTGAATGAGAAATACCCCAACATGAATAAGAATAAAGAGGAAGTGAAAAATGACAAAGCTTCAATAAAGAACACCCTGGAACATTGCAACAGAAGAGTAGAAAAAGATGACTACTGAACCAGCAAGTTGGAAGACAAGGTAGAAAAACACAAGTAGAGCAGCAACTGAAAAATAATTAAAAAGCAAGAAGAAAGTCTAAAGGAGATTTGGAACAACATGAAACAAAACAATATCTGCATAATTGGGTGCCAGAAGGAGAAGAAGCATAGCAAGGAATAAAAAACCCGTTTCAAAAAATAATGAGAAAACGTCTCTGACTTTGAAAAGAAAAAAAGTCACACAAATAGAGAAAGCACAGAGTCTCAATCAAGATGAACCCAAAAGACATACACCAAGACACATAATAATTAAATAGGCAAACATAAAAGACAAAGAAAGAATTTTAAAGGCTGTAAGAAAGAGACAGTAAGTTACACACAAGGGATCTCCCATTGGACAATCAATTTATTTCTCAAAAGAAACAAATAAGGGCAGAAGGGAATGGAATGTAGTATAGAAAGTGATGAAAAGTAATGAAGATCAAGGGACTGAGTCTAAGAATACTCTATCCAACAAATCAATCATGCAAAATTGAAGGTGAAATCAGGAGTTAGCAGAAAAAAAAAAAGGTAAAGGAGTTTATTACCAAACAAACAAACAAACAAACAAAACAAAACAAAAAAAACCAGGGATGCAATAAATGCTAAAGGGGAATTTAATACAGAAGAAAATTGTGGATGGCTGCTGGCAAGACAGAGGTGAGGGAGAGAAGTGAGTGAGGGGACAAAAGTAGTGTATGGGTGTGTGTTGTGGGTGTGTGATTGAGTGGGGGATAGTTGAATCTCACGGGAGCAATTGGGGAGGGCAGTCCAGGCTCTCTTGGACAAGGAGAGACTGCCATCGCGGCTTTCACTCCCTGGACTGCGGGACTCAGGCTCAGAGCCGATGCCATCTTGAAGAGAAAAATGTCCTTTCTTTGAGAACTCACCAACACCGCCAGCCAGACAGGCATTGGAGCTGCCCTACAACCCAACAGCCACTCCAGCCAGAGTCCCGCAGACCCTCGGACCCTGCAGACCCCTGGACCCTGGAACTCTGCCTCCAAAGCAGTGAGTACAACCTCCCACTCCCCAGTGACATCTGTGTGACTGCAGCTTTGGCCACACACTGCTCCAGGCTTGCTACATCCCGGGTCACCGAGTGAGCGTGGGTCACCGAGTGTACGTGCACCCAGGGCTTGCACCACTGTTTCGGGTGTGCCATGGTTTTAGCTGCAGTGACACACTACTCCCGACCTGCAGAACTCCAGGGTCCCCAGGCTGCAGTGTGCCTTCGCACCAGTTTTCGAAGCAACCTAGTCCCTGTGTTTATGTGTCATGGTCACCTCATCTGTGGCATCCTAAGCCCTGTGTTTGCATGTTCTGGACACCCTGTCTGTGGCGAGTCCTCCTATCTGGTTTGTGGAGCTCCCTGGTCAATGGTGTTTGCTGTGCGCCCTCGAGGCCGCCACCCAAGGCGGGTTTTTAGCAGCATGTTTCCGGAGGCCTACCCCCTAAACAGTGCCTGGGAGCCACTGGGAGCCTTCGCAGGTGTGATTTTTTTTAACTCTGGCCACCACAGTCATGCCTCTCCAGGGTGAAACACATCACCAGAACAGACGGGTCCTTGATGCCACTGTGTAACCCCGTTAGGCACATGTAATCTAAATTAAGAGTGCAAAAGAGCAAAAATAGGGACACTCCTCTCCACAGCTGACGACTTCTAGACATCACAGTTGTGCTGCTCAATCTCACAGATCTACATCAAGAGAACCCAAATAACTCAAGTAGGGAAATACAATAGATTAACAAATACAGGAGAACTGAGAGAATACACCAATAACACCACTCCCCCCCCAAAAAAAAAAAACTTTGGTAGTAAAGCAATTGGATCTACAATTAAAACATTACAGGAAAACATGGGAAGACGTAAAAACAATCCCCAAAGGAAAGAAAAAGAGGAATCACCAGAAAGGGAGTTAAATGAAATTGAAGTGAGCAGTCTTTCAGAGAAAGAATTCAGAGTAATGGTTTTAAGGATGTTTAAACGGATGGAAGACAAATACAAACAACTCACCGACAATATCACACAACTCAATGAGAACTATAAGGGGCTGAATGAGAATGTCACCAACATGAAATGAAACCAAGATGAGATGAAGAACGACATAGCTGCAATATGGAACAAAATGGACGGCATACATAGTAGACTAGAAGATCAACGAATTAGAAGACAAGGTAGGAAAAAAACACACAAACACAACAACAACTGGAAAAAAAGACTTAAAAAACAAAAAGAGAGCTTAAGAAAGCTTTGGTAAAACATAAAACAAAACAACATACACTTAATTGGGATAACAGAAGGAGTGGAAAAAAAAACAAAAAATAGAAAACGTATTTGAAGGAATAATGACAGAAAATTTCCCTGATATTGGCAAAGAAAAATATATGACAGTCCAAGAAGTACACAGAGTCTCAAACAAGCTGAATCCCAAAAAAACTGACACCAAGACACACCATAATTAAATTGGCAAACACTAACGACAAAGTAAGAATCTTAAAGGCTGCCAGAGAGAGACAGAAAGTTACCTACAAGGGATCTCCTTTTATAATATCAAGTGATTTCTCAACAGAAACACAACAGGCCAGAAGGGAATGGAATGAAATATATAAAGTGATGCAAAACAAGGGTCTGAACCCAAGTATACTATACCCAGCAAGGCTATCATTCAAAATTGAAGGTGGAATCAGCAGCTTTACAGACAAGAAAGGGCAAAGAGAATTTATCACTACCAAGCCAACAATGTAAGAAATGCTAAAGGGACTGGTGTAAAAAGAGAAAGGCAAAAATGAACAAACAAAAAACACAAACACTAAGGAAAAATATGACAACAAACATGAACTTGTCAATAATATCATTAAACGTAATGTGTTAAATGCACCAACCAAAAGACATAGGGTAGCTGAATGGTTAAAAAACATGACTCATACATTTGCTGTCTACAAGAGACCTCAGAGAAAAGTATCACACAGACTGAGAGTGTAGGAATGGAAAAACATTTTTCAGGCAAATAGAAATTAGAAAAAAGCTGGGGTAGTGATACTTATATCTGATAAAATAGACCTCAAAGTAAAGGCTATAACAAGACATAAATAGGCCACTACATAATACTAAAAGGAGAAATTCATCAAGAAGATATAACTCTGGTAAACGTATATGCACCTAATACATGAGCCCTTAAATACATAAAAATCTCCTGGAGGATATCAAGGAAAAGATCGACAACAATACAATCATAGTAGGGGATTTTAATACACCGCTGACATCTCTTGACAAATCCTCTACACAAAAATTAGAAAAGAAACATCTAAATAACTCACTAGATCAGATGGACCTAATTGACATCTTCAGAGCATTTCACCCCAAAGCTACAGAATATACATTCTTCTCAAGTGCACATGGGACATTCTCAAAAATAGACCACATTTTAGGTCACAAGCAAAGTCTCCCCAAATTCAAAAAGATTGAAATCATATCGAGCATTTTCTCAGACCACAATAGCAAAATATTAGAAATAAACTACAATAAAAAACATTCCAAAAAATTCAAACACTTGGAAGTTTAATAGCATGTTACTAAACAATCATTGGGTTACAAATGAGATTGAAGAGAAAATTAAAAATATCCTGGATCTAATGACAATAAAAACACAACAATGCAAATTGTATGGGACACAATGAAAGCAGTGTTGAGAGGAAAGTTTATAGTTCTACAAGACTACTTCAATAAACATGAAAAAATGGAAAAATGGCAGCGGATTAGTCGGACGCGTCTAGAGCTTTTTCGCTGGGCAGAGGGACAGAGAGCAGCTGAGAGTTGCATTGGGAGTATTTGTTGGCAACTTAAAAGTCAGTTATCCTCCAGGAGAAGGTGGGAGATTGCTGGACGGGGCTCTCCTGACCAGACAGCCCCACTGCCACGGGGTTTTTTTCTGCCGGAGCCATCAGTGTGAACATGGAGACCACACCATCTAGCAAAGGGAGGTGGATGTCTGCGGCGGTCTGAAAAGTGCAGCTGCAGCACTCAAGGAACAGCCGGGGACCCAGAACACTGCTCACCTATCAGCTCAGACAGGCAGACTCAGAGGATATCCACACGGCACACGGAAAGGTCAGATTTCGTCTGGGATAAGGTGAGGTCTCCTGTCCTGCAGAACAGAGATGCACACACTGTCGGAACTGGGCTGCGGGGAAAGCTGCCTCTGGAGAGGTCTGAGAATGTGGGGCAGGGCATGATCCCTAAGTGTGGAAGTGGACTCTCAGAGCTGTTGACAGAGAGGAGCTCTAGAAAACAATTCATTTTGATCTGAGGCAGAAGGACAGCCTGGAGGTTATTACAGTGTTCCTGCTACAAAATCCCCACAAACCGGTTTTGAGAAACACAGAGTAGCAGGATCTGAGCACAGCCTAGAGAGGTCCTGTGCTTTGTCTCAGAGGTCAATTCTGAAACACTGCCACACAGTGGATGATAGACAAATTGACTCTCCATAACCACAAAAGAATAAATGATTAAAACATCAGCAGTGGAACACAAGGAACTGCAATACCCTCCCTACTGGGAAACAGGAGTGCCAAGCAGAACAATAATGGAAGTGAATGACCATTCTATTTTTTTTCTTTTTTAAAAACTTTTTATTTTATTTTATTTTATTTTATTTTATTTTATTATTTTTCATTTTTGCATATTTTAATTAAAACACTATTTTTTCTTCCTTCCTCAATTGATTTTACCTTTTTAATTATTACATTTTTGTTTTCAACTGGTATTATTACTACTACTATTTTACCTTTTGGGAGAAAAACAAGTGTTATTTTGTTTTCTCTTTAATTTACTTATAGATTAGAGTTCTACATTCTATTTTCATCTTTCCTTTAGCATAATTTTACTTCATCTCAACTCTACCTTTATGCCAACACTTTCCTCCTAACTTTCCGTGTTTTGTTGTCTTGTTTCTCTTTCCCTTTTCCAACTTTAGATTCTCCCTATTCTTTCTCTTTACCTGGTTAAAATTTGACCCCACTTATATATCCAATTTCAAATCCCCTACTACAAGTTCATACAAACCTCTCTCTTCTTGTCTTCACTATCCAAAAAATTGTTTTTTCTCTATGTGCTTTTTTTGCTATTTGCCTGAAGAGTGATTATATCAATTTTTTTGTAATATTTTGTGAGATTATATTAGTTTATTCTACTTGTTTTATTTTGCTTTTTGTTTCCTTTATTTTTTTTACCTCTTTTTTTCCCTCGCCTTGATTGATACCAATTGTTATTTGTAGTTTGTATTAATCTCCAGGTACTGGTTGCTGGCCTTTGTTGGGATTAGTGACTATTCTATTGGAGTTTTCTCCTGACCTGTATATTTTGTTCCCCTTTTCTCTCTTCTCCTCTTTCTTTTCTCTCTGACTTTTTTCTTTCTCTTTTGTTCTTCTTGTCCTTTCTATTTACTTATTTTATTTTATTTTTCGTTCATTTATTTTTTTTCACCCTTTCCAAATTTGATTTTGGCACTTCTTTCCTTTCTTTTTTCCTCATTTTCCTCTTCTTCTTTCTGTACTTACCCCTAACTTGTCTTTCATTGGTGGTCAACTTATGTGTGATCATTACTATCAGGAATACATTTCTGTTCAGTGCCTTGTGTGTTGTACTTTGTCGTGTTGTCATTTGTGCCTTTGAATCAACGTAGGAGAGAAAACTACATAACCAGACACCAGGAGAAGAAAGACCATGGGCAGAAGAAGAAACAGCCACATAACACAAAAAGGCAGGTATCACCAGAAAAGGAAGTAAATGAAATAGAAGCAGAAATAAGCCTCCCAGAGAAAGAGTTCAGAGAAATGACAATAAGGTGGATGAAAAGAATGGAAGACAAAATTGACAATGGGAGTAAGAGCCAAGAGTAAATGAAGAAGACCCAAGAGGAAATGAAGAAGAAGTAAGAAGAAATGCAAAAAGAAATGAAAAAATGGCATCACTGTTTTACAGAACTCAATCGAAAGCATAAAAAGTAGATTACAAGAAGCAAAGGACCACATCAGTGAGTAGAAGCCCCGGTAAGAAAAAATACACAAGTACAGCAGCCTCTAGAAAAAAAAAAATTAAAAAGCAAGAGGAGAGCCTAAGGGAACTTTGGGATAACACGAAACAAAACAACATCCACGTAACTTGGGTTCCAGAAACAGTGGAAACTGAGCAAGGATGAGAGAACCTGTATGAAGAAATAATGGCAGAATATTTCCCCAATATAGGAAAGAAAAAACCCACACAAATGCAAGAAGCTCACAGAGTCCCAAGCAAATTGAACCCCACAAAAACGACACCAAAGCACATTATAATTAAGTTGGTAAACACGAATGACAAAGTAAGAATCTTAAAAGTAGACAGAAAGAAACAGAAAGTTACCTACAAAGGAACCCCCATAAACCTAGCTACTGATGTCTCAACAGAAACTCATTAGGCCAGAAGGTAATGGAATGAAATATACAAAGTCATGCAAAGAAAGGTCTGAATCCAAGAATACTGTACCCTGCAAGACTCTCAGTCAAAGTTGAAGGTGAAATCAGAAGCTTCACAGACAAAAGAGGAATAAGGGAATATATTACCACCAAACCAGCAATGCAAGAAATGTTAAAGGGTCTGCTGTAACAAAAAGAAATAGGAAGTGAAGAAGAAACTCTGGGGTAAAGGCTAAAAATGGCAATAGATAAGTACCTATCAGTAATAACTTTAAATGTATAGGGATTAAATGCTCCATTGAAGAGACATAGAGTAACTGATCAGATAAGAAAATATGATCGATATATGTGCTGTCTACAAGAGACCCACCGCAGAAAAAGAGATGCACACAGATTGAGGCTGAAAGGATGGAAGACGGTATTTCAGGCAAATGGAAAAAAAAAAGATGGGGTAGCAATACTTATATCTGACAAATTAGATCTCAAAGTGAAGGACATGACAAGAGATAAAGAAGGCCACTTCATAATACTAAAGGGAACAATCCAACAAGAAGAAATAACTCTGGTAAACATATACGCACCCAAAATAGGAGCACCTAAATACATTAAAAAAAACTGTTGGAGGATATTAAGGGAGAGATTGACAGCAATACAATCATAGTAGGAGACTTTAATACCCCACTGTCACCATTAGACAAATCCTCTAAACAAAAATCAGAAAAGAAACATCAATCCTAAATGACTCACTAGACCAGATGGAATTAAATGACATCTTCAGAACATTTCACCCTAAAGCCACAGAATATACATTCTTCTCCAGTTCACATGGGACATTTTCAAAGGTAGATCGTATGTTGGGTCTTAAGAAAAGTCTCTTCAAATTCAAGAAGATAAAAATCATATCAAGCATTTTGTCAGATCACATTGGCATAAAACTGGAAATCAAGTATAATAAAAACAATGGAAAGAAATCAAACACATGGAGACTAAACATCATGCTATTAAACAACGACTGGGTAACCAAAGAGATCAAGGAAGAAATAAAAAACATCAAGAAAACAAATGAAAATGACAACACAACAATACAATATTTATGGGACACAGTGAAAGCAGTCTTGAGAGGAAAGTTCTTAGCCCTACAAGCCTACTGCAAAAAACAGGAAACAATTACCTAACCCTACAACTCAAAGAGCTAGAAAAAGTGCAACAAGAAAAGCCCAGTGTAAGCAGAAGGAAGGAAATAGTAAAGATCAGAGCAGAAATAAACAACATGGAGACCAAAGAAAGAATTCTAAAGACCAACAAAACCAAGAGCTGGTTCTTTGATAGCATAAACAAGATTGATGGACCTCTAGCCAGGCTCACCAAGAAGCAAAGACAGAAGACCCAAATAAATAAAATCAGAAATGATAGACGAGAAATAACAACAGACCCCACTGAAATACAAAGGATTGTTAAAAAATACTATTAACATCAGAGACCAGTTTGGCTCAGTGGATAGAGCATCGGCCTGCAGACTGACCGTCCCAGGTTCGATTCCGGTGGGGGGAATGTACCTTGCTTGCAGGCACATCACCAGTATGGGAGGTGCAGGAGGCGGCTGATTGATGTCTCTCTCTCATCGATGTTTCTGACTTTCTATCCTTCTCCCTTCCTCTCTGTAAAAAAAATCAATAAAATATATTTAAAAAAATACTATGAACAACTCTATTCCAAAAAAATTGGACGACCTGGAAGAAATGGACATAGTCCTAGAAAAATACAACCTTCCAAAACTCAATGAGAAGGAATTTAAAAATCTCAATAGTCCAATAACTAGGGAAGAAATTGAAGCAGTCATCAAAAATTTCCAGCAAACCAAAGCCCAGGACCACATGGCTACACAGGAGAGTTTTACCAAACATTCAAGGAAGAATTAAAACCTACCTCCTCAGATTATTCAAAAACCTTCAAGAAGAAGGAACACTTCCAAACACCTTCTATGAAACCAGCATCACCCTAATACCAAAACCAGATAAAGACAACACAATGAAAGATAATTATAGGCCAATTTCTCTCATGAACATATATGCCAAAATCCTCAACAAAATTCTAGCAAATCAGCTCCAGCAGTACATCAGAAAGATCATACACCATGACCAAGCAGGATTCATCCCAGGAATGCAGGAATGGTACAATATCTGCAAATCAATAAATGTGATACATCACATAAACAAATTGAGAGATAAAAATCACATAGTCATATCAATTGATGTAGAAAAAGCATTTGACAAAATCCAACACACTTTCTTGATAAAAACTCTCATCAAAGTGGGAATAGAAGGATCATACCTCAACATCAAAAAAAGCCATATATGATAAACCCACAGCTAACATTATACACAATGGGCAAAAACTAAAAGCATTTCCCCTAAGAAAAGGAACAAGTCAGGGATGCCCACGCTCACCTCTCCTGTTCGACATAATACTGGAAATATTAGCCATTGCAATTAGACAAGAAGAAGAAATAAAAGGCAAGCAAATAGAAAAGAAGAAATAAAGCTGTCCTGTATCCATTTTGAGATGACATTATACTGTACATAGAAAACCTGAAGGACTCCATCCCAAATCTAAAGGACTTAATAAATGAATTTGGCAATGTAGCAGGATACAAAGTTAATGCCAAGAAATCTGTGGTATTTTTATACACTAATAGTGAAATTACAGAAAGACAGAATAAAAAACAATCCCATTTACCATGGCACCAAAAAAATTAAGATACCTAGGAATAAACCTAACTAAGTATGTAAAGGACTTATATGTAGAAAACTATAGGACACTGAAAAAAGAGATAGAGGAAGATGTTAACAGATGGAAGAGCATACCATGCTCATGGATTGGTAGAATCAACATCATTAAAATGTCCATACTACCCAAAGCAATCTATAGATTAAATGCACTCCCCATTAAAATACCAACAACATATTTCACAGACCTATAAAGAATTCTTCATAGATTCATCTGTAACAAAAAAAGACCACGAATAGCTACAGCAATTCTGAGAAAGAAGAATAAAGTAGGTGGGATCTCAATACCAGATTTCAAGCTATATTACAAAGCAACTCTTCTCAGAACAGCCTGGTACTGGCACAAGAATAGACATATAGACCAATGGAATAGAATAGAGAACCCAGATATCCATTCAATTAATATTTGACAAATGTGGCATGAACATACAATGGAGCCAAGATAGCCTTTTCAATAAATGGTGTTGGGAAAATTGGACTGAAAAATGCAAAAAAAAAAAAACTGGACCATGAACTTACACTAAATACAAAAATAAACTCACAATGGATACAGGACTTAAACATTAGACTGGAAAGCATAGAAATTCTAGAGGAATCCACAGGCAGCACAATCTCAGACATATGACGAAAGAACTTCTTCACTGATACTGCTCCAAAGCTTATGGAGTCTAAATAAAAAATAAACAAATGGGACTACATCAAAATAAAATGCTTTTGCACAGCAAAGGAACCATCAACAAAACAACAAGAAAGACCACTGTATGGGAGAACATATTTGTAAATGTCATCACTGATAAAGTTTTAATCTCCAACATCTACAGCCAACTTATACAACTTAATAAAAGGTAGATAATTAATCCAATAAAAAATATGAAATGGACCTAAATAGAACCCTTTTGAAAGACAGGAGAAGGAAGGCCCAGAGACACATGAAAACATGTTCAAAGTCACTAATTATTCGAGAGATGCAAATCAAAATGACAATGTGATACTATCCTACACCTGTTAGAATGTCAATCATCAAAAAATCAACAAAGGAAAAGTCTTGGCGGGGATGTGGAGAAAAAGGAACCCCTGTGCACTTTTGGTGGGAATTCAGACTGGCGCAGCCACTGTGGAGAACAGTATGGAGTTTCCCCAAAATCTAAAAATGGATCTCCCATTTGACCTAGCAATCCCACTCTTAGGAATTTATCCTAAGAAATTACAAACACCAATCAGAAAGGATTTATGCACCGCTATGTTCATAGCAGTACAATTTACAATAGCTACAATGTGGAAACAGCCTAGGTGCCCATCAGCACATGAGTGGATCAGAAAACCGTGGTATATCTACAAAATGGAATTCTATACTGCCATTGAAAAGAAGGAATTCTTACCATTTGCAGCAACCTGGATGGAACTGGAGAGCCTTATGCTTAGTGAAATAAACCAGTCAATGAAAGAGAAGCACCACATGATCTCACTCATTTGTGAATAATAAAGAACATTGTAAACTGATGAACAAAAAGGATAGATACAGATGCAATAATGCATCAAACAGAGTGTCAAATTATAGCATTAAGATTAAGGAGAGGTGGGGTAGATAAAAGATCAATCAAAGGACTTGTATGAATGCATATAAGCATAACCAATGAACATAGACACTGATGATTGGGGTATGCCTGGGAGGGATGGGGAGCAATGGGGAGATATGTATACATGTAACACAATAAAATAATAATAATAAAAGCCATATATGACAAACCCACAGCCAACATCATACTCAATGGGTGAAAACTAAAACCATTTGCCCTAAGAAAAGAAACAAGACAGGGATGCCCACTCTCACCACTTCAATTTAACATAGTGTAGGAAGTATTAGCCATTGCTATCAGACAATAAAAAGAAATAAAAGGCATCCAAATAGGAAAAGCAGAAGTAAAATATCTTTATGTGCAGATGACATGATACTGTATATAGAAAAATCTAAAGACTCCATCAAAAAATTATTAGACGTGATAAGTGAACTCAGCAATGTAGCAGGATACAAAATTACCACCAAAAAATCTATGACATTTCTATATACTACCAATAATGAACTTACAGAAAGAGAGAATAAAACAGCAATCCTATTTACCATTACACAAAAAATTAAGATGCCTAGAAGTTACCTAAGGAGGTAAAAGAGCTATATACAGAAAACTACACAACACTAAATAAAGAGATAGAGGAAGACATAAACAGATGGAAGAACACACCATGTTCATAGATTGGGAGAATCAATATCATCAAAATGACAGTTCTATCCAAAGCAATTTATAAATTCAATGCAACCCCCATGAAAATACCAATGGCATACTTCACAAACCTAGAAGGAACTTTCCAAAAATTTATCTGGAATAAAAAAAAGACCCAGAATAGCTGCAGCAATCCTTAGAAAGAAGGACAAAGTAGGTGGTATCTCAATGCCAGATTTCAAGCTGTATTACAAAGCCACTGTTCTCAAAACTGCTTGGTATTTGCGCAAGAAAAGTCTCATGGATCAATGGAATAGGATAGAAAACCCAGAAATTGATGCCAACCACTATGCTCAATTCATATTTGACAAAAGAGGCACAAACATACAATGGAGTGAAGACAGTCTCTTCAACAAATGGTGTTGGGAAAATAGGACAGAAACATTCAAAAAAATGAAACTAGACCACCAACTTACACCATACACAAAAACACTCAAAATGTATAAAGGACTTTAACATAAGATGGGAAACCATAAAAATAGTAGAGGAATCCACAGGCAGCAAAATCTCAGACATATGCAGAAAGAACTTCTTCACCGACACAGCTCCTTGGGCCATGCAAACTAAAGAAAAACTTAACAAATGGAACTACTTCAAAATAAAAAGCATTTGCACAGCAAAGGAAACCATCAACAAAACAACAAGAAAGTCTACTGCATGGGAGAACATATTTGCCAATGATATCAATGATAAGGGTTTAATCTCCAACATTTACAGTGAACTCATACAATTTCACAAAAAGAATATAATCAACTCAATCAAAAATGGGGATCTGAACTAAAAAGGCATTTCTCAAAGTAATACAGAATGAAGGCCAGGAGACATGAGAACCTGTCTCTGATCATCAGAGAGATGCAAATCAAAACAACAATTAGTACCATATCACTCCTATCAGAATGGCTAACATCAACAAATCAACAAAGGACAAGTGTTGTAGAGGATGTGGAGAAAAAGGAACCCTTGTGCACTGCTAGTGGGAATGCATACTGGTGCAGTCACTGTGGTTAACAGTATGGAGACTCCTCAAAAATCTAAAAATGGAACTTCCATTTGACCCAGTGATCCCACTTCTAGGAATATACCCCTAGAAACTAGAAACTCCAATCAGAAAAGATATATGCACCCCAATTTTTATAGCAGCACAATTCACCATACCTAAGATGTGGAAACAGCCTAAGTGCCCATCAGCAGATGATTGAATTAAAAAACTGTGGTTCATCTACACAACGAAATACTATGCTGCGGTTAAAAGGAAGGAGCTGCTACCATTTGCAATAAAATGGATGGAGATGGAGGGCATTATGCTTAGTGAAATAAGCCAGGCAGAGAAAGACAAATATGACACGATCTCACTCATCTGTGGAATATAATGAATGACATAGATTGATGATCAAGATCAGATCCAGAGAATGAACAACTATGATCAAAACATCATACCTCGGAGAAGGTGGAAGTTGGTGGGAATAAGGGGGAGAGATCAACAGAGGGACCTTCGTATATGTGTATGAGCATAATCATTGTGTACAGACAATGAGAAAGGTGGGGCATCAGAAGGAATCCATACAGTGGTCACCATAACCTTAAGAGAAATTCCTTCAGGAGACAAAGATTTTTAAATGAAACTCCTTAACATAAAAATCATTTTGGAAGGAAATAAAGAGAAGTTTCCTTTAAATGTCATAAGGATTGTAATTAATGTCAATATATTTGGCCTCTTGAGCTAAGGTAAGTAATCTGTGTTTTTACCTCTCTGAAAATGTTTATAAAGTAAAAAAAAGAAATTGTCAGCTAGTTTGAAATTGTATTGCCATGGCCTAGAGCAAAGAATATCCTTACATGATATTATCCTACAATATCATTTAATTTTTGGTATTTCACAACAGCATATTGTACAACTATCCCAAACAAATGTAAAAAGTAATTCTTTGAATGTATAGCAGCAATTTAAAAAGAGGACATGAAAGGATTTAATTCCTTTCAGAAGGAATTGAGGCACTGGGAAGGCACTTGAACATCCTATACTGGCCGTCTTTCCTCTTTTGCCAAGAGGGACCCTCTTCTCACAACCCAATGGCCCTCAGCTGTAGCCTGAGCTCACTATTCATGCTGAGCTTGAAGCCTAGAAGTGGCTGGTATAATGGATGTGTCTCTTTCCAAATGGTGTGAGCTGGGCCCTCCCTGTAGAAGGAACCTGAATTCCCCGAGATAAGTGATCAGTGTCGGAGCCCCCTCCAGCAGGTGAGGGGATCGCCAAGGCAGGTGCTGGGCGTGGAGGCCATGGGGGCATAGGCTACCATGGAGACAGAATTGAACCTCACAACACCCTACTTGGCCCTGGATGATGACTGCTTAGCTAGAGACAGGTAAGATTCCTCAGGGAAGGAACAACCTAAGACAGGCACATTTGCAGAGGGGCCATCAGGAAAGAACTTGGGGATCAACAGAGGTGGGGCACAGACCCTCACACCCCACCAAACTTGTAGGGGTCTGAACCTTCACCCCTTCTGAGGGTGCCCCCATGGTTACCTCGCTTCCCATGCTCAGCCCAGATCTGGACTCAGGTAACAGACAGAGACATGGCCCAGCTCAGATCAGGACCCAGGTAACAGACTGAAACATGCCGACAGCAGCTGCCCTCTATCTAAATTCAGCCTAGCACTAGGAATGCTCAGTGCCTACTCAATTCAAATAAACCTTTCCACTAATATATACAGGGTAATCTAAATTGTTGGTAAAGTATTAAATTTGATGTAAAAGAGTTATCAAGCTTTCAGTTTAATTTATATTGTTGATCTGAAATAAGCCAACACCCAAGAAAATTTAAGTGAACTGGACAAAAAGCTGTTTCTAAAGTATTAGTTAAAATTTGTATTGATAGCTCCTCTCATGGCAAAATTGCTTAATATGTAATGAACTTAAAGCAGGCATATTTGTGTGCAAAAAATTAAAATTTAAAGTTATCAAGATTGTATTAAAAATTTTACCAAATTTTCCATTAATGAATAAATGGGGTGGGGAGAGTAGGATAATATCATGTAAGGAAAAAGATCTTGTAAGTAAATTACATCTAAAAAATTTTCACTTTAGAAAATTAATTTCCATTTGTAGTACTAACAGCAAGACACCCATGAAAAACACACATGGTGTCAAAATAAGCCAAAGGAAAAGCAGATAGACAAAAATAAAAAGGACCCTAAGTCAATTTTATAGAAAAGATTCCTTTATTATCCCTTGGTTGAGAATATGTTTATAAACTTTCAGAAAACAACTGCAAGACCAAGTGGACTCCTGCAACAGAGAGCAACTGACAGGTCTGTGCCAACCACAAAGGCAAGAGGAGAAAAAGTTCAGAGATGGATGATGTGGACGATGCCTTGCCATGCGAGCAGTCAGCAGCAGTGCATTGCTACAGGGTGCCTAGGACCAAACCAGAGAGGGTAGGACCTGCATTGCCACCATTTGTCCACTATCCAGATACCATTGATGACATGTACACATAAGGAACTCTTTGACATTGAAAGTGGGACTCAAAGCTATCGGACATTGAAATTGGGATTCAAACATTTTTCTTTTGCTCTTGTGGGCTTTTTCTAACCTACAGGAGCAAGATGTTTTTAAAGACAAGAACAGGGGGTGAGGGGTGAAGCAGATGCAGAGGCAAAGAAGCAATGAACAGACTGTCCTGCTACAGTGGAAGGCAGGGGTGGTTGTGGGGGAGGGGCCTGTAGATCAATCGAAGGACTTGTATACATGAGTGTGTAGGCATAGCCAGTGGATACAGGGAAATGGG
Organism: Lasiurus cinereus; assembly: GCA_011751065.1. Taxonomy (NCBI): domain Eukaryota; kingdom Metazoa; phylum Chordata; class Mammalia; order Chiroptera; family Vespertilionidae; genus Lasiurus; species Lasiurus cinereus. Next base: position 5,633,147 of record JAAGEH010000013.1, read on the forward strand.
GAGTTTGGAAGGGGGAGATGAATGAGGACATGTACTGGGTTGTGGGGAGAGTAATAGGGAATAAATAAATAAATAAATAAATAAGGCAACTTACTCTGACTGGCTTATTTCACTTAGCATAATGCTCTCTAACTCCATCCATGTTGTTGCAAATGGTAAGAACTTTTTTACCACAGCATAGTGTTACATTTGTGTAAATGTACCAGTTTGATGAACAAAAGTATATCAGAGACAGAGAAACATCAATCAGAACATCAACCCTAAGGGAAGGTACAGGAGGGTGGGGGTAAGAAGGAGAGATCAACCAAAGGACTTAAGGTGCATGCATATAAGTCCAATCAATGAACACAGACAACAAGGGAGTAAGGGCACGAATGGGGGTGTTGGGAGGTAATAGGGAGATACATACACATATGTAATACACAATCAATAAAAGAATGATAATAATCTTAAATGTAAATGGATTAAATGCTCCCATCAAAAGACATAGGATAAAAAAAAAACATGACACATATATATGCAGTCTACAAGAGACACTTCAGAACAGAAGAATCTCACAAACTAAAAGTGAAGGGATGGAAAAATATCTATAAGGCAAATGTAAATGAAAAAAAAAAAGCTGGGGCAGCAATACTTATGTCTGACAAAATAGACCTCAAAGGGAAGGCCATCCTATCTAACAAAAGAGAAACATGCAAATTGACCATCACTTCAAGACACAAGATGGCCACTCCCATGTGGTCAAAGATGGCTGCCTACATATGAACACAAGACAGCTGGCACAAGATGGCTGGCACAGGAGGGTAGTTGTGGGAAATTTGAGGTGACTAGACTGACAGAGAAGGGCAGTTGGGGGAGACCAGGTCAGCAAGGAAGGACAGTTGTGGGGGGACCCAGGTCTGCAGGGGAGGGCAGTTAGGTGAAACCAGGCCTACAGGGTCGGGTAGTTGAGGGGAATCAGGCCTACAGGTGAGGGCAGTTGTGGGAGATGAAAAAAACAGAGAGGGCAATTAGGGGTGACCGGGCCAATAGAGGAGGGTAGATGGGGGAGACAAGGTCAGCAGGGGAGAGCTGTTGGGAAGAACAGGAGTGTAGGGAAGGGCAGTGGGGGAAGGGCTGCAGGGACAGCAGGTGGGGGGACCAGGACTGTAGGAAAGGAAAGCTGTGGGGGAGGTTTGGAGAGGATTACAGTTGGGGGGAACCAGGCCTGCAGTGGAGGACAGTTGGGGATGACCAGGCCAGCAAAGGAGGGCAGTTGGGGGAGACCAGGTCAGCAAAGAAGGGCAGTTGAGGGAACAGGACTATAGGAAAGGGCAGTTGGGGGCCAAGGATGCAGGAGAGGGCAGTTTGGGGGAGGAACCAAGCCTGGAGGGAAGGGCAGTTGAGGGGAATGAAGCCTGCAGACGAGGGCAGTTGTGGGTGACCAGGCAAGCAGAGAGTCAGTTATGGATGACCAGGCTGGGAGCAGAGGGCAGTTGTGGGAGACCAGGTCAGCAAGGTAGGGCATTTGGGTGGGGGGGGGAACAATACTGTAGGGAAGGGCAGTTGTGGTTGAAGGGCTGCAGTGGAGCACAGTTGCAGGGACCAGACCTGCAGGGGAGAGTATTTACAGTTGACTGGGCCAGCAGGGGAGGGCAGTTGTGGGGGCAGGGGAGACCATGACTGAAGGGGAGAGAATTTATGGGGTCCAAGCTGTAGTGAATGGCAGTTGTGGATGATCAGGCCATCACGGAAGGCAGTTAGTGGTGACTGGGCTGGCAGAGGAGGGCTGTTAGGGCAGACCAGGTCAGCAGAGGAGGGCCGTTGGGGAGAAAAGGACTGTAGAGAAGGGCAGTTGCGAGGCGGGGGAAGGGATTCAGGGGAGAGCAATTAGGGGGGATTAGGCCTGTAGTGGAGGGAAGTTTGGGATGACTGGGACAGCAAAGGAGGGCAGCTCGGGGAGACCAGGTCAGCAGGGAAGGGCAGTTGTGGGGAAACAGGACTGTAGGAAAGGGTAGTTGTGGGGGAAGGGCTGCAGAGTAGAGCAGTTGTGGGGACCAGGCTAGCAGAGGAGGGCAGTTGAGGGGGACCAGGCCAACAGGGGAGGGCAGTTGGGTGGGACTAGGCTTGCAGCAGAGGGCAATAGGGGGGACAGACATTTTGGGGTGGGCAGTTAGGTGTGACCAGGCCAGCAGTGGAGGGCAGTTAGGGGTGACCAGGCCTTCAGAGAAGGGCAGTTGGGGGTGACCAGGCCTGCAGGGGAGAACAGTTATGGGTGACCAGACTGGCAGTGGAAGGCAGTTAGGAGTGACCAGGCCAGGAGGGAAGGGCAGTTAGTGGCTATTGATCCAGCCAGGGAGCAGTTAGCTATTGATCAGGCTGGCAGTGGAGTGGTTAGGGTGTGATCAGGCTGGCAGGCAGAAGTGGTTAGCAGTGGTTCTCAATCTTTCTAATGCCACAACACTTTAATACAGTTCCTCATGTTGTGTGAACCCCATCCGTAAAACTATTTTTGTTGCTACTTTATAACTGTAGTTTTGCTACTGTTTTGAATCGTAATGTAAATATCTGTGTTTTCCTAAGGTCTTAGGTGACCCTGCTATCAGTGCTCAACCCCACAGGTTGAGAGCTGCTGCTGTAGAGCCACTGCTGTAGATTCAGGTTGGATCTGGCCTAAATGAGAGTTTGGCCATTCCTCAAAGGGTCCCAGATTGGAAATGGTGCAGGATGGGCTGAGGGACACCCCCCATGCCCGAATTTCATGCACCAGGCCTCTAGTAAGGCTATAATGAAGTCCACTTCATAATACTAAAGGAAATACAACTCAATACGATTGAAATCATATCAAGCATCTTCTCAGACCACAATGAAATTAGAAATCAGCTACAATAAAAATACTCAAAAACAATAAAATACATGGTGGTTAAATATCATGCTATTAAACAATGGATGGATTACCAAAGAGATCAAAGAAGAAAAAAGAACCATCCTGGAAACAAATGAAAATGAACACACAGCAGTCCAAAAATCTATGGGACACAGTGAAATCAATTCTGAGAAGGATTGATTTCACTGAGGTAGGCCTACCTCAAAAAATAAACAAACAAACAAGCAAACAAAAAAAAAGAGAAAAACTTGTAAGTGATATCTAACACTATAACTTAAAGAATAAGAAAGAGAACAAGAAAGGCTAGAATATGTAGAAAGAAGGACATAATAAAGACCAGAGTAGAAATAAATGACATAGAGATAAACAAACAAACAAAAACAAAAAACAAAAATTCAATAAAACTAAGAGCTTGTTCTTTGAAAGGTTAAAAGAGATTGATGAACCACTACTCAGACTCACCAGGAAACAAAGTGAGAAGTACCAAATAAACAAAATCAGAAACAAAAAATGTAAAGTAACATATGACTATACAGAAATATAAAGGATTATATATATTAAAAAATACGATGAACATAGGGGTGCATAAATCCTTTCTGATTGTTCATAGCAGCACAATTTACCATAGCCACAATTTGGAAACAGCCTAGGTGCCCGTCAGCAGATGAGTGGATCAGAAAACTGTGGTACATCTACACAATGGTGCCATTAAAAAGAAGGAATTCTTACCATTTGCAGCAACCTGGTTGGAACTGGAGAGCCTTATGCTTACCGAAATAAGCCAGTCAATGAAGGAGAAGCATCACATGATCGCACTCATTGGGGGATAATAAAGAACATTATAAACTGATGAACAAAAGGATAGATACAGAGACAGTAAAGCTTCAAACAGACTGTGAAATTACAGCAGGAAGATTAAAGTTAGGTGAGGTAGATAAGAGATCAATCAAAGGACTTGTATCTATGCATATAATCATAACCAATGAACATAGACACTGGGGGGTTGGGGTATGCCTGGGAGGGAGGGGGGCAATGGGGAGATATGTATAAAAATTAATAAAAAAATACTATGAATGACTATTTTCCAACAAACGGGACAACGTTAACAAAATAGACATATTCCTAGGAAAATACAATCTTCCAAAGCTAAATAAGGTAGAATCAGACAACCTAAATAGGCCAATAACAACTGATGAAATTAAAGATGTAATAAAAAATAAAAATAAACAACTTCCAGAAAACAAAAGCCCTGGTCCAGATGGGGTCACAGGAGAGTTTAAACAAACATTCAAAGAATAACTAACACCTCAAAATATTCCAAAATATTCTAGAGGGAGGAATACTTCTAAGATCTTTCTAAGAGGCTATCATTACCCTAAATCCAAAACCAGATAAAAATGCTACAACGAAAGAGATTTATAGGCCAATATCTCTGATGGCCATAGATGCTAAAATACTCAACAAAATTTTAGCAACTCAGATCTAGCATTAAAATGATCATACACCATGACCAAGTGTGATATATTCTGAGGATGCAGGTCTGGTACAATATTCACAACTCAACAAAGGTGATACAACAAATGAACTGATTGCAAGCAAAAATCATGTCATCATAAATTGATGCAGAAAAAGCATTTGACAAAAGCCAACACTCTTTTTTGATAAAAACTTAGAGCAAAGTGCTAATAGAGGGATAATACCTCAAAATAATAAAAGCCATGTATGACAAACCTACAGCCAACCTCATTCTCTAAAGGCAAAAACTAAAACAATTTTCCTAAGAACTGGAAAAAGACAGGGATGCCCTCCTTCACCTTTGTTGTTAAAAATAGTAGACAAAAATCTGCTTCTAAAGTATTAACTAAAATTTCTATTGGTAGTTCATCTCATAGTAAAATTGCTTAACATGCAATGAACATAAAACAGGCATATTTGTGTGCAAAAAAAATTTAAAGTTATAAAGATTGCATTTAAAAAATTTACAAAAGTCTCCATTAACTAAAAAAGGGGGGAAAGTAGGATAAGATCACGTAAGGAAAAATATCTGATTAGTAAATTACATCTAGAAAATTTTTACTTTAGAAAATTAATTTTCCTTTGTAATACTAACAGCAAGGCACCCGTGAAAAAAACACATGGTGTCAAAATAAGCCAAAGAAAAATTGGGTGGGCAAAAATAAAAAGGACCCCAAGTCAATTTTATAGAAAAGATTCCTTTATTAACTTTTGGTCAAGAATATATTTATATACTTTCAGAAAACAACTCCAAGACCAAGTAGACTTCAGCAATAGAGAGGAAACTGACAGGTATGCTCCAACCAAAACGACAAGAGGAGAAACAGTCCAGAGATGGAGGATGCTGCCATGCTAGCAGTCAGCAGCTGTGCGTTGCTACAGGTTGCGTAGGACCAAACTAGAAAGTGTGGGACCTGCATTGCCACCATTTGTCCACTATCCAGATACCATTGATGACGTGTACGCATAAGGAACTGTTTGACATTGAAACTGGGACTCATAACTATTGGACATTGAAATTGGGACTCAAATATTTTTTGTTCTTATAAGTTTATTTCTAGCCTACAGAGGCAAGATGTTTTTAAAGAAAAGAATCAGGGGGTGGGGGAAAATACAGAGGCAAAGAAGCAATGAACAGACTTTCATACTACAGTGGGAAGGCGGGGGAGGTTGGGTGGTGGGCCTGTAAGAGATCAACCAAAGGACTTGTATGCATTTATGTAAGCATAGCCAATAGATACAGGACATTTGGGGGGGCAGGTGAGTGCATGTATTGGGGGGGTGGAGAAGGCCGGGGGGAGGTCAACAGGGAGAAAAAGAGTCATATGTACTACTACTGTATTTGTAATACTACTTTAAACATATATATTAGCAGAAGTTCTAGCCATAGTGATCAGATAAGAAGAAATAAAAGGCATCCAAGTTGGAAAGGAGGAATTAAAACTCTCATTATTCACAGATGTCATAATACTGTACATAGAACATCCTAAAGGCTCCATTAAAAAACTATATTTAATAAATGAATAAAGAAATGTGTCAGAATACAAAATTAACACCAAAACACTATGGGATTTTTATTTATTTTTGTTTTAAATTAGTAGCTTGGTACATGAAATTCATGCACAAGGGCAGGGTGGGGGCACATGTCCCTCAGCCCAGACTGCACTCTCTCCAATCCTGGTCCCCTCGAGGGATGTAAAACTGCTGGATCAGGCCTGATCCTGCTCCTAATCACTCACCTGCCTGCCTGCCTAATGCCCTCAACTGCCCTCCTCTGCCAACCTGGTTGCCCCCAATGGCCCTACCTTGAAGGTCTCGTCACTCCTAACTGCCCTCCCCTGATGGTCTGGTCGCCCTTAACTGCCTATACCTTGGCCCCCACCAACATGGCTTTGTCCGGAAAGAAGTTGGAAGTCTGAAAGATGGCCAGTTTACCCGGCCTAATTATTATATTACCCTTTTATTAGTATAGATTCTTTATTGTTGAATATATTACATTTGTCCACATTTTCTAAAATTGTCCTCTCGGACCCTGCCTCTGCTCCCTAGACCAGGCCTTCACCCCCCTATTGTCTGTATCCATTGGTTATTCTTGTACACAAAGTTCTATGATTGATCCCCTACCCCCCCCCCCACCAACTCTTCCCCTGTTCCTCACCTGCCATCTGAGGTTTTACGGTCTGTTCAATGCTTTTATATATCTGGATCTATTTTTGATAAACAGTATACATTGTTGATTATATTCCACAAATGAGTGATATCATGTGATACTTATCTTTCTCTGACTGGCTTATTTCAGTTAGGATAATACTCTCCAGGTCCATCCATGCTGTTGTAAATGGTAAGAGCTTTTTTTTTTAACAGCAGTGTAGTATTCCATTGTGTAAATGAAGCACAGTTTTTTAAGCCACTAATCTGCTTATGGGTACTTAGATTGTTTCCAAATCTTAGCTCTCATAAATTAAGCTGCTATGAACATAGGGTAGCATATTTTCTTTCTCATTGATGTTTCCTAGAAGTTGGTTTACTGGATCAAATGGGATTCCATTTTTAATTTTTTGAGGAAACTCCAAACTGTTTTCTGCAGTGGCTGAACCAGTTTGCATTCCCAACAGCAGTGCACAAGGGTTCCCTTTTCTATATTTGTCCTTTGTTGATTTGTTGATGATAGCCATTCTGACAGGTGGTGAGTGACACATTGTCATTTTGACTTACACCTCTCAGATGATTAGTGATTTTGAGCATTTTTATATGGCTTTTGGCCTTTAGTATGTCCATTTTTTCAAGAACTGTCTATTTAGGTCTTTTATTCACTTTTTGATTGGATTGTTTATCTTCCTTTTGTTAAATCATATGAAAATGCTATAAATTTTGGAGATTAAAACCTTATAAAATGTAACATTGGCAAATATGTTCTCCCATTCAATGCACTCTCTTGTTATTTTATTGATAGTTTCTATTACTGGGCAGAAATTTTTGTTTGTTTTGTTTTGTTTTTGTTTTCTTGTTTTTTTGTTGTTTTTTTAAAATATATTTTATTGATTTTTTACAGAGAAGAAGGGAGAGGGATAGAGAGTTAGAAACGTCAATGAGAGAGAGACATCGATCAGTCGTCTCCTGCACACCCCCTACTGGGGATGAGCCCACAACCAGGATACATGCGCTTGACTGGAATCGAACCTGGGACCTTTCAGTCCACAGGCTGACACTCTATCCACTGAGCCAAACCGGTTTCGGCATTTTTTTTTAATGTACTCCTTAGTTTCCCTTGCGTTAGGAAATGTGTTGGTAAAGATATTGCTATGAGATATGTCTGGTATTTTGCTGCCAATGGATTCTTCTAAGATTTTTATGGTTTCCCATCTTATGTTTAAGTCTTTTTATCCATTTTGAGTTTATTTTTGTGTATGGTGTAAGCTGGTGGTCTATTTTCATTTTTTTTTGCATGTATCTGTCGAGTTTTCCCAAAACCATTTATTGAAGAGACTATCACTGCTCCATTGTATGCTTTTAACTCCTTTGTCAAATATTAATTAAACATACTGGCTTGGGTCAATTTCTGGATTCTTTGTTCTCATCCATTTGTACATATATCCATTCTTCTGCCGGTGCCAGGCAGTTTTAAGAACATTGGCTTTGAAATGTAACTTGATATCTGGTATTGTAATCCCAACAACTTTGTTCTTATTTCTCAAGATTACTGTGGCTATGTGGCTATTCTGTGTCTCTTTTTATTCCATATAAATTTTTGAGAGGTTGTTCTATGTCATGATATATACCATTGGTATTTGAATGGGGATTGGGTTGAATCTATAAATCACTTTGGATAGTATGGATATTTTAAAGAATATACCAATACATGAACATGGTATATTCTTCCACTTGTATATATCTTTCTCTATCTTTTTTATAAATATACTATATTTTCTATATCCCATTACATTGCCAAATTGAGTTATTAAATAATATATTTTAGGGTTTTCTATGAATAATATAGAAATAATATAATGTAACCTGGGGATAATGACAATTTTACTTCTTCTTTTCTCATTTGGATACCATTTATTTCTTCCTCTTGTCTAATTGCTGTGACTAGCACTTCCAGTACTCTGTACAACAATAATGATGGAAGTGGGCATCCCTGACTTGTTCCTGTTCTTAGGGAAAATAGTTTAATTTTTCCCCATTGATTATGATGATGGCCATAGGTTTGTCATACAAGGCTTTTATTATATTGAGTTATTATCCCTCTATTCCCACTTTGATGAGAGTTTTTATCAAAATAAGTTTATTGGATTTTATCAAGTTGATATGATCATGAATCAACTGATATGATCATATGATCTTTGTCTTTCAATTTGTTTATGTGATGAATCACATTTATTGATTTGCAGCTATGCTTCCAGCTGTGTATCCCCAGAATAAAACCCACAGGGTCATGGTGTATGATCTTTTAGATGCATTGCTTGATACCATTTGATACAACTTTATGGAGGAATTATCATCTATGTTCATCAGGGATATGGGCATGTAATTCTATTTCTTTATAGTGCCTTTATCAGTATTTGGGATTAGGGCTGTGGTTTGCAATCTGAGGCTCACGAGCCACATGCAGCTCTTTGGCTCCTTGAGTATGGCTCTTCCACAAAATATGCCTATTTTGAAGAAGTGGCATTAGAAGAAGTTTAAGTTTAAAAAAATTGGATCTCAAAAGAAATTTCAATCTTTGTACTGTTGATATTTAGCTCTGTTGACTAATGAGTTTGCTGACCACTGGATTAGGGTAATGTTGACTTCCTAGAAAGAGATTGGAAGTGTTATTGAATTATTTCAAATAATCTGAGGAGGACAGGTTTTAGTTCTTTTTTGTATGTGTGGTAAAATTCCCCTCTGTAGCTGTCAGGCCCAGAGCTTTTGTTGGCTGAAAGTTTCCTCATGACTCTTTCAATTTCCTCCATAGTTATCAGCCTATTCAGATTTTTTATTCTTCCTGATTGAGTTTTGGAAGGTCACACTTTTCTAGAGATATTTTCATTTTGTCTAGGTTGACCAGTTTGTAAGAAAGAGTTGTTCATATATATGCTGTCTACAAGAGACCTACCTCTTTATTTTCCCTTTAATTTAGCATAGTAGTCTTGCTGGATAGTGTATTCTTGGATTCAGTCCCTTGCTTTGGATCACTTTGAAAATTTTCTTCCATTCTTTTCTGGCCTGATGTGTTTCTGTTGAGAAAACATTTGGTAATCTAATGGGAGATCCCTTATACTTAACTTTAAGTCTCTCTCTCTTGCAGCGTTTAAGAACAAGCGACTCACACAGACTGAAAGTGAAGAGATGGAAAAATGTCTTTCAGGCAAATGTTAATAAAAAAAGCTTGGATAGCAATACTTATATAGGACAAAATAGACTTCAAAATGAAGGCCATAACAAGAGATAAAAAATGCCACTTCATAATATTAAGGGGATCTATACAACAAGAGGATATAACTCTGATAAACATATATACTCCTAATGCAGGAGTACCCAAAATCATAAAAACCTCCTGGAAAATATAAAGGGAGAGATCAACAACAATACAATCATAGTAGGGAACTTTAGTACACTACTGACATCACAGGATAAATCCTAAATCACTCACTAGATCAGATGGACTTAACTTCTTCACAACATTTCTTCCAAAAGCCATGGAATATACATCTTTCTCAAGTGCACATGGGGCATTTTTAAAGATCGACCACATATTGGGTCACAAGCACGGTCTCTTCAAATTCAATAAGATTGAAATCATATAAAGCACATTCTCAGACCACAATGGCATAATATTGGAAATAAACTATTATAAAAACAGCACAAAAATTCAAACATTCGAAGCTGAATAGAATTCTATTAAATGATAATTGGGTTACCAAAGAGTTTTAAGAAGAAATTAAAAGCATCCTGGATACTAATGACAATAAAAATACAACCATGAAAAATCTATGGGACACAATGAAAGCAGTCCTGAGAGAGAAGTTTATAACTCTATAGGCTTACCTAAAAAAAATGGTAAAAAAAAGCATCTAATTCTACAACTCAAAGAATTAGAAATATAACAATAAGAAAAACACAGAGTGAACAGAAGGAAAGAGATAATAAAGATCAGCGCAGATATAAATTCAAAGAGACCAAAAAAATAAAATATTAATAAAATCAAAAGCTGGTTCTTTGAAAGGATAAACAGGATTGATGAACCTCTAGATAGAATCACCAAGAAGCAAAAAGAGAGGACACAGATAAACAAAATCAGATAGGATAGAGGTGGAATAACAACAGAGCCCACAGAAATTCAAAGAATTGTTAAAAAATACTATGAACAACTCTAGTCCAACAAACTAGACAACCTTCAGGAAATGGACATATTCCTAGAAACATACAACCTTCCAAAACTCAATCAGGAAGATTCAAAAATCTCAATAGGTTGATAAAATGGAAGAAATTGAAGTAGTCATCAAAATGCTCCCAGCAAGTACAAGCCTGGGGCCAGATGGCTTCACAGGGCAGTTTTACCAAATATTCAAGGAAGAAATATCTTACTCAGACTATTCTAAAAAAATTAAAAATGAAGGAACACTTCCAAGCTCATTCTAGGAAGCCAGCATTACCAAAACCAGATAAAGACAACACAATGAAATCTCGAGAATGACAGGCCAAATACCTCTCATGAACATAGATGCCAAATTCCTACACAAAATTCTAGCAAATTGGATCCAGCATGACATCAGAGATATATTACACCATTACCAAGTAGGATTTATCCCAGGATACAAGGATGATATAATATCTACAAATCAATAAACATGATACATCACATAAACAAATTGAAATATAAAAATCACATAGTCACACTCTATTTGAAAGATGGTGGCTGGCAGGGATGGAGGTGAGGGAGAGGAAGTGAGTGAGGGGATGAAAGGAAAGTGTGTGGATGTGTGTTGTGTGTGTCTGAGTGAGTAAGGGACGGTTAAATATCGCAGGAGCAGCAGGGGCTAGCAGTCCAGGCTCTCTTGGACAAAAAAAGACAACCATTGCTACAGGCACGCCCTGGACTGCGGGTCTCAGGCATGGAGCACACACCATCTTGAAGGGGAAAATGGCCTTTCTTTAGGAACTCATCAACACCACCAATCATACAGGTCTTGGAACTGCCCTGCAACCCAGCAGCCACTCCAGCCAAAATCCTGCTGCCACAGCTTCAGACCTGTGGACTCTGGGACCTCCACCTCCAAAGCAGTAAGTACAACCTTCCCCTTCCCAGCAACAGAACTTCAGTCCACATTAGTGCATTGCCAGCGTGCCCAATTAGTGCATCCCAGCACACCCATATTAGCACATTTCCATCACGCAGGAAGCCAGGGCTCTCCACTACCAAGGCAGTACCTGAGAGACACTGGGAGCCTCTATGGGTGTGATTTTGTACAGACAAAGGCACACGGCCCCATAGTAGAAATTCTGAAATCCCTCTTCCTGAATAACTGCCCAAATTCACTCCAGTGGCTCAACCTCTTTGCCAGGACCCCTCAGGGCATGTCGTCAGAGGGCTGCATCAGCAGCACACTCTAGGAGCAGCTGTCAGTCTCTGCTGGGTGAGAGTCAGCACAAACAAGAGTGCATGGCCCCACAGTGGAAATTCTGAAATCCTTTTTCCTGAGTAACAGCCCACATTTACCCCAGTGGCTCAACCTCATTGCCAGGACTCCTCAGGGTGCATCCTCAGAGGGCTGCACCAGCAGCATGCTCTGGGAGCAGCTGTGAGTCTCTGCTGGTTGTGATCTGGAAAAGACAAGGGAACCCTGTCCTGTAGTAGAATTTCTGAATTCCCTCTTCCTAAGTAGCTACCCACATTTACCACTGCAGCTCAACCTCAGTGCAGGACCACTCAAGATGCATCATCAGAGGGCTGCACCGGCAAATGATCCTTCACAAAGGAATAGGATACTTGAGCACATCTATCCACAGAGTGCTCTGGAAGCAGCTGTGAGTCTCTGCTGGATGGGATTTGGCACAAACAAGGACACCCTGCCATGCAGTAGCATTTCTGAATTACCTCTTCCAGAATAACTACCCACATATTCCCCAGTGGCTCAAACTCAGTGCAGGACTCTGCAGAGTGCCTTAGAGCAATGCACCTGACAAATGTACCTCCACAGATGCAAAGTTCCAACAGGCAAGCACCCTGAGCCCACCTAACCACCAGGGGCTCTTGGGAACCACTGTGAGCTCTCCCAGGGTGTGACCTCGAACAAACAGGGACACTCTCCCTGCCAGCAGTAGAAATTTTGAATTCACTCATCCTGCATATCTTCCCAGAGAAACCTCAATTACATAACTACATTGTGAGGGCCCTTAAGAGTGCTTACAGTGTGCCTCGCAGGCAAACTGATCATAGGTGCTCTTGTGAGCTGCCACCAGGAGTAAGTGCCTATTCACCACAGGTGCAGAAGCAAGAGTGTGGAGTTCTGCCTACCCCACAACTACAAAACTCTGAGCACTACAATCACGCCTCTCCAAAGTGTAGGCCCCCAGAACAACATCACCCTGACAAACAGTTCCTTGGTGCCAATGTGAGTCCCCTCTGGACATGCATGATCTCAATTAAGGGGGCAAAACAGCAAAAAATAGGAACACTCCCATTCACGGCTACTGAATACTAGACACCACATTTAGGGGTCTAAAGCTTGCAGGTCTACATCAAAAGAGCCAAAATAGCTCAATTAGGGAGCTACAATAGATTAAAAAACACAGAAAACTGAAAGAATACACAAGTAGCACAATTTCCAAAATAACATGGTTAGAAAAGCAATTGGATCTACAATTGAAACATTACAGGAAAACATGGGAAGACAAAAAACAATTCCCAAAGGAAAGAAAAAGAGGAGGGAGAAAAAAATTGCAGCAGAATAGACAGACATATCTGGAGCTTTGTCACTGAGCAGACAGCGAGAACAGCTGAGGGTCACACTGGGAGGGTTTGTTGGCAAGTTAAGAGACAGTTATCCTCCAGGAGAAGGTGGGGGACTGCTGGACAGGGCTCCCCTGACCAGGCAGCCCCACTGGCATGGGGTTTTTGTCTCCCAGAGTCACCAGCACGAACAAGGAGACCATGCCATCTTTCAGGGGGAAGTGGATGTCTACAGCAGTCTGAAAAGCTAGCTGCAGCACACACAGAATAGCCGGAGGACCCAGAACACCACTCTCCAATCAGCACAAACACTCGGACTCAGAGGAGCTCCACACGCCACAAAGAAAGGTCAGATTTCGCCTGGGATAAGGTGAGGTCTCTGGTCCTACAGAACAGTGAGACGCACATTCTGTGGGAACTGGACTGGGCAAAAGCTACTCTAAAGAGAAATCTGCAGATGTGGAGCAGGATATGATCCCTAAATGTGGAAGGGGGCTCTCAGAGCTATTAACAGAGGGGAACTCTAGAAAACAACTCATTTTTATCTGAGGCAGAAGGACAGCCTGGGAGTTATTATAGTGTCCTGGCTGCTCAAAAAGCAGCGGGGGAGAGAGCACAGACAGCACTCTTTCCTCTTCAAACCCTGGCTTCTGATTGCTAAGCCCAATACATAGGATCATGGAATTAGAGACATCTGAGAGACTGCAGGGAAAAGTTGTTTTTCTGGAACCTGGGGATTGGAGCACAAAATAACCATCAGAGAATCAGCTCTGGGGTAACCCACTCCCACAAACCTGTATTGAGTACCACAGAGTAAGCAGGATCTAAGCACAGGCTAGGGAGGTCCTGTGCTTAGTCTGAAATGTCAATTCCAAAACACTGTCACCCAGTGGATGACTCACAAATTGACTTTAGCACAATCACAAAAGAATAACAGATTAAGACACACCTCAGCAGTGGAACACAGGGAACTGCAATACCCTCCCAATTGGGAAACAGGAGTGCCAAACAGAACAATATTGCAATTGAATGACCTCCACTACTGCCCATTTTATTATTTTATATTTAATTTATTTTTATTTTTTTATTTTTGGTATATTTTAATTCTCTTTTCTCCTCAATTGATTTTATCTTTTTAATTAGTACATTTTTATTTTCAACTAGTATTATTACTACTACTATTTTATCTCTTTGGAAAAAAAAAGAAGTGCCATTTTATTTTCTCTTTATTTTACATTGGGATTAGAGTTCTACATTCTATTTTCATCTTTCTTTTAGCATAATTTCACCCTATCTCAACACTACATTTATGCCAACACTCTCTTCTTAACTTTCCCCATTTTGTTATCTTGTTTCACTTTTGCTTTTCCAACTTTAGATTCTCCCTATTCTTTATTTTTACCTGGTTAAAATTTCACCCCACTTATATACCTAATTTTGAATCCCCTACTCCAAGACCATACAAAACTCTCTCTTCTCTGTCTTCACTATCCAAAAAATTTTTTTCTCTGTGTCCTTTTGTTGTTTGCCTGAACAGAGATTATATCAATTTTTTATTTTTGTAAGATTGTTTTTGCTTATTCTACTTGTTTTATTTTGGGTTTTGTTTGCTTCGTTTTGGTTTGATTTTTATCTCTGTTTCCCCTCGCATCCCTTGATATTAGTTGTTATTTGTATTTTGTATTAATCTCCAAGTACTTGTCAGAATTTTTTTGGATTAGTGGCTGTTCTATGGGAGTTTTCTCCTCACATATATAATTTGTCCCCTTTTTCTTTCTAATTCTGTTTCTTTTCTCTCTTTCTTTTTTCCCTTTTTTCTTATTCATCTCCTTTTTTCACATCTCTTGATTTTCTTCCTCCCTTGTGCCAATTTGATTTCAGCACTTCTTTATTTTGTTTATTCCTCATTTCTCTCTTATTCTCTCTCCACTTAGCCCTAATGTGTCTTTAATTGGTGGTCACCTTATTTGTGGTTATTAACATCATGAATACATTTTTGTTCAGTGCCTTGTATGTTTTACCTGGTCGGGTTGTAGTTTGTGTCTTTAAATCAACGTAGGAGAGAGTACTACATAACCAGACACCTGAAGAAGAAAGACCATGGGCAGACAAAGAAACAGCCCACATATGAAAGAAAAGCAGGTATCCCCAGAAAATGAAGAAAATTAAGTAGAAACAGAAATAAACCTGGCAGAGAAAGAGTTCAGAGAAATGGTCATAAGGTGGCTGAAAAGAATGGAAGACAAAATCGACAATATGAGTAAAAGCCAAGAGGAAATGGAGATGAACCAAGAGGAAATGAAGAATAATCAAGAAGAAATGTGAAATAACATTGCTGCTGTTAAGAACTCAATAGAAAGCATCAAAAATGGACTATAAAAAGCAGAGGACCCCATCAGTGAACTAAAAGATATGGTAAGAAAAAATACCCAAGTACAGCAGCTTCTAGAAAAAAAAAGCAAGAGGAGAGCCTAAAGGACCTTTGGGATACCACAAAACAAAACAACATCAACATAATTGGGGTTCTAGAAAGAGTGGAAACTGAGCAAGGAATAGAAAACCTGTTTGAAGAAATAATGGCAGAAACTTCCCTGATATAGGAAGGAAAAAACCCATGCAAATCCAAGAAGCTAATTGAGTTCCAAGCAAAATGAATCCCAAAACACTGACACAAAGGCACATTATAATTAAATTGGCAAACACCAATGACAAAGTAAGAATCTTAAAAGCAGACAGAGAGAAACAGAAAGTTACCTACAAAGGAACCCCCATAAGACTAGCTACTGATTTCTCAACAGAAACTCATCATGCCAGAAGGGAATGGAATGAAATATACAAAGTCATGCAAAGAAAGGGTCTGAATCCAAGAATACTATGCCCAGCAAGGCTTTCAATCAAAACTGAAGGTGAAATCAGGAGCTTCACAGACAAAAAAGGGTAAGGGAATATATTACCACCAAATCAGCAATGCGAGAATTGTTAAAGGGTCTGCTGTAAAAAAAAAAGAAATAGGAGGCTAAGAGGGAACATAGGGGTAAAGAATAAAAATGGCGGCAGGTAAGTACCTATCAATAATAACTTTAAACATAAACAAATTAAATGCTCCAATCAAAAGACCTAGGGTAATTGATAGGATAAGAAAACATGACCCATCTATCTGCTGCTACGAGAAACCCACTTCAGGAAACGAGATGCACACAGACTGAGGGTGAAGGAATGAAAGATGGTGCTTCAGGTAAATAGAAATGGGGAAAAAAAGCTGAAGTTGCAATACTTATATCTAGCAAATTAGATCTCAAAGTGAAGGACATAGCAAGAGATGAAGAAGGCCACTTCTTAATACTAAAGGTAACAATTGAACAAGAAGAAATAACTCTAGTAAACCTATATGCCCCCAATATAGAAGCACCAAAATACATTTAAAAAAAAACTCCTGGAGGATATTAAGGGAGAGATTGACTGCAATACCGTCATAGTAGGAGACATTAATACCCCTCTGTCACCACTGGACAAATCCTCAAAAAAAAAATCAGAAAAGAAACATCAATCCTAAATGACTCACTAGACCAGATGGAATTAATTGACATCTTCAGAACATTTCACCCCAAAGCCGCAGAATATACATTCTTCTCCAGTGCACATGGGTAATTTTCAAAGATTGACCATATGTTTGGTCATAGGAAAAGTCTCTTCAAATTCAAGAAGATAGCAATCATATCAAGCATTTTCTCAGACCACAGTGGCATAAAACTGGAAATCAACTATAATAAAGACAATAGAAAGAAATCAAACACATGGAGACTAAACAGCTTGCTATTAAACATCTATTGGGTAACTCAAAGATATCAAAGAAGAAATAAACATATCACAGCAAAAATGACAATGACAACACAACAATACAAAATTTATGGGACACAGTGAAAGCAGTCTTGAGAGTGAAGTTCATAGCCCTACAAACCTACTTCAAAAAAACAGGAAACAATGGTAATAAATCACCTAACCCTAAAACTCAAACAGCTAGAAAGAGACCAACAAGAAAAGCCCAGTGTAAGCAGAAGGAAGAAAATAGTAAAGATCAGAGAAGAGATAAATAACATGGAAACCAAAGAAGCATTTCAAAGAAATCAACAAAACCAAGATCTGGTTCTTTGAATGTATAAACAAGATTGATGGACCTCCAGCCAGGTTCACAAAGAATCAAAGAGAGAAGACCACCCCCACAAAAAAAATCAGAAATGCAAGAGGAGAAATCACAACAGACCCTGTGGAAATACAAAGGATTGTTAAAAAATACTGTGAACAACTCTAGTCCAACAAATTAAACAACCTGGAAGAAATGGACACATTCCTTGAAAAATATAACCTTCCAAAACTCAATGAGGAAGAATCTAATCATCTCAATAGTCCAATAACTAGGGAAGAAATTGAAGCAGTCATCAAAAAGTTTCCAGCAAACAAAAGTCCGGGACCAGGTGGCTACACCACAGAGTTGTATCAAACATTCAAGGAAGGATTAAAACCTATCCTCCTCAGACTATTCAAAAATATTCAAAAAAAGGAACACTTTCGAAAACTTTCTCTGAATCCAGCATTCACCCTAATACCAAAACCACATAAAGACAACACAATGAAAGAATTACAGGCCAATTTGTTTAATGAACATAGATGCCAAAATCCTCAATAAAATTCTAGTAAATTGGATCCAGCAGCACATCATAAAGATCATGCACTTTGACCAAGTAAGATTTATCCCAGGAATGCAAGGATAGTACAATATCTGCAAATCAATAAAATTGATACATCACATAAAGAAATTGAGACATAAAAATCACATGCATATCAATTGATGCAGAAAAAGCATTTGACAAAATCCAACACCCTTACTTGATAGAAACTCTCAGCAAGGTGGGAATGAAAGGATCATACCTCAACATCATAAAAGCCATATATGATAAACCCACAGCTAACATCATACTCAATGCCAAAAACTAAAACCATTTCCTTTAAGAACAGGAACAAGACAGGGATGCCCACTCTCATCACTTCCTGTTCAACAAAGCACTGGAAGTATTAGACATTGCAATTAGACAAGAAGAAGAAATTAAAAGCATACAAATTGGAAAAGAAGATGTAAATCTGTCCTTATTTGCAGATTCTATGATACTGTACATTAAAATCAGAATGACTCAATCCAAAAACTAATAGACTTACTAAATGAATTCAGCAATGTAGCAGGATACAGAATTAATGCCAAGAAATCTATGCCATTTCTATATACTACTAGTGAAATTACAGAAAGTGAGATTAAAAAAGCAATCTCATTTAACATTGCACCAATAAATTAAGATACCTAGGAATAAACCTAACTAAGGATATAAAATAACTAATATGTAAAAAATACAAGACACTTAAAAAAGAGATAGAAGACATAAACAGATGCAAGAGCGTACCATGCTCATGGATTGATAGAATCAACTTCATTAAAATGTCCTTACTACCCAAAGGAATCTATAGATTCAATGCACTACCCATTAAAATACCAACGACATATTTCACAGACCTAGAAAGAACTCCTCAAAAATTCATCTAGAACAAAAAAAAAGACTACAAATAGCCACAGCAATCCTGAGAAAGAAGAATAAAATAGATGGGATCTCAATACCAGATTTTAAGTTATATTACAAAGCAACTGTTCTCAAAACAGCCTGGTACTGGCACAAGAACAGTCATATTGACCAATGGAATGGAGTAGAGAATCCAGATATCCACCCAAACCACTATGCTCAATTAATGTTTGACAAAGGAAGCATGAACATACAATGGAGTCAAGACAGCCTCTTCAATTAATGGTGTTGGGAAAATTGGGAAAATACATGCAAAAAATGAAACTAGACCACCAACTTACACCATATACAAAAATAAACTCCAAATGGATACCGGAATTAAATATAAGATGGGTAACCATAAAAATACTAGAAGAATCCACAGGCAGCAACATCTCAGACATATGCCAAAAGAACTCCTTCACTGACACTGCTCCAAGGGCAATGGAAGTTCATAAAAAAATAAACAAATGTGACTACATCAAAATGAAAAGCTTTTGCACAGCAAAAGAAACCATCAACAAACCAACAAGAAATCCCACTGTATAGAGAACATATTTGCAAACGTTATCACTGATAAAGGTTTAATCTCCAACATCTACAGCCAATTTATACAACTTAATAAAGGAAGATAGAGGATCCAATAAAAAAAATGGGCAACAGACTTAAACATAACCTTTTCAAAACATGACAGTTGGAAGACCAAGTCACACAAGAAAGCATGTTTAAAGTCACTAATTATCTGAAAGATGCAATTCAAAATGAAAATGTGATACCATCTCACAACTGTCAGAAAGGCAATCATCAGAAAATCAATAAATGACAAGTGTTTGTGAGGATGCGGATAAAAAGAAACCCTTTTGTACTGTTGGTGAGAATGCAGAATGGTGCAGCCACTGTGGAGAACAGTATGGAGTTTCCTCAAAAAACTAAAAATGGAACTCCCATTTGACCCAGCAATCCCCCTCTTAGGAATATACCCTACGAAATTAGATACACCTATCAGAAAGATTTTATGCACCCCTATGCTCTTGCAGCATAATTTACAATAGCTACAATTTGGAAACAGCCCAGGAGCCCTTGAGCAGATGAGTGAATCAGAAAATTTTGGTACATCTACACAATGGAATTCTATGCTGCCATAAAAAAGAAATAATTCTTACCATTGGCAGCAACCTGGATGGAACTGGAGAGCCTTATGCTTAGTGAAATAAGCCAGTCAATGAAGGAGAAACAGGGCATGAACTCATTAATTCGTGGATAATAAAGAACATTATAAACTGATGAACAAAAGGATAGATTCAGAGGCAGCAAAGCATCAAAAAGACTGTCAAATTACAGGAGGAAGTTTAAAGAGAGGTGTAAATAAGAGATCAACCAAGGGACTTGTATGCTTGCATATGATCATAACCAATGAACACAGGACTCTGAGGGTTAGGGTATGCCTGGGAGTGGGAGGGGGCCAATGGGAAAGTATGTGTACATGTAACACATTAATAAAATATTTAAAAAGCAAAAAAAAAAAGAAGAAAAAGAGGAAGCACCAGTAAAAGAGTTAAATGAAATTGAGGCCAGCAGCTTACCAGAGAAATAATTCAGAATAATGGTTTTAAAGATGTGTAAATGGCTGGATGAAAAATACACACAACTCAACCACAAATACACACAACTCCATGAGAACTATAAGGAGCTGAATGAGAATGTCACCAACATGAAACAAAATCAAGAGGAGATGAAGGACCACATAGGAGACTTAGAAGAAATGTAGAAAAAAACAGACCAACACAGCAACAACTGGAAAGAAGATTTAAAAAAAAAAAAGAAGAGGACCTAAGGGTGCTTAGGGAAAACACAAAATGAAAGATTTTTTTTTTAAATATGGATCCAAGAATGAGAGGAAAAGAAGCAAGAAAGTGAAAACCTATTTGAAAAAATAATGGCAGAAATATTCCCTGATATTGACAAGGAAAAACTATACAAGTCCAAGAAGTACACAGAGTCCCAGACAAGTTGAACCCCAAAATACTGATACCAAGACACATCATAATTAAATTGGCAAACACTAATGACAAAGTAATAATCTGAAAGGCTGCAAGAGAGAGACAAAAAGTTACCTACAAGGAATCTCTTATTAGAATATCAACTGATTTTTTCAACAGAAACACACCAGGCCAGAAGGGAATGAAATGAAATATATAAAGTGATGTAAGGCAAGGGTCTGCATCCAAGAATACTGTACTCAGCAAGGCTATCATTCAAAATTGAAGGTGGAATCAGCAGCTTCACAGACAAAGAAGGCTAAGAGAGTTTGTCACTACAAAACCAACAATGCAAGAACTGCAAAAGGAACTATTGTATAAAGAAGAAAGAGAAAGACAAGAAGTAACACAAACACTAAGGAAAAATATGACAACAAACATGAAGTTATCAATGATAACATTAAATGTCAATGGGATAAATGCACCAATTAAAAAGGCATAGGGTAGGTGAATGAATAAGGAAACATGACCCATATATTTTCTGTCTACAAGAGACCCAATTTGGAGCAAAGGATTCACACAGATTGAGAGTGAAGGGAAGGGAAAATATTTTTCAGGCAAATAGAAATGAAAAAAAAAGCTGGAATGGTGATACTTATATATGATATAATAGACCTCAAAATAAAGGTATTAACAAGTGATAAGGAAGGCCACTACATAATACTAAAAGGAACAATTCAACAAGAAGATATAACTCTGGTAAACATATATACACCCAATACAGAAGCACCCAAATACATTAAAAAAAATCTCTTAGAAAATATCAAGGGAGAGATTGACAACAAAACAGTCATAGTAGGGGCTTTAGTACACGACTGACATCACCTGACAAATCCTCTAAACAAAAAATCAGGAAAGAAACAGCAATTCTAAATAACTCACTAGGTCAGATGGACTTAATTGACATCTTCACAGCATATCACCCCAAAGCCACAAAATATATGTTCTTCTCAAGTCCACATGGGACATTTTAAAAAATAGACCACATATTGGGTCATGAGCAAAGTCTCCCCACATTCTAAGAGATTTAAATCATATCAAGCATTTTCTCAGATCACAATGGCATAAGATTAGAAATGAGCACATTCCAAAAAAATAAAACACTTGGAATTTGAATAGCATATTATTAAGCAATGATAGGATTATCAATAAGATCAAAGAAGAAATTATAAATATCCTGGAGACTAATGAAAATAAAAACACATAACAAATGCTATGGGACACAATGAAAGCAGTGTTGAAAGGGAAGTTTATACCTCAATAGGCCTACCTCAAAAAAATGAACAAACAAGCAAACAAACAAAAAAACACAAGAAAAAATGGTAAAGGATCATCTAACTCAACCACTCAAAGAAGTAGAAAGAGAACAACAAGAAAAGCCCACAGTGAGCAGAAGGAAGGAAATAATAAAGATCAGAATGACATAGAGACAAAAAAACAATACATAAGATAAACAAAATAAAGAGCTTGTTTGTTGAAAGATTGATGAACCTCTAGCCAGGCTCACTAAGAAGCAAAGAGAGAGGACCCCAATAAGCAAAATCAGATATGAGAGAGGAAAAATAACAACATAGCCCACAGAAATAAAAAGAACTGTTTAAAAATATTATGAACAACTCTAACAAATTACACAACCTGGAGGAAATGGACAGATTCCTAGAAAAAAACACAAACTTCCAAAACTCATTCAGGAAGATTCTAAAAATCTCAATACAGTGATAATTATGAAAGAAATTGAATCAGTCATCAAAAGGCTTCCAGCAAACAAAAGCCCAGGGCCTCACGGCTTCACAGGGGAATGTTACCAAACATTCATTGAAGAATTAAAACCTAGCATCTCCAGACTATTCCAGAAAATTCAAGAGGAAGGAATACTTCCAAACTCTTCTATGAAGGCAGCATAAGCCTAATACCAAAACCAGATAAAGATAATATAATGAAGGAGAATTACAGGCCAATATCCCTTATGAACATAGATGCAAAAATCTTCAACAAAATTCTAGAAAATTGAATCAGGTAGTCATCAGAAAAATTGTACCCCATGAACAAGTAGGATTTATCCCAGGGATGCAAGAATGGTACAATATTCACAAATCAGTAAATGTGATACATCACATAAATTGAGAGATAAAAATAACATTGTCATATCAATTGATGCAGAAAAAGTATTTGATAAAATCCAACATGCTTTTTTGATAAAACATCAGCAAGGTTCATACCTCAATACAATAAAAGCCATATATTACAAATCCATAGTGAACATTATACTCAATCTGCAAAACCTAAAACCAATACCCCTGAAAACAGGAACAGGACAAGGATGCCCACTCTCACCACTTCAATTGGACATAGTACTGGAAGTACTAACCACTGTGATCAGACAAGACAAAGAAATAAAAGGCATTCAAATTGGAAAAGAAGAAGTAAAGTTTTCCTTATTTGCAGATGACATGACACTTTTCATAGAAAACCCTGAAGACTCCACCAAAAAAAATTATTAGATGTGATAAATGAATTCAGCAATGTAGCAGGACACAAAATTAACACAAAGTAATCTATGGCATTTCTATATACCAATAATTAACTTATAGAAAGAGAGAATAAAACAGCAATCCCATTTACCATCACACCAAAAAAAATAAGATACCTGTGAATAAACTTAACTAACGGGCTTAAATACCTATACGTGGAAAACTACAAAACTCTAAAAAAAGAGAGGAAGACAGAAGCAGATGGAAGAACATACCATGTTCATGGGTTGGGAGAATCAATGTCATCAAAATGTCCAAACTACCCAAAGCAATCTATAAATTCAATGCAATCCTCATTAAAATACCAATGGCATATTTCACAGACCTGGAATGAACTTTCCAAACATTCACCTGGAATTTAAAAAAAAGACCCTGTATAGCTGCAGCAATCCTTAGAAAGAAGAAAAAAGTAGGAGGGATCTTAATACCAGATTTCAAACTGTATTACAAAGCCACTGTTCTCAAAACTGACCGGTACTGGAATGGTGGAATAGAGAACCAAGAAATCGACCCAAACCACTATGCTCCATTAATATTTTTAAAAGGAGGCATAAATATACAATGGATTCAGGACAGTCTCTTCAACAAATGGTGTTGGGAAAATTGGATTGATATATTCAAACAAATGAATCTAGACCACCAACTTACACCTTACACAAAAATAAACTGAAAATAAATAAAGGAATTAAACCTAAGATAGTAAACTATAAAAATAGTAGAGGAATCCATAGGCAGCAAAATCTCTGACATATGCTGAAGGAACTTCTTCACTGATACTGCTCCTAGGGCAATGGAAACTAAAGAGAAAATAAACAAATGGGACTGCATAAAAATTAAAAGGTTTGCACAGCAAAGGAAACCATCAATAAAACAACTAGAAAGCCCAATTCATGGGAGAATATATTTGCCAATGATATCAATAATAAGGGTTTACTCTCCAACATTTACAGAGAACTCCTACAACTTCACAAAAAGGAGATAAACAACCCAATCAAAAATGGGCATCTGATCTAAATAGACACTTCTCAAAAAAGACAGAAGAAAGGCCAAGAGCCATACAAAAATCTGCTCAAAGTCACTAATCATCAGAGAGATGCAAATCAAAAAAACAATGTGGTACCATCTCATACCTTTCAGAATGACTATCATCAACAAATCAACAAAGGACAAGTGTTGGTGCGGATGAGGAGAAAAATGGTCTATTTGCACTGCTGTTGGGAATGCAGACTGGTGCCGCCACTGTGAAGAACAGTATGGAGTTTCCTCAAAAATTGAAAAATGGAACTCCCATTTAACCCAGTAATTCCACTTCTAGGAATATATTCCAAGAAAGTAGAAACATGAAGCAGAAAGGATATATGCACCCCTTTGCTCATAGCAGCACAATTCACCATAGCTGAGATTTGGAAACAGCCTGAATGCCCAGCAGCAGATGAATGGATTAAAAAACTGTGGTACATCTACACAATGGAATACTACCCTGTGGTAACAAAAAACAAAACAAAACAAAACAAAAAGGATATCCTATCATTTGCACCAAAATGGATGGAGATGGGAAGCATTATGGTAAGTGAAATAAGCCAGGCAGAGAAAGATAAATATCACATGGTCTCACTCATTTGTTGAACATAATGAATGACATAGACTGATGAACAAAAACAGATCCAGAGAGTGAGAAAAGTCCATCAGAACATCAAACCTTAGGGAAGGTTAGGGTTGGCTGGAAGAAGGGGGAGAGATCAACAGAGGGACTTGCATACATGCATATGAGCCTAAACTATGGACACAGGCAACAGGCAGGTGAGGCATGAGTGGGAGGTTGGGAGTAATGGGAGAATAAGGACATATGTAAAAAATAAAAATTTAAAAAATTATAAGGGAAAAAATATAAAATATTAAATCTAATCCCTACTAGTGGTCACCATAACCTTAAGATAAATTGTTTCATGTGACAAAGATTTTTAAATGATACTCTCTGTATCCTGAAATTATTTTGTAATGAAATAAAGAGAAATTTCCTTCAAATATTGTAAAGATTCTCAATGAAAATCAGGATATTTGGCCTCTTGAACTAAATTAAGTAATTTGTGTTTTTACCTCCCTGAAAAAATTTATATAAAGTTACAAAAAGAAATTGACAGCCACTTTGAAATTGAATTGCCATGGCTTAGAGGAAAGAATATCCTTACATGATATTATTCTACAATGTCAGTATAATTCTTAATAGTTCACAATAGCATATTGTACAATTATCCCAGACAAAATTACAAACTAATTTTTTGAATGTTTGGCAGCAATATAAAAAAGGTCATGAAAGGATTTAATCCCTTTCAGAAGGAATTAAGGCACTCTGAAGGCATTTGAGCATTCTATACTGGCTCCTCTTACCATTTTTTATAAGAGGGACTCTCTTCTCACAATCCAATTGCCCTCAGCTATTGCCTGAGCTTTTTATTCATGCTGAGGTTGCATCCCTGACGTGCCTGGTATAATGGATTTGTCTCTCGCCTAATGGTGTGAGCTGGGCCCTCCCTGGAGAAGGAACCTGAGTTCCCAGAGATATGTGATCAGTGCCGGTGTCTCACCAGCAGGCAAAGGGATCCCAAGGCAGGTGCTGGGCGTAGAGGCCATGGTCGCATAGGCTCCCAAGGAGACAGAACTGAACCTCACAACACCCTGCTTGGCCCCAGAGGATGACTGGTTAGCCAGAGATGGGTAAGATTCCCCAGAGAAGGAACAACCTAAGACAGGCACAGTCATAGAGAGGCCATTAGGAGACAGTTTGGTGATCAGCAGAGGTGGGGCACAGAACCTCACCCCAAAAACCTTGTTGCGGCCTGAAACCTCTCCCTTTTTGAGGGAGGTCTTTTGTTCCCATGGCTGCTTTACTTCCCACACCCTGTACAGATCAGGACCCAGATAACAGACAGAATCTTGGCCCAGCTCAGATCAGGACTCACATAAGAGACAGAGACTTGGCCCAGCACAGATCCAGACCCAGGTAACTGATAGAAACTTGTCCAACAGCTGCATCCTTATATCTAAATTCAATCTAGCACCAGGAATGCTCAGGGTCTACTCGAGAATGCAAATAATCCTTCCCACTAATATTTACAAGGTAATCTAAGATTGTTGGTAGAGTATTTAATTGTACAGTAAAAGAGTAATCAAGCTTTCAGATTAATTTAAATTGCCTAATTGAGATAAGTGAATACCCAAGAAAATTTAATTGTACTGTACATAAAGCTCTTTCTAAAGTATTAACTAAAATTTCTACTGGTAGTTCATCTCATAGTAAAATTACTTAACACGCAATGAACATAAAGTAGTCATATCTTTGTGCAAAAAATTAAAATTTAAAGTTATCAAGATTGCATTAAAATTTACAAAAGTCTACATTAATCAAAAAGGGGGGAAGTAGAATAATATAATGTAAGGAAAATATCCTGTAAGTAAATTATATCTAGAAAATGTTTACTTAGGAAATTAATTTTCATTTGTAATTCTAGCAGCAAGACACCCATGAGAAACACACATGGTGTCAAAATAAGACAAAGGGATATTGTTTGGGCAAAAATAAAAAGGAACCCAAGTCAATTTTATATAAAAATGTCCTTAATTAACTTTTGGTTGAAAATATGTTTATATACTTTCAGAAAAAAAAAAAACTCCAAAGCCAAGTGGACTCCTACAACTGAGAGGATTCAACAGATCTCCTCCATCCACAAAGACAAGAGGAGAAACAGTCCAGAGATGGAGGATTCTGATGATGCCTGACCATGCTATCAGTCAGCAGGTGTGCATTGCTACATGATACCTAGGACCAAACCAGAGAGGGTTGGACCTGAAATGCCACCATTTTTCCACCATCCAGATACCATTGCTGACTTGTACACATTAGAAAATGTTTGACATTGAAACTGGTACTCAGAACTATTGGATATTGAAATTGGGACTCAAACATTTTTTGTTCTTAGAAGTTTATTTCTAGCCTGCAGATGCCAGATGTTTTAATGGAAAGAATCAGGGGGGAGGGGTAAAAACAGACACAGAGGCAAGGAAGCAATGAACATACCGTCATACTATAGAAGGAAGGCAGGGGAAGTTGGGGGGGGGTCTGTAAGAGATCAACCAAAGAGTTGTATACATGTATATAAGCATAACTAATGGATACAAGACACTGGGGGTGATGTGAGGACATGTACTGAGGGGTAGGGAAGGCCTGGAGTAGATCAATAAGGGGAAAAAAGGAGACATATGTATTACTATTTGCAATACTTTAAACAATAAAAATAAATAATTAAATAATTAAATAATTAATTAAATCACATAGTATCAATTGATGTGGGAAAAGCATTTGACAAAATTCAAAATCCTTTTCTGGTAAAAACTCTCAGCATGGTGGGAACAGAAGGACCAAACATCAACATAATAAAAGCCATAAATGACAAACCCACAGCCAACATCATACTCAATGGGCAAAAACTAAAACCATTTGCCCTAAGAAGAGGAACAAGACAGAGATGCTCACACTCACTCTCCTGTTTGACATAGTACTGGTAATAGTAGCTATTGAAATCAGACAAGAAGAAATAAAAGACATCCAAATTGGAAAAAAAAAATAAGTAAAACTGTCCTTATTTGCAAATGACTTGATGCTGGATATAGAAATCACTGAACTCTCCAGCAAAAAATTATTAGACTTAATATATGAATTCAGCAATGTAGCAGGATTCAAAATTAACACCAATAAATCTATAACATTTCTACACACCAATAATTAATTTACAGGAAGAGAGATTTAAAAAGCAATCCCATTTACCATAGCACCAAAAACAATTAAGAATAAACTTAACTAAGGATGTAAAATACCTCTATGCAGAAAACTACAGGACACTGAAAAAATAGATAGAGGAGGAAATAAACAGAATAAATAACATACTGTGTTCATGGATTACTAAAATCAAAATTATCCAAATATTCATACTACCCAAAGCAATCTAAAGATTCAATGTAATCCTCATTAAAATACCAATTGCATATTTCACAGACCTACAATGAACTTTCAAAACTTCATCTGAAATAAAAAATGACCCAAATAGATGCAGCAATTGTGAGAAAGAAGAACAAAGTAAGTGGATCTCAATACCCAATATCAAGATGTATTTCAAAGACACTGTTCTCAAAACAGCCTGGTACTGCCACAAGAACAGACATATAGATAAAAGGAATAGAGTAGACAATCCAGAAATCAACCCAAACCATTATGCTCATTTAATAGTCAACAAAGGAGGCATGAACATAAAATAGAGTCAAGACAGTATCTTCAATATTTGGTTTTGGGAAAATTGGATAGATACATGCAAAATAAATGAAACTAGACCACCAACTTACACCACACACAAAAATAAACTCAAAATGGATAAAGAACTTAAACCTAAGATGGGAAACCATAAAATACTAGGGGAATCCACAGACAGCAGAATCTCAGACATATGCCAAATCAATTTCTTCACTGATATTATTCCTAGGGCAATGGAAACTAAACAGAAAATAAATAAAAAGGACTACATAAAAAAAGCTTTTGTACAGCAAAAGAAATCATGAAAAAGGAAAAGAAAAGAAAAGAAAAAAACAACAACAAGAAAACCCACTTCATGGGAGAACATACTGGCTAATGTTATCATTAATAAGGGTTTAATCTCCAACATTTCAAGGGAACTCATACAACTTAACAAAAAGAAGATAAACAACCCAATCAAAAAATGGGCTATGGACCTAAATAGATACTTTTTAAAAGAAGACAGTAGTGGTGGAGGTCATGACATCTTGAAGGGGAAAGTGGATATTATCAGAAGCTTGAAAATCTACAACTATGGCACCCAATGAACAGCTGCAAACCCGAGAACACTGTCCCCCAATTGGCACAAACACTTGGATTCAGAGGAATTCTACACTCCACACAGAAAGTATGGATTTTACCTGGGATAAAGAGAGAGAAAAATAAATAACCACACACCTGAAGAAGAGAGACCCTGGGGAGACAAAGAAACAGGCCCCATATGAAAGAAAAGTAGGCATCACCAGAAAAGGAAGTAAATGAAATGGAGGCAAACAACCTGCCAGAGAAAGAATTTAGAGAAATGGTCATAAGGTGGCTGAAAAGAATGGAATACAAATTAGAAAATATGAGTAAGAACCATGAGGAAATGAAGAAGAACCAAAAAGAAATGAAAAATGACATCGCTGCCATAAAAAAAATTCAATACAAAGCATCAAAAGTAGACTGGAAAAAGCAGAGGACCACATCAGTGAGATAGAAGACAAGGTAGAAAAAATACACAAGTAAAGCAGCTTCTAAAAACAAAAATTAAAAAGCAGTTGGAGAGCCTAAGGGAACTTTGGGACAACATGAAACAAAACAATATCCACATAAAGCGGTACCAGAAGGAGAGGAAACACCAAGGACTAGAAAACCTGTTTGGAGAAATAATGACAAAATATTTCCAGGATATAGGGAAAAAAAAACCCACAAATCCAAGAATCTCACAGAGTTCCAAGCAAAATGAACCTCAATAGAGTGATGTCAAGGAACATTATACTTAAATTGGCAAACACCAATGACAAAGTAAGAATCTTAAATCTAGCTAGAGAGAGTCAGAAAGTTACCTACAAAGGTATCCCCATCAAGACTAATGACTGATTTCTCAACAGAAACTCATCAGGCCAGAAGGGAATGGAATGAAATATACTAAGTCATTCAAAAGAAAGGTCTGATTCCAAGAATACTGTACCCAGCAAAAGTATCAATCAAAATTGAGGGGGAAATCAGGAACTTCACAGAAAAGAAAAGGACTAAGGAAATTTATTACCACCAAACAAGCAATGCAAAGAAGTGCTAAAGTGTCTTTTGTACAAAAGAAAATGAAATAGGAAGCGAAGAAGGAACACAGGGGTAAAGAATTAAAATGGTGACAAATAAGTACCGATCAATAATAACTTTAAATGTAAAGATTATATGCCCCCATCAAAAGATACAGGATAATGGCTTGGATAAGAAAACACAACCCATATATCTCTTATCTATAAGAAACCCACCTCATAAAAAAAGACACACACAGACTGAGTGTGAAGGGATGGAAGACGGTTTTTCAGGCAAATGGGAAAAAAAACACACACTGAGGTAGCAATAATTATATCTGACAAATTAGACCTCAAAGTGAAGGACATAACAAGTAATAAGGAATGCCACTTCATAATACCAAAGGGAAAAATTCAATAAGAAAAAATAACTCTGGCCAACATATACACACTCAATGCAGGAGTCCCAAATACATAAAAAAAAAACTCCTGGAAAATATCAATGGACAGAATGAGGGCAATACAATCACAGTAAGAGACTTTATTTATTTATTTATTTATTTATTTATTTATTTATTTAAAGTGTATTTGTAAGGTACTTTATTTTCTTATTGTCTAAAATTTTACATATGTCCCTTTTTTCCCCATGTGAGCCCCTCCCCCATCCATTTCCAGCCCTGGAAAGCCGCCACTGCCCCAGTGTCAGTACCCATTGGTTTTGCTGATACGCATGCATATAAGTCCATTGGTTGATCTCTAACCTCTTTTCCCCTACCATTTGTCTCTGGATTTATCTATTCTTGTTCATCAAATTATATTGATCATTATATCCCACATATGAGTGAGATAATGTAATATTAATCTTTCTCTGATTGGCTTATTTTGATTAGCCTAATGTTCTCCAGTTCCACCCATGCTATTGCAAAGAGTGAAACTTCTTCCTTTTTAATAGCGGCATAGTATTACATTGTGTAGAATTCTAAAAGTTATTTATTTATTTATTTATTATTTTTTCCCCTTATTGCCCTCCCCACACCCACTTACATGTCCTCATCCATCGCCCTCCCCACTCCCGCCTTCCCCCATTGCCCTGTATCCACTGGCTATCCCCACACACACATGCATACAAGTGCTTCAATTGATCCACTGTAGGCCCCTCCTCCCCAATTTCCCCTGCCTTCCCACTGTAACACAACAGTTTGTTCATTTCTTCTTTTCCTCTGGGTCTGTTTCCCCCCCTCCCCACCTCCTGATTCTTGTCTTTAAAAACAAGAAATAAACCCACCATTGCAAAAGAAAAAAAATGATTGAGTCCCAATTTTAATATCCAATAGCTTTGAGACCCAGTTCCAATGTAAGACAGTTCCTTATGTGTACATGTCATCAATGGTATCTGGATACTGGACAAATGGTGGCAATGCCTGTCCGACCCTCTCTGGTTTGGTCCTGGGCATCCTGTAGCGAAGCTCAGCTGCTAGCAGCTTACATGGCAAGGAATCACCATCGTCTTCCATCTGTGGACTGTTTCTCCTCCTGCCTTCATATTTGGCGCAGACCTGTCAGTTCCTCTCTGTTGCAGGAGTCCACTTGGTCTTGCAGTTGTTTTCTGAAAGTATATAAACATACTCTCGACCAAGAGTTAATAAAGGAATCTTTTCTATAAAATTGACTTGGGGTCCTTCTTATTTTTGCCTACACGCTTTTCCTTTGGCTTATTTTGACATTATGTGTGTTTTTCATGGGTGTCTTACTTTAGTATTAAAAATGGAAATTAATTTTCTAAAGTGAAAATTTTCTTAATGTAATTTACTTACAGGATATTTTTCCATACATGCCATTACCCCACCCCTCCCATTTTTTTGATTAATGGAGAATTTGGAAAAACTTTTAATGCAATCTTGATAACTTTACATTTTAGTTTTGTACACAAATATGCCTGTTTTCTGTTCATTACATATTAAGTAATTTTACCATGAGATGAACTATCAATAGAAATTTTAATTAATACTTTAGAAACAGCTTTTTATCCAGTACACTTACATTTTCTTGGGTGTTTGCTTATTTCAGTTCCCCAATTTAAATTAATCTGAGAGTTGTTAACTCTTTTACATCAAATTTAATGCTCTACCAACAATCTTAGATTACTCTGTATATATTAGTGGAAAGGTTTATTTACATTGAGTTGGCACTGAGAATTCCTAGTGCTAGGATGAATTTAGCTATAGGGCAGCTGCTGTTGGCATGTTTCTGTCTGTTTCCTGGGTCCCCATCTGTGCTAAGCATGGGAAGCTAGGTATCCATGGAGGCAGGAGACCGCCCTCAGAAGGGGTGAAGGTTCAAACCCCTACAAGTTTGGTGGGGTGTGATGGTCTGTGCCCCACCTCTGTTGATCCCCAAGTTCTTTCCTGATGGCCCCTCTGTGACTGTGCCTGTCTTAGGTTGTTCCTTCCCTGAGGAATCTTACCCGTCTCTGGCTAACCAGTCATCCTCAGGGGCCAAGCAGGGTATTGTGAAGTTCAGTTCTGTCTCCATGGTAGCCTATGCCTCGGTGGCCTCCATGCCCAGCACCTGCCTTGGCGATACACTCACCTGTTGGCGGGGGACACGGCACTGTTCACTTATCTGGGGGAATTCAGGTTCCTTCTCCAGGGAGGGCCCAGCTCACATCATTTGGCAAGAGACATATCCATTTTACCAGCCACCTCGAGGCTTCAACCTCAGCATGAATAGAGAGCTCAGGCTACAGCTGTGGGCCATTTGGTTGTGAGAAGAGGGTCCCTCTTGGCAAAAGAGGAAAGAGGGCCATTATAGAAGGCTCAAGTGCCTTCCAAGTGCCTCAATTCCTTCTGAAAGGCATTAAATCCTTTCATGTCCTCTTTTCAAATTGCTGCTAAACATTCAAAGAATTAGTTTGTACGTTTGTTTGGGATAGTTGTACAATATGCTGTTGTGAAATATCAAAAATTAAATTATATTGTAGGATAATATCATGTAAGAATATTCTTTGCTCTAGGCCATGGCAATTCAATTTCAAACGGGCTGACAATTTCTTTTTGTAACTTTATATAAACTATTTCAGGGAGGCAAAAACACAGATTACTTACGATAGCTCAAGAGGCCAAATATATTGACTTTCAATTATGATTCTTATGACATTTAAAGGAAACTTCTCTTTATTTCCTTCCAAAATGATTTTCATGTTAAAAATCTTTGTCTCATGAAGTAATATCTCTTAAGTTTATGGAGACCACTGTATGGATTCCCTCTTCTCCCCCATTGTCTGTGCCCAATGCTTATGCTCATACACATGTACAAAGGTCCCTCTGTTGATCTCTCCTCCTTATACCGATGAACACCCACCTTCCCGAGGTTTGATGCTTTGATCGATGTTTCTCATTCTCTAGATCTGATCTTGATTATCAGTCTATGTCATTAATTATATTCCACAGATGAGTGAGATCATGTGATATTTGACTTTCTCTGCCTGGCTTATTTCAATAAGCATAATGCCCTCCATTTCCATCCATGTTGTTGCAAATGATATGAGCTCCTTTTTTAAGGCAACATAGTATTCCATTATGTAGGTGTACCATAGTTTGTTAATCCAATCAACTATTGATGGGCACTTAGACTGTTTCCATATCTTAGCTATGGTGAATTGTGCTGCTATGAACATTGGGGTGCATATATGCTTTCTGATTGAAATTTCTAGTTTCTTGTGGTATATTCGTAGTAGTGGGCTCACTGGGTCAAATGGAAGGTCCATTTTATTTTTTTGAGGAGACTCCATACTGTTCTCCACAGTGGCTACACCACTCTGCATTCCCACCAGCAGTGCAAGAGGGTTCCTTTTTCTCTGCATCATTGCCAACCTTGTCCTTTTTTTTTTTTTGATGATAGTCATTCTGACAGGTGTGAGATGGTACCACATTGTTGTTTTGATTTGCATCTCTCTGATGATCTGTGACTTTGAGCAGGTTTTTTATGTCCCTTGGCCTTCCTTCTGTCTTCTTTTGAGAAGTGCCTATTTAGATCAGTTGTCCATTTTTTTGATTGGGTTGTTTATCTTCTTTTTGTGAAGTTGTAGGAGTTCTCTGTAAATGTTGGAGATTAAACCCTTACCATTGTTATTCTTGGCAAATATGTTCTCCTATGCAGTGGGCTTTCTTGTTGTTTTGTTGATGGTTTCATTTGCTGTGCAAAAGGTTTTTATTTTGAAGTAGTCCCATTTGTTTATTTTTTTCTTTAGTTTCCATTGCCCAAGGAGCTGTGTCAGTGAAGATATTCCTTGTGCATATATCAGAGATCTTGCTGCCTGTCGATTCCTCTAGTATTTTTATGGTTTCCCGTCTTATGTTTAAGTCCTTTATCCATTTTGAGTTTATTTTTGTGTATGGTGTAAGATGGTGATCTAGTTTATATTTTTGCATGTTTCTGTCCAATTTTCCCAACACCATTTGTTGAAGAGACCGTTTTGACTCCATTGTAGGTTTGTGCCTCCTTTGTCAAATATTAATTGAGCATAGTTGTTTGGGTCATTTTCTGGGTTCTCTATCCTATTCTATTGATCTATGTATCTGTTCTTGTGCCAGTACCAGGCAGTTTTGAGAACAGTGGCTTTGTAATACAGCTTGAAATCTGGCATTGAGATCCCACCTATTTTGTTCTTCTTTCTAAGGATTGCTGAAGCTATTTGGGGTCGTTTTTTATAACAGATGAATTTTTGGAAAGTTTGTTCTAAGTCTGTGAAGTATGCCTTTGGTATTATCATGGGGATTGCATTGAATTTATAAATTGCTTGGGTAGAATGGACATTTTGATGATATTGGTTTTCCCAATCCATGAAAATAGTATGTTCTTCCATATGTTTATGTCTTCCTCTATCTCTTTTTTTAGAGTTGTATAGTTTTCTGCATATAGGTCTCTTACCTCCTTAGTTAGGTTTATTCCTAGGTATCTTAATTTTTTTCATGCTATGGTAAATGGGATTACTGTTTTATACTCTCTTTCTGTAAGTTCATTATAGGTGTATAGAAATTCCAAAGATTTCTTGGTGTTAATTTTGTATCCTACTACATTGCTGAATTCATTTATCAAGTCTAATAATTTTTGATGGAGTCCTCAGGGTTTTCTATGTACAGTATCATGTCATCTGCAAATAAGGACAGTTTTACTTCTTCTTTTCCTATTTGGATGCCTTTTATTTCTTTTTCTTGTCTGATAGCATTGGCTAATTCTTCCAGTACTATGTGGAATAGAAGTGGTGAGAGTGGGCATTCTTTTCTTGTTCCTGTTTTTAGGGGAATGGTTTAATTTTTGCCCATTGAGTATGATGTTGGCTTTGGGTTTGTCATATATGGCTTTTATTATGTTGAGGGATGATCCTTCTATTTCTACCTTGCTGAGAGTTTTTATTAAGAAAGGGTGTTGGATTTTGTCGAATGCTTTTTCTGCATCAATTCAGATGACTATGTGATTTTTATCTCTCAATTTGTTTATGTTATGTATCACGTTTATTGATTTGCAAATAATGTACCATCCTTGCATCCCCAGGATAAATCCTACTTGGTCATGGTGTATGATCTCTCTGACATATTGTTGGATTTGATTTGCTAGAATTTTGTTGAGGATTTTGGCATCTATGTTTATGAGGGATATTGGTCTGTAATTCTCTTTCATTGTGTTATCCTTATTGCGTTTTGGTATTAGGGTGATGCTGTCTTCATGGAAGGAGTTTGGAAGTGTTCCTTCCTCTTGAATTTTCCGGAATAATCTGAGAATGGGTTTTACTTCTACTATGAATGTTTGGTAAAATTCCCCTGCAAAGCCCTCTGCCCTGGGCTTTTGTTTGCTGGAAGCTTTTGGATGACTGCTTCAATTTCTTCCTTAGTTATCAATGTGTTGAGATTTTTTTAATCTTCCTGTGTGAGTTTTGGATGGTTATGTTTTTCTAGGAATCTGTCCATTTCCTCCAGGTTGTAAAATTGGTCAGAATAGAGTTGTTTATAATATTTTTTTTAATAATCCTTTGTATTTCTGTGCAATCTGTAGATATTTTTCCTCTTTCATTTTTTATTTTATTTGGGTCCTCTCACTTTGCTTCTTGGTGAGACTGGCTATGGTACATCAATCTTGTTTATTCTTTCAAAGAACCAGCTCTGGGTTTTGTTAATTTTTTGCATCATTTTTTCTTTGGTTTCTATATCATACATTTCTACTCTGATCTTTATTATTTTCTTCCTTCTGCTCACAGTGGGCTTTTCTTGTTGCTCTCTTTCTAATTCTTTGAGTTGTTGAGTTAGGGGATTCATTACCATTTTTCTTGATTTTTGAGGTAGGCCTGTAGAGCTATAAACTTCCCTCTCAGCACTGTGTTCATTGTGTCCCATAGCATTTGCATTGTTGTGTTTTTATTGTCATTAGTCTCCAGAAAAATTTTAATTTTTTATTTTATCTAATTTATCACCCAATCATTGTTTAGTAACATGCTATTTAACTTCCAAGTGTTTGAATTTTTTGGAATGTTTTTATTGTAGTTTACTTCTAATCTTATGCCATTGTGGTCTGAGAAAATGCTTGATATGATTTCAATCTTTTTTAATTTGGGGAGACTTTGCTTATCACCCAATATGTGGTCTATTTTTGAGAATGTCCTGTGTGCACTTGAGAAGAATGTGTATTGTATAGCTTTAGGGTGAAATATTCTGAAGATGTCAATTAGGTCCATCTGATCTAGCGAGTTATTTAGAATTGCTGTGTTTTTTTGCTGATTTTTTTGTCTAGAGGATTTGTCCAGAGATGTCAGTGGTGTATTAAAATCCCCTACTATGATTGTATTGTTGTCGATCACTCCCTTGATATCCTCCAGCAGTTGTTCTTTTTTTTATGTATTTAGGGGCTCCTGGATTAGGTGCGTATATGTTTACCAGAGTTATATCTTATTGATGAATTACCCCTTTTAGTATTATGTAGTGGCCTTCCTTATCTCTTGTTATAGCCTTTACTTTGAGGTCTATTTTATCAGATATATGTATCGCTACCCCAGCTTTTTTCTCATTTCTATTTGCCTGAAAAATGTTTTTCCATCCCTTCACTCTCAGTCTGTCTGAATCCTTTTCTCTGAAGTGGGTCTCTTGTAGATAGCAAATGTATGGGTCCTGTTTTCTTAACCATTCAGTACCCTATGTCTTTTCATTGGTGCATTTAACCCATTTACATTTAATGATATTATTGACAAGTTCATGTTTGTTGTCATATTTTTCCTTAGGGTTTTTTTCTCCTATCTCTTTCTTTTTTTACAGCAGTCCCTTTAGCATTTCTTGCATTATTGGCTTGGTAGTGATAAACTTTCTTAGCCCTTTCTTGTCTATAAAGCTCCTGATTCTACCATCAATTTTCAATGATAGCCGTGTTGAGTATAGTATTCTTGGGTTCAGTCCCTTGTTTTGCATTACTTTATATATTTCATTCCATTCCCTTCTGGCCTGGTGTATTTCTGTTGAGAAATCAGTTGCTATTCTAATAGGAAATCCCTTATAGTTAACTTTCTGTCTCTCTCTGGCTGCCTTTAAGATTCTTGCTTTTTTGTTATTGTTTGCCAATTTAATTATGATGTGTCTTGGTGTTGGTTTTTTGGGATTCAGCTTGTTTGGGATCTTTGTACTTCTTGGACTTTCATATATTTTACCTTGCCAATATCAGGGAAGTTTTCTGTCATTATTTCTTCAAATAGGTTTTTTATTCCTTGCTTTTCTTCCACTCCTTCTGGTATCCCAATTAAGCGTATGTTGTTTCGTTTTGTGTTGTCCCAAAGCTCCCTTAGGCTCTCTTCTTGTTTTTTAAGTCTTTTTTCCAGTTGTTTCTGTGTTTGTGTGTTTTTTCCTACCTCATCTTCTAATTCACTGACATGTTCCTTAGCCTCTTCTAGTCTAATGTTTAGGCCTTCTATTGTGTTCCTTATTGCAGCTATGTCATTTTTCATGTCCTCTTGGTTTTGTCTCATGTTTGTGTCATTCTCATTCAGCTCCTTATAGTTCTCATTGAGTTGTGTGATATTGTCTTCAATCCGTTTAAATATCCTTAAAACTATTACCCTCAACTCTTTCTCTGAAAGGCTGCTAACTTCAGTTTTATCTAACTTTCTTTCTCTTGATTCCTGTTTTTCTTTCCTTTGGAGATTGCTTTTAAGTCGTCTCATGTTTTCTTGTAATATTTTAATTGAAGATCTGATTATTTTACTACCCAAGTGCTGCTGAAAACCTGCCTTGGGTGGAGATCTCAAGGTTGCACCTCAAACACCAGTGACCAGGGAGTTCCACAAATCAGAAAGGAGTGTATGCCACAGACAGGGCGACCAAGACACACAAACACATGTTCTAGGGTGCCACAGAGTAGGCGACCCTGATGCGCAAATGCAGGGATTAGGGTATCAGCAAGCTTGCACGAAGGTCCACTGCAGACATGGGTGAAAATGCGCATTGACTCAGGAGTTCTGCAGGCAGGGACTAGCCTGTGACATGCAATCACAGGAACTGTGAAAGCCCACTGCAGATGTGCGCAGAAACGCGTGTTGACTCGGGAGTTCTGCAGGAGGGGATTAGCCCCTGACACGCAAACACAGGGATTAGGGTGTCCAGAAACTGGTGTGAAGGCACACTGCACACTGTGCGCATGGTGGCTGGAGAGATTGCAAGCCAGGACCCATGTGTGGCTGCTGCCACAACCACCGATGTCATGGGGGAGGGGTAGGTTGCACTCACTGCTTTGGAGGTAGGGGTGGCAGGGTCCGTGGGAATTCAGGGTCCACAGGTCTTTGGGACTCTGGCTCGTGTGGTTGTTGGGTTGCAGGGAAACTCCAATGCCTGTCCAGTTGGCAGTGTTGGTGATTTCCCAAAGAAAGGCCCTTTTTCCCTCCAAGATGGCATGGGCTCCATGCCCAAGTTCCACAGTCAGGGGGGTCAAAGCCTCGATGGAAGTCTCTCCCCATATAAGAGAGCCTGGACCGCCAGCCCCCACTGCTCCTCTGAGATTCAACTGTCCCTCACTCAATCACACACCCACCACACACATCAACACACTCTCTTTTTGTCCCCTCACTCACGTCCTCTCCCTCACCTCCATCCTGCCAGGCGCCGTCATCCAGCCCTCTCCTCCATAGTAGGAGACTTTAATAACCCACTATCACCATTGGACAAATTCTCTAAACAACAGACATATACACCAATGGAATAGAATTGAGAATCCAGATATCCACCCAAACCACTATGCTCAATTAATATTTGACAAAGTAGGCATGAACATACATACAATCCAGTAAAGACAGTCTCTTCAATAAATGGTATTGGGAAAATTGGACATATACATGCAAAAAATGAAACTAGACCACCAACTTACAACAAATACAAAAAATAAACTCAAAATGGATACAGGACTTAAACATTAGAGGGGAAACCATAAAAATACCAGAGGAATCCACAAGCAGCACATCTCAGACATATACCGAAAGAACTTCTTCACTGATACTGCTCCAAAGGAAATGGAAGCTAAAGAAAAAAATAAATGTGACTAAGTCAAAATAAAAGGCTTTTCTACAGAAAAAGAAACCATTAACAAAACAACAAGAAAGACCACTGTATGGGAGAACATATTTGCAAATGTTATCACTGATAAAGGTTTAATCTCCAACATCTACAGCCAACTTATACAACTTAATAAAAGGAAGATAAAAGATCCAATAAAAAAATGGGCAATGGACCTAAATAGAACCTTTTCGAAAGATGACTGAAGGAAGGCCAAGAGACACATGAAAACATGTTCAAAGTCACTAATTATCTGAGAGATGCAAATCAAAACCACAATGCGATACCATCTTACACCTGGCAGAATGGCATTCATCTACAAATCAACAAACGACAAGTGTTGGCGAGGATGTGGAGAAAAAGGAACCTTTGTGCACTGTTGGTGGGAATGCAGACTGGCGCAGCCACTGTGGAGAACAGTATGCAGTCTCCTCGAAAAACTAAAAATGGATCTCCAATTAGACCCAGGAATCCCACTCTTTGGAATTTATCCAAAGAAATTACAAACACCAATCAGAAAGGATTTATGCACTCCTATGTTCATAGCAGCACAATTTACAATAGCTATAATTTGGAAGCAGCCTAGGTCCCCTTCAGTAGATGAGTGGATCAGAAAACTGTGGTACATCTACACAAGGGAATTCTATGCCGCCATTAAAAACAAGGAATTCTTACCATTTGCAGCAACCTGGTTGGAACTGGAGAGCCTTATGCTTAGTGAAATAAGCCAGTCAATGAAGAAGGACCACATTATCTCACTCATTTGTGGATAATAAAGAACATTGTAAACTGATGAACAAAAGTATAGATACAGAGGCAGTAAAACATCAAACAGACTTTCAAATTATAACAGGAAGATTAAGGAGAGGTGGGGTAGATAAGAGATCAATCAAAGGACTTGTATCTATGCATAAAAGCATAACCAATGAACATAGACACTGGGGGGATAGGGTATGCCTGGGAGGGAGGGCGGGCAATGGGGAGATATTTATAGATGTAACACAATAAAAAAAAGCAAAAAAAAAGCAAATAAATATCAATTCTAAATGACTCACTAGATGAGATGGAACTAATTGACCTCTTCAGAATATTTCATCCCAAAGCCACAGAATATACATTCTTCTCAAGTACACATGGGTCATTTTCATAGATAGATCATATGTTGGGTGATAGCCAAAGTCTCTTGAAATTAAGAATATAAAAATTATATCAAGCATTTTCTCAGATTACAGTGGCATAAAACTGTAAATCAACTACAATAAAAACAATCCAAAAATATCAAACACATGAAGACTAAACAGCATGCTATTAAACAATGACTGGGTAACCAGAGAGATGAAAAAAATATATAAAGGACATGAAAACACAGCAATCCAAAAATTTATGGAATACAGTGAAAGCAGTCCTGAGAGGAAGTTCATATCTCCAGAGGCCTAGTTGAAAAATAAATAAATAAAAAGAAAGAAAGAAAGAAACAATGATCATAAATTACCTAACCCTACAACTAAAAGATTTAAAAAGAGAGCAACAAGAAAAGTCCAGTGTAAGCAGAACGGAGGAAATAATAACAATCAGAGCAGAGATAAACTACATAGAGACCAAAGAAACAATAAAGTAGATAAACAAAACCAAGAGTTTGGTGTTTGAAGGGATAAACGAGATTGATGAACCTCCATCTAGACTCACCAAGAAGCAAAGAGAGAGGATCCAAATAAAAAAACTCAGAA
Organism: Lasiurus cinereus; assembly: GCA_011751065.1. NCBI lineage: Eukaryota > Metazoa > Chordata > Mammalia > Chiroptera > Vespertilionidae > Lasiurus > Lasiurus cinereus. The sequence goes on from JAAGEH010000013.1 coordinate 5,674,805, forward strand.
ATGAAAGCTGTGAAATAAAACAGACCCCACTGAAATACAAATGATTGTTTAAAAAAAATAGTGTGGACAACTGTATTCCAAAAACAAACAAACAAAAAAAATAGGACAATCTGGAGGAAATGGACATATTCCTAGAAAAATATAACCTTCCAAAAGTCAATCAGGAAGAATGTAAACATTTCAATAGTACAATAACTATGGAAGAAATTAAAGCAGTCATCAAAAAACTTCCAGCAAAAAAAGTTCACGGCCTGACTGTTTCACAGGGGAGTTTTACCAAACATTCATGGAAGTATTAAAGTCTATCATTCTCAGACTATTCCAAAAAATTCAATAAAAAGGAGCACTTCCAAGCTCCTTCTATGAAGCCAGAATTACCCTAATATGAAAACCAGATGGAGACAATACATTGAAAGACAATTACAGGTCAGTATTCCTCAGGAACATACATTCCAAAATCCTCAACAAATTTCTAGCAAATCGGATCCAGCAGTACATCAGAAAGATAATGCACCATGACCAAATAGAATTTATCCCAAGAATGCAAAAATGATACAATATCTGCCAATCAATAAACGTGATACATCAGATAAACAAATTGAGAGAAAGATCACATAGTCATATCAATTGATGCAGAAAAAGCATTTGACAAAATCCAACACCCTTTCTTGAAAAAAATCTCAATAAGGTGGTAATGGAAGGATCATATCTCAACATAATAAAAGCCATATATGATAAACCCACAGCAAACATTATACTCAATGGGCAAAAACTAAAACCATTTCCCCTAAGAACAGAAACAAGACAGGGATGCCCACTCTCACTACTGTTCGACACAGTACTGGAAGTACGTATTAGCTATTGCAATTAGACAAGAAGAAGAAATAAATGGCATCCGAATTGGAAACAAAGAAGTAAAGCTGTCCTTATTTGCAGATAACATGATATTGTATATAAAAAGCCCTAAATACTCCATTAAAAAACTAATAGACTTTATGAATGAATTTTTCAATGTAGCAGTATAAAAATCAATGCCAAGAAATCTATGGCATTTCTATATACCAATAGTAAACTTACAGAAAGAGAGATGAAAAAAATAATTGCATTTACCACTACACCAATAAATAAATAAATAAATAAGATAGCTAGGAATAAGCTTAACTAAGGAGGTAAAGTACCTATGTGTTAAAACTACAAGACACTGAAAAAAGTATAGAGGAAGACATAAACAGATTGAAGTACATACATTGCTCCTGGATTGGGAGAATCAACACACTAAAATGTCCATACTACCCAAAGCAATCTATAGATTGAATGTACTCCCCATTACAATACCAACAACATATTTCACAGACCTAGAAAGAACTCTCCAAATATTCATCTGGAACAAGAAAGGCCTCGAATAGCCACAGCAATTCTGAGAAAGAAAAATAAGGTAAGTGGGATCTCAATACCAGATTTCAAGCTGTATTACAAAGCCACTGTTCTCAAAGCCACCTGGTCCTGGCACAAGAACAGACCTATAAACCAATGGAATAGAATAGAGAATCCAGATATTGACACAAAGCACTATGCTCAGTATTTGACAAAGGAAACATGAACATAAAATGGAGTCAAGACAGTCTCTTCAATAAATGATTTTGGGGAAATTGGACAGATAACTGAAAAAAAATGAAACTAGACCACTAACTTATACCATGCAAAAAAATAAACTCAAAATGGATACAAAACTTCAACATTTTACGGGAAACCCATAAAAATACTAGAGGAATCCACAGGTAGCAAAATCTCAGACATATGCCAAAGAACTGATACTGCCCCTAGGGCAATGGAAGCTAAAGAGAAAATAAACAAATGGGACTATATTAAAAAAAATCTTTTTCACAGCAAAAGCAACCATCAACAAAACAATATTTGCAAATGTAATCACTGATAAAGGTTTAATCTCCAACATGTATAGCCAACTTTTACAACTTAATGAAAGAAAGAAAAATGATCCAATAAAAAAAGAAAAGGCAATGACTCTAAACAGTATCTTTTCGAAAGAACACAGAAGGAAGGCCAAGAGACACATAAAAACATGCTCAAAGTCACTAATTATCTGAGAGATGCCAATCAAAATGACAATGCCATACCATCTCACACCTGTCAAAAGGCTATCATCAACAAATCAACAAATGACAAGTGTTGGTGAGGATGTGGAGAAAAAGGAACCCTTGTGCACTGTTGGTGGGAATGCAGACTGGTGCAGCCACTGTGGAGAACAGTATGGAGACACCTCAAAAAAACTAAAAATGGAACTCTGTTTGACTCAGTAATCCCACTCCTAGAAATATATCCTAAGAGTGTAGAAACACCAATCAGAAAGGCTATATGAACCCCTATGTTCATAGCAGCACAATTTTATTCGAATAGCTAAGATTTGGTAACAGCCTAGGTGCCTGTCAGCAGATGAGTGGATCAGAAAACTATGGTACATCTACACAATGGAATATTATTCTTCCATAAAAAAGAAGAATACTTACTATTTGTAGCAACCTGGGTGGAACTGTAGAGCATTGTGCTATGAGAAATAAGCCAGTCATTGAAAGAAAAATACCACATGATCTCACTCATTTATGTTTAATAAAGAACATTATAAAGCAATGAACAAAATTATAGATACAGAGGCAGTAAATCATAAAAGAGCTTGTAAAATTACAGTGGGAATTTTAGGGAGAGGTAGGGTGGATAAGAGATCAACCGATGGACTTGTATACATGTATATAAGAATAACCAATGGATGGAAGACACTGTGGGGAGTGTGACGGCATGCATCCGAGTGGTGTGCCTGGGGGCAATGGGAATACATGTACACATGTATTACATTAATAAAAAAAATGGGGGAAAAACAGAAGGAAGGCCAAGAGGCATATGAAAACATTTTCAAAGTCACTAATCATCTGAGAGATGCAAATCAAAATGACAAATACTGGTGAGGATGTGGAGAAAAATGAATTTTTGTGCACTGCTGGTGGGAATGCAGACTGGTGCAGCCACTGTGGAGAACAGTGTGGAGTTTCCTCAAAAACTAAAAATGGTACTACCATTTGACCCAGTTATCACAATTCTAGGAATATATCACAAGCAACTGGAAACCAATCAGAAAGGACATATGCATACTTATGTTCATAGCAGCACAATTCACCATAACTAAGATTTGGTAACAGCCTAAGTGCATATCTGTAAATGAGTGGATTTAAAACTGTGGTAAATCTACACAATGGAATAGTATGCTGTGGCATGAAAGACGGAATTCTTACTATTTGCAGCAGCTTGGATGGAATTTTAGAGCATTATGCTAAGTGAAATAAGCCAGTCCGAGAAAGATAAATATCACATGATCTCCAACCATTTACGGAATATAATGAACAACATAAACTGATGTACAAAAAAAGATCCAGAGACAGAGAAACATCGATCAAACCATCAAACCTCAGGGGGAAGATGGGGGAGATTGGGGATTAGGGAGAGAGGCCAACTAAAGGACTAGAATGCATATATATAAGCCTAACCAATGGACACAGACAACAGGGGGATGAGGACATGACTGGGGGAAATTGGGAGTAATGAGGGTATAAGGACACATATGTAATACATTAATCAATAAAGAAATTTAAAAAAGCTTATCTCTGTCATTAATGTTTGTCAATGTAATTATAAGTCTTGGTGTGGGTCTTTTGGGGTCATCTTCTTTGGAACTCTTGTGCTTCTGTGTTTTTTCTCTTCCCCAAATCAGGGAAGTTTTCTGTTATTATTTCTTCAAATCATTTTTCTAATCCTTGCTCCTCTTCTTGTCCTTGTGGCACCTCTATTGTGTGTATGTTGCTACACTTCATTATGTCCCAATGCTCCCTTAGGCTCTCCTCCTACTATTTAATTTTTTTCCCAATTGCTCTCCTGATTGGGTGTGTTTTACTGCCCTATCTTCTAACTGCCTGATTCAGTCCTTTGCTTCTTCTAGTCTACAGTATATTATTCTTTATTTCCTCTTGATTTTTACACAAGTTGTTGATTTTTCTAATCTATTTGCTTTAGGAACTGTGTGAGTCTCTCTGAATTCTTTTTCTGACATATTTCATGTTTCCATTTTATTTAGTTCCTTCTTTTTTGTAATTTTTCTTTTATTTATTTATTTATGTATTTATTTATGTATTTATTTATGTATTTATTTATTGTTGTTGTTGTTTTATAACCCCATTTTTACTCTCACCAAATGGTCCAGGCACCAAGTCAAGTGGATCTGGTGGCTGAAGTGGTGGAGTTGGTGGGATGGTTACACACTCCAATACTCACGAGAGGGCCCAGGCTCCTAGTCACATGGGGCTTGTGACCCTAGTGGCCAGCTTGGCGGGTGGATCTTGCACTTTGAACCTCACCAGGGGGGGGGCAGGTGCTGAGTTGTGTGAAGGGTTCAATCTCAGAGTCATGTGTTTGGCCTATGGCTTAAGCAGGATGTTGCTGGGAGGGGAGCACACTCTGGGGCTCACAGGAACCTGAAGCTCAGGAGGCTGATGTCCTGGTGTCTGTGGGTCTGCCTGATGAGTTAATAGATCTTTGGCTGGAGTGTCTATAGGATCCGGGATGGTGTTTGAGGCCAGTTTTCCTAGTGGTGAAGCTGTGCTCCTACTCACAGCAGCTCTACCTTTCAAGATGGCATGGTTTCTGTGCCAGATCTAGCCACCCTGGGAGTGCTTGCAGTGGTACCAGTGACTCCTCCTTTAGAAGAGCTTGGTCTGCCAAACCCCAAGACTCCTGCAGGATATAACTGTCCCTTATTCACACAACCATCACACACTCCTGTTTTGCTCACTCACTCACACTCTCTCCCTCATTGCTTTTCTTTCAGCTTTCATATTTATTCTTTGTCTTTTGCAGTTTGTTTATCCATTCAGTAGTTGATGAGAATTTAGGTTGTTTACATTTTTCACTATTTTGAGTAATACTGTTATAAACATTTGTGTATAAATTTTTGTGTGAACATGAATTCCCACTTGCCTGAAATTAATGCACCATAGTTAATTGCTGGGTCATATGGTAATTGCAAATCTACTATTTTATGTTAACACCAGCAATATTTGGTGTCGGCACTATTTTTTAATTTTAGTAATTTGGTTAACTCTATATTGATACATACTTTACAAATATTTTTTCCTATTCTGTAGGTTGACTTTTTGTACTCTTGATATTAGTTTTCAGGACAGTATTTATATAAATCATGAAATCCTATTTATTGATTGTTAAAAAATTGAGTACACTTTGGGGTCACATATAAGATTTCAGGAAGCCCTAGGTTGATTTTCTCCTATGTTCTGAAAGTTTTGCAATCCTATCTAAAAAAGAGGGAATGTGTAAATTGACCCTCATGCCATTGCAAAGATGGCAGCACCCACAGCCAATAAGGAGGGAATATGCTAATTGACTGCCACACCCTCAAAGATGGTAGTGTCCACAGCCACAAGATGGCAGCACCCAGTACCCTCAGCCCTGTTGGGGTGGCAGGTGTGTCTGCTTCTGGAGTCCCCCAGTTCTCTCAGCCCCCCAGCTGCCAAGGGCCAGCCAAAGGTACAGACAAGCCTCAGATAGTGGCTGCTCAGCCACCCAGTGCTGCCAGAAGTTCAGGTAACCAGGGCTGGCTGAGGCTTGTGCTACCAGCTGTGGCAGCAGCAAAGGTGTGATGGGGTGTTGCCTTCCCCTGATGGCCAGGTCACCTCCTGCCCCTCAGTTATCCCAGACTATGAGAGGGGTGAAGACCTGGCTGAGAGATCCCCCTCTAGTGCATGCATTTTCTTGCACTCGGCCTCTAGTTTTACATATTATATTTAAGTCTTTAATCCATTTTGGAATTTTTATATAACGTGAAGTTTGGCTCAATGTTCTTTATATATCTATTAATGTCCCATTCTTCCAATACCATGAACTGAAAATATTATACTTCCTCCAGTGAATTGCTTTTATACCTCTGTGAAAAATCAATTGTCTGTACTTGTGTGGAGTTATTTCCAGTTTCTCTGTTATGTTCTACTAGAGGCTCCATGCACTAAATTCATGCTCAGGGGGCGTGTCCTTCAGCCCAGCCTGCTCCCTCTCAAATTTGGGACCTTTTGAAGGATGTCCGACTGTCTGTTTAGGCCTGATCTCACATCCCTTTCAAAATCCAATTGCTGGCTCCCAACTGCTCTCCTCCCTGCCTTTCTGATTGCTCCTAACCACATCTGCCTGCCAGCCTGATCACCCCCTAACCCTCCCCTGCCAGCCTGATTGATTCCTAATTGCTCCCTTGCCAACCTGTTTGCCCCTAACTGCCCTCCCCTGCAGGCCTAGTCACCCCTAACTGCCCTTCCCTGTAGGCTTGATCACCACCAACTGCCCTCCCTTACAGGCCTGGTCCCTCCCAACGGCCCTCCCCTGTTGGCCCGATCACCTACAACTGCCCTTTCTTGCAGGCTTGGTCCCCGCCAAATGCCCTCCCCTGCTGGCCATCTTGTGGTAGCCAATTTGTGTCCACATGGGGGCAGGATCTTTTTACCACATGGGTGCACTCATCTTGTGTGTTGGAGTGATGGTCAATTTGCATATTACTCTTTTATTAGATAGGAGAGAGACCTGGTGCACGGGGGTTGGGGAGAAGGCAGCTGGTTTGCCCTGAAGGGTGTCTTGGATAAAGGTGGGGATTCCCTTGGGGTGTGGGGTGGCCTGTGCGAACATCCTGTGGTGGTTTGCAGGCTGGCCACACTCTCAGCAACCCAAGCAGAGGCCCACATATCTGGGATTTATTTATCTTCCACAATTGAAACTTTGTAGTCTAGAGCAAAGCCAAACCTTCCCTTGCACCAAGCCTCCCTCCTGCTTTCTCTGTGGCCATAGTCATTTGGTTGGGTTAATTTGCATACTTGCTCTGATGGGCTGGTGGGTTTGGCTGGTGGGCTTGGCTTGTGGGTGTAGCAGAGGTGCAATCAATTTGCATATTACTCTTTTATTAGAAAGGATTGATCTTTTCATCTACTTACCCACCCCCAGCAATACTGCAACCTGGATTACAGCAGCTATATATACATTTTACAAATGGGCTCACCAATTCCTTTCACTTTATTCTGCTTCTTAAATACTTTTATTATTCTTTCTTCAACTTTCTATATCACTTTCAAAATTATTTATATCTATGTAAGTATTTCTGAAATTTTTATTGGGATCGTGATAAATCAGTATATCAATTTGGTGAGAATTTACTTATTTACTGTATTAAGTTTTCCACTACATGAACATGGTATGTCTCTACATTTATTTAAATCATCTTTGATTTCTATCATCAGTATTTTGTAGTTTTATATGCATGTTTTGTTTTTCTACCTCAGTATTTTAATTTTTTATAACTGTAAATGGCATTGTATTTTTAATTTCAGTGTTCATGTTCTTATTGTTGGTATATGAATATGCAAATGATTTGTTGTATTTTTCTCATATCCTGAGATCATTTTGAACTCATTTATTAGTTCTAAGATTTTGTTGTTGTTAGATTCCATCGAATTTTTATGTAGACAATTATGTCATATGCAAATAAGGACAGTTTTACATTACTTTCCAATCTGTATTCCATTTAATTTATTTTATTGTCTCATTGCACTGATTATAATTTTCAGTACTATGTTAAATAAGAGTGGGAAGGACAGAAATTCTTGCTTTATTCTATTTTTAAAGGGGAAATCATTGCCTTTCATTATTAATCACAATGTAAGCTGTAGATTTTTGGTACATGTTTATTATTAATTTGAGAAAGCTCCCCTGTGTTTCAACTTTCTATTATGAATGAGTTTTGAATTTTGCCAAATGCTCTCTCTGTGTCATTTAATATGATCATGTTATTTTTTTTCTGTTAATATGGTGGATTATACTGGTTAAGGTTTTGAAGATTTAACCATCTGTGTATTCCCATAATAAGCTCTGCTTGATAATGTGTTACATTTGTTTTTATATTTTGATGAATTTTATTTGCTAACATTTTGTTAATGATTTTTATGTCTATATTCTTGAGTTATATTGGCTGATATTTTTCTGTTGTTTCTACTGTCTTTTTCTATTTTGGGAATTGCAGTACTACCAACTTCATTTTTAAAAAGTGGGAACATGTTCCCTCTGCTTCTATTTGTTAAAAGAAATTATGTAATATCATTATTTATTCTTCTTTAAACATTTCAAAAAAATTCTCTAGAGAATCTAACTTGTCCTCAGTTTTTAAACTATAAATTTAATTATAGAAGGTATGGGAGTATTTAAATGATCTATGTCATACCAAGTGAATTGGAATTATTTATGGGATTTTTTTTCTTATTTGATCCATTACATTAAAGTCCTGAAATTTATGTGTACAGAAATATTTGTAATATTCACTTATTATCTTTGGGATATCTGCAGGATCAGTAGTTATATTTTATCTTTAATTTCAGATATGGCCATTTGTGTCTTCTCTCTTTTGGTGTCAGCCTTGCTAAAGATTTGTCAATTTTATTCACCTTTTTAAAGAACTAGCTTTTTTTGTCATTGATTTTTTTCTCTATTTCTCTGCTTACAATTTCAGGAACTTTACTCTTATCTTCATTAGTTTCTACTTCTGCTGGCTTTCAGTTTATATTTTTCTTTTCTATTACTAGATTATTGAGGTGAGAGTACAGATTATAAATCAATATCCTGATACTTTTCCCATTTTTCCGATGTATAAATTTAGCATAATAAAGTTCCCTCTCAGAAGTGCTTTATTGTTTTCTACCAGTTTTGATCTATTAAATTTTAGTTTCTCTTTAGTTAAGACTGTTTTTTTAATTCTTATGAGACTTCCTTTTTGATTCATGTTTGGATACTTACCTGTTATATTTCTGTTATTGATTACTAGTTTGATTCCATTGTGATCAGAAAATGCACTTTGAATAATTTAAAATATTTTAATTAGTTTTTTTCTGAGCCTAGAGTATGGTCTACCTTGGTATACATTCCAGGGCACTTATAAAGAATGTGTATTCTATTATTAGGTGGAGTTTTAGATAGTTAGATCCAGAAATAGATGGATTAGATTAACCTGTTATTTAATATTGCTGTTGAATTTTCTATATATTTATTGATTTTCTGTCTAGTTGTTTTGTCCATTGGTGGTCAAGGAATATTGAAGTCTCCAAGTATAATTTTTATTTGTCTATTTCTCCTTTCAGTTCTATCAATTTGTGCTTCACATATTTTACAGTTCTATTCCTTTTTGTCTACATGTTATTTACTGTGTTTTCTTTATGGATTGAACCTTTTATAATTATACAATGTCCTTTTCTGTCTTTCTTAATTTTATTTGCTCTTAGTGTACTTTAGTTTTTATTAACATAGTTACTTTGCTTCCTTTTGCTTAATAGGCTTATGTTATATCATTTTTCTATCCTTTTTCTTTTACTTTTTTCTATCATTATATTGGAAGGGTGAACTGATTATTGTATAGATAGAAATGAACAAAGTCGTGTTTTTAAATGTACTTTATCAACCTTGGTCTTTTAATCTTAAACTGTGTTTTGAACATTTTAATTTAATTTATTAATATATTATGGCTTAAGCCTGCTACTTTAACTTTGGTTTTCTCTTTGTTCTTTCAGCTTGTTTTTATTGTTTTGTTGTTTATTTATTTTTTCTTTCTTTGCATTACATGAACATACTTTAGAATTGTATGTCTATTTACACATAGTTTTTTTAATTTTTTTTATTAATGTATTACATGTATACATGTCTTTCTATTGCCCCCCTCCCAGACATACCTTAACCCCCAGTGTCTTGTGTTCATTGGTTATGCTTATATGCATGCATACAAGTCCTTTGGTTGATCTCTTATCTTTTGCGTGTATCTCTTTTTATAATATTTGTAGTCACTAAGTATTACTTTATATATACAAAACTTATCAATCTACTATTGTCATACTACCATTCATTTTACATAATTTAAAAGATATTTGTCTTAAATATTTCTTCCACATACTACATCAGAACCACATCAGATAATGTAACAATTTTTGTTTAAAATATCAAATGTCATCTTAAAATATCAATAAAAGGAAGACATTCTAAACGATCCATATTTAGATTATATACATTTTCTTCCTAATGTTCTAAGGTTTCTTCTTTAGATATTTTTATATTTTTATTTTATTTTTTTATTAATTTTTTTAGATATTTTTAAATGTCTGTTTAGAGAACTCCATTTAGCCACTATTTTAGAGTTGGTCTGATGAGAATTTTTTTTAGTTGCCCTTACTTTAGAGTGTCCTGATTTTCCTCTTGTTCCTAAAGGATATTTTTACACTGAATATAAAATTCTGAATTGCTTTTTATCTTAGCACTTTAAAAATATGGCGCCACTTCCTCCTGACATTCATGGTGTCTAATCAGAAATCCACTATCATTTGAATTGTTTAAAGTTAAATTTAATTTACAATTTATCTTTTTCTGTTTCAATATTTTTCTTTCTTTTTAGTTTTAAGAATTGTGACTGAGTCTTGGTTTGAATTTGATTTATTCTATTTTGAATTTGCTCTACTCTAATCTGTAGGTCTGTGTTTTCTGCCAAATTTAGAAAGTTTCCTATCATCTAAAAATTTTTGAGAGAGAGAGAGAGAGAGAGAGAGAGAGAGAGAGAGAGAGAGAGAGAGATTGGGTTAAAGAGATATCAATTGGTTTCCTCCTGACTGAGGATCAAACCTGCAACCTAGCTATGTGTGCTGACCAGGAATTAAACCTACTACTTCTTCTGGTATGGGATTATGTTTCAACCAGCTGAACCACACTTTCCAGGGCTATCATTATTTTTCTAATTATTTTTCAGCCTATACTTTCTTTAACCATTCTTTGAGATTTTTCATGAATGTTAGATCTATTTTTATAGTCTCAGAGGTTCCTGAGACTATGTTTATATTTTCTCAGTTTAATTTCTCATTTTTATTCAGATTAATTTTTATTTTTTTATTTTTCATTTCATTTATTCTTTTCTCCATTATTCCTATTCATTGAGTTTATTTTAGTTTGATTATTGTATTATTCAGTGTTAAAATTTATATATAGGTATTCTTTATAGCTTCTTGTGTTGAAACTTTCTATTTCTTTGCTGAGATTTACTTTTTAATTTGTCAGTTTGTTTGTAATTTTCCACTGACACATTTTTATGATGGCTGCTTTAAAATATGTGTGAAATAATCTTAACACCTGTTACTACTATTTCTTGGAATGATGGAATTATTTTTTTATTGAAAAAGGAACAATTTGGGTATTATGTTAAGAAATTCTGGATCTCACTTAAACCTTCATTAGCTTGTTACTTGACATGATTTTAAAAGAGGGTAAAAGTGCCACTTCATTATTATCAGGTGGTAATAGTAATCCAAGTTCCCCTCTAGGTCCCCAATGACACTCAACAGAGATGGAGGAACTGGAACTATTCATTACTGATTGGCAAAGGTGAGAGTTCTGACTCCCCTCTAGGCCTTCACTCATACTTTTCTGGCTGCAAAGAATAAGAATGCCTTTTTGTGGCTCCTAATATAGCCTCCACTGACAATACACAGGGATTGGCCTTGTTACTGCTAATCAGCGTTAAATGTTCTGACTCTCCCAATAGATCTCCTTTGATATCACTAGAAAAGACAGAAGAAAGGAGGAGAGGAACTTCATTATGGCCAGGTGAGAATATCAATCCAAGATTTCTATGTGGTCTTCACTGATACCTGGTGGTGGTGGAGTTGCTCAATACTTCCCAGTAGTAATGAAAGATCCCTACTCAACCTCTTATAATACCTTCTTGGCAGCAAGTGTTTAGGTACCTTGATATACCCTGATGAGGGTGGAAGTCTAGGTTTCCCAAATGTCTTTTGCTTATGTGGTGTTTTGTTTTTTCCTATGGTATTTGATTGGAATAGAGATGTTATTGTAAAAAATTATCAGTATTTCCAGGCTGCCCTTTTTCTAGTCCTTTGGCTATCAAGAGGAGACTTTTGTTTGAACATTCTGTCTGCATCTTTTGGCACTTCTGGGTGGTTGGCTTCTTCAGTGTCAAGTGTGGGACATATGAGGTTAGAAGAAAACAAAATTCATGAGGATTTTGTTCCTAGGGGCTTACAGACCCTAACCAGTCTGCTTAAATCTTTACAAAGTTCCATTCTTCATATATAGATAGATATAGATATAGATATAGATATAGATATAGATATAGATATAGA
>JAAGEH010000013.1:5687248-5724038 GCA_011751065.1 Lasiurus cinereus
TATAGATATAGATATAGATATAGATATAGATATAGATATAGATATAGATATAGATATAGATATAGATATAGATATATAGATATAGATAGACTCCAGTGGAAGATGATGGCTGGCAAGATGGAGGTGAGGGAGAGGAAGTGAGTGAGGGGATGAAAGGAGAGTGTGTGGATGTGTGTGGTGTGTATATGAGTGAGTAAGGAACAATTGAATCTTACAGGAGCAACAGGGGCTAGCAGTCCAGGCTCTCTTGGACAAGGAGACCCTGCCACCACTGCACACACTCCTCGGACTTCAGGACTCCATAGTGGAGCCCAAGCCATCTTGAAGGGGAAAACAGCTTTTGTTGGAGAAATCATCAACACCAGCAACCAGACAGGCCTTAGAGCTGCCCTGCGACCCAAGAGCCACTCCAGGCAGAGTCCTGATGCCACAGCTACAAACCCGTGGACCTTGGGACCTCCACCTCCAAAGCAGTGAGTGCAACCTCCCCCTCCCCAGCAATATCAGTGCAGTGTGTTTATATCGCACCCTCGTCTCCAGAGCATTTACAGTGCGACCTAGTGAACACCCTCTTGGATGTGTTTACATCACGCCCTTGTCGCTGTGTTTGCAGTGCACCCTAGTCGCTGGTATACAGAGCGCCCTCCTCAGTAGGTTTATAGCACTACCAGGTTTTCGCATTTACAGTGCGACCTAGTCAGGGCATTTACAGCCCGCCCACATCAGTGCGTTTACAGCCCACTCTCAGCAGCGTGTTTCTGGCGGTCTACACCCTAGGCAGTGCCTGGGAACCCCCAAGGGTGTGATTTTACAACTCTGGGCACCACAGTCACACCTGTCCAGAATGTAGGCCCCCTGAATCACATCACCCAGGCAGATGGATCCTAGGTGCCAATGTGAGTCCCCACTGGGCACACGTGATCTCAAGGGTTCAAAACAACAAAAATAGGGACACTCCCTCCATGGCTGCTGACTTCTAGACACCACAGATGTGCTGCTCAAGCTCACAGATCTACATCAAGAGAACCCAAATAGCTCATGTATGAGACTACAATAGATTAACAAGCACAGGAGAACTGAGAGAATATACCAGTAGTACCATCCCCCTAAAAACTCTGAGTAGAAAAGCAATTGGATTTACAATTAAATCATTACAGGAAAACATGGGAAGACTAAAAGTAATCCCCAAAGGAAAAAAAAAAAGAGGAATCACCAGAAAGGGAGTTAGATGAAATTGAAGCCTGCAGCTTATAAGAAAGAATTCAGAGTAATGGTTTTAAGGATGTTTAAATGGATAGATGACAAATACACACAACTCAATGAGAATTATAAGGAGCTGAATGAGAATGTCACCAACATGAAAAAAAAAAACAAGAGATGAAGAACAAAATAGCTGCAATAAGGAACACAATGGAAGGCCTAAACTAGAAGAGGCTGAGGACCACAACAACGAATTAGAATAGAAGGTAGGAAAAAGCAGACAAACAGAGCATCAACTATAAAGAAGACTTAAAAAGCAAGAAGAGAGCCTAAGGGAGTTTTAGGACAACACAAAATGAAACAACATTCGCTTATAGGGATCACAGAAGGAGAGGAAGAGAAGCAAGGAATAGAAAACTTATTTGAACAAATAATGACAGACATCTTCCCTGATAATGGCAAGAAAAATAACTATGCAAGTCCAAGAAGTACACAAAGTCCCAAACAAGCTGAATCCCAAAAGACCAACATTAAGACATATCATATTTAAATTGATGAACACTAACAACAAAATAAGAATCTTAAAGGCTGCCAGAGACATACAAAACATTACCTACAAAGGATCCCCTATTAGAATATCAACTGATTTCTCAGCAAAAACACACCAGGCCAGAAGGGAATGGAATGAAATATATAAAGTGATGCCAAGTAAGGGTCTGAACCCAAGAATACTATACTCAGCAAGGCTATCATTCAAAATTGAAGGTGGAATCAGGAGCTTCACAGACAAAAAAGGGCTAAGAGAGTTTATCACTATCAAGCCAACAATGCAAGAAATGCTAAAGGGACTGCTGTAAAAGAAGAAACAGGAAGGTAAGAAAAAACACAAACACTGTAGCAATAAATGGTTAAGCAAGCACTCCAGAGATAAACGGTTAAATTGGGAACTACTGAGGAATCCCCTTATGGCTAGGCTTGCAACACTTCCTCCCCTAAAGCCAGGCCTGCAAACTATTCCTCTTATCTTCGGCCAGACCACAACACCTGAACCACAACTTCCTGAGTCCATTAGGCTAACTAGGTCAAGCAGCCTTACTAGGAACCTCCTGGGTTAGCTAGTCCCTTGCTGCCTGAGAACCAATTAAAGATTGCTAAGCCAGCAGTATGAGCCAATAGGAGAAGGCAGAATGGGTATAAAAAGAGGGACTGCCCCTCTATCGGCGCTCTTACCAGGCGTTTGCCAGACTGCTGTGTCAGCTAAGGTTTTAGCCCAGATTTGAATCTGTAATAAATTTATGCCTGTTTGAATTCAATTAGTCTTTGTGGTCTATCTTGTGGGGACTCGCTCCTTTACAAACACTAAGGAAAAATATGACAACAAACAAATTTGTCAATAATAGCATTAAACATAAATGAGTTAAATGTACCAATCAAAAGATATGGGGTAGCTGAATGGTTAAGAAAACCTGACCCAAATATTTTCTGTCTACAAGAGACTCACCTCAGAGCAAAGGACTAACACAGACTGAGAGTGAAGGGATGGGAAAACATTTTTCAGGCAAATAGAAATGAGAAAAAACTGGGGTGGTGATACTTCTGATAAAATAGACCTCAAAGTAAAGGCCTTAACAAGTGATAAGGACGGCTACTACATAATACTAAAATGAGCAATTCAACAAGTAGATATAACTCTGGTAAACATGTATGCACCCAATACAGGAGCACCTAAATACATTAAAAAAAACTCCTGGAAGATATCAAGGGAGAGATTGACAACAATGCAATCATAGTAGGGGACTTATTTTTTTATTTTTTAAATAAATCTTTATTGTTCAGTTTATTACAGAGGTTCCTCTTTCCCTTCTCCCCATAACTCCCCTCCACCTGATTTCCACCCCACACCATATGCTTACCCCTTGCCACAGTCTTCATCCATACGTGTAAGATTTTTGTCCAATCTCTTCCTGCACCCCTCACTTCTCCTTTCCCCCAAGAATTGTTAGTCTATTCCCTTTCTATGCCCCTAATTCTATTATATTCACCAGATTATTCTGTTACTCGGATTTTTTATATTCAATTGATTTTTAGATTTACTTGTTGATAGGTATGTATTTGTTTTCATTTTGTTGTTCATAATTTTTATCTTTACCTTTTTATTCTTCTTCTTTTTTTAAATATATATTTTTAATGGTTTTTTAACAGAGATGAAGGGATAGAAAGCTAGAAACATCAATGAGAGACATCAATCAGTCGCCTCCTGCATGCCCCCTACTGGGGATGTGCCTGCAACCAATGTACATGCCCTTGACCAGAATCAAACCCGGGACCTTTCAGTCCGCAGGCCGATGCTCTATCCACTGAGCCAAAACAGTTTCGGCCTTCTTCCTCTTTTTCAAGAAACCCTTCAGCATTTCATATAATCCTGGTTTGATGGTGATGAACTCCTTTAGCTTTTTCTTATCTGTGAAGCTCTTTATCTGACCTTCAATTCTGAATGATAGCTTTGCTGTGTAGAGCATTCTTGGTTGTAGGCTCATGCTATTCATCATGTTGAATATTTCCTGCCACTTGCTTCTGGACTACATAGTTACATAGTTTCTGTTGAGAAATCAGCTAACGGTTGTATGGGTACTCCCTTGTAGGTAACTAACTGTTTTTTTTCTTTCTGTTTTCAAGATTCTCTCTTTATCTATTGCTCTTGGCATTTTAATTATGATGTGTCTTGGTGTGGTCCTCTTTGGATTATTTTTGTTTGGTGTTCTGTGTGCTTCCTGGACTTCTAAGTCCATTTCTTTCACCAGGTAGGGAAAGTTTTCAGTCATTATTTCTTCAAGTAGGTTTTCAGTATCTTGCTCTCTCTCTTCTTCTGGCACCCCCATAATTCTAATGTTGGTATGCTTGAAGTTGTCCCAGAGGCTCCTTACACTATCTTCATATTTTTGGACTCTTTTTCTTTTTGTTTTTCTGTTAGGGTGTTTTTTGCTTCCTCCTATTTCAGATATTCGATTTGATTCCTGGGGTCCTCTAGTCTGCTGTTGGATTTCTGTATATTATTCTTTATTTCAGACAGTGTATGCTTAATTTCTGAATGGTGCTTTTCCATTTTTTTGGCATTCTCATTAAGATCTTTGAAGGTCTCACTAAGTTTCTCAGAGGTCTCAATAAGTTTGTCTGCAGTTTGTAGAAGATTCTTGAGTAACGTTATAAATATGATTTTGAACTCTATTTCCAGTCGTTTGCTTTCCTCCATTTCTTTCATCCGTGACATGTTTCTTGGTCTCCACATTTTGGCTGCTTCCCAGTGTTGATGGAGTGGCTTTGTGTGCTAGTTGTCCTTAGGGCCCAGTAGCTCCACCTCCCCAATCACCTGAGGTACAGGCTCTTCATGCACCCCTTTGTGGGCTGGGTTCACAGTCTTGTTATATTTAAGCCTTGATTTCTATTGGTACACTGGGAGGAATTGACCTCCAAGCCAATTGACTGCGAAGATTAGCTGTGTTTATTAATGAAGAACTGCTGTTCTGGAGACACCCCCATAGTAGAGGACTTTAATACACCACTGATATCACTGGATAAAACCTCTAGACAAAAAATCAGAAAAGAAACAGCAATTCTAAATAACTCATTAGATCAGATAGACCTAATTAACATCTTCAGAGTATATTACCCCAAAGCCACAGAATATATCTTCTTCTCAAGTGAACACTGGACATTTTCAAAAATAGACTGCATATTGGGTCACAAGCATAGTCTCCCCAAATTCAAAAATATTGAAATCGTATCAAGCATTTTCTCAGACCACAATGGCATAAGATTAGAAATAAACTACAATAAAAACATTCCAAAAAATTCAAACACTAGGAAGTTGAATAGCATGTTACTAAACAATGATTGGGTTATAAATGACATCAAAGAAGAAATTTAAAATATCCTGGAGACTGATGACAATAAAAACACAACAATGCAAATGTCATGGGACACAATGAAAGCAGGTCTGAGAGGGAAGTTTATAGCTCTACAGCCCTACCTCAAAAAAAAAAAAACAGGAAAAAATGGCAATGAATTGCCTAACTCAACAACTCAAAGAATTAGAAAGAGAGCAAGAAGAAAATCCCACTGTGAGCAGTAGGAAGGAAATGATAAAGATCAGAGCAGAAATGAATGACATAGAAACCAAAAAAATATATATATATACAAAATGTCAACAAAACCAAGAGCTGGTTCTTTTAAAGAATAAACAAGATCGATAAACCTCTACCCAGGCCCACCAAGAAGCAAAGAGATAGGACCCAGATATAACACACATACACACACACACAATGTCATGAATGTGTAGTTTTATATATTGGTAAAATAAGAAAAAGTAGATCCACTTCACATTTCTAGAAGGAGAAATTCTTATCTGTTTTAAAAGATCACTGTGGGAAAACCAAGATGGTGGCATAGGTAAATAACTGTATTTGCTGTTTCTCACAACCACATCAAAATCACAACTAATATACATAGCAACCATTATTCAGAAATGTCATTACATCTGGCTGAATGGAAAACCTACAACTAGAGAAGTAAATAAAAAAATCACATGGAGAATGGTAGGAGTTGAGGTGTGGAACGGGCTGGACTGGCACCCACATATATCTTTTTTTTGCATTAGGGGGGAGATTTCCAAGTCTTACCATGAGAATTGTTGTGTTCCAGCATCACAGAAAACCTTTATCCAAGGATTCCATACCTGGGAAGAGAAGTCCCTGTAGCTATGGCTGTAAAACCAGTGAGAACTGTGGCTGAGCAACACAGAGCTACTAAAGTCCCAGGTGTTCCTCTTAAAGGGCCTGCACATGAACTTACACAGTCTAACTTCCTCTGAGCTCCAGTGCTAGGTGGTGGCTTTGTGGAATATAGGAACATATGGGGAGGAACTGGAGTATGGCATTGATGCAGGAACATGGGGGCACCTTTTCCCCAGACAGGCATGCTCACAGGAGTCATTGTTCCTGTACTGGGACCTCCCACATTGCAGAACTGACTGGCAGTCATATCTGAGTTTCCATTAGAGTGTTTCACACTGTTCACTCCACCCTGATTATTCCCTGAGACCCCACGCCATCAATTTGCAGCCCCACACAAGTTGTTTGCAGTGGTTTTTCTTGTCTTGGCTCAGGATTCAGACTTTGCTAAAATCTCTTGAACAAGCAGCAGCTGGAGTTAGCATGCCCAAAGCCGATCAGTAAAAGGTTCAAGACACAGAACTAGCACCACTCTGCCTTGCTTCACAACTGGATCCCAAGTTGTGTTTGTAATGACATTTACAATCCACCATAATCTATTTTGTGTATTGTTTATGTATGTATACATGTAAGGTGAGGATTTTCTTTCCCTGAAGCTTAATAAACAATATACTGTTTTTAAACTACTCTTTACTCCCATTGTCTGCCTGAAAACCCATTGTCTTTCTTCAATCCTTTGAATTTTTAAAAAATCTTTCTTTCTTAAAAATATTTTTAAAAATTATTTCAGAGAGGAAGGGAAAGGGAAAGAAATATGAAACATCAATGATGAGAGAGAATCATTTATCAGCTGCCTCCTATATGCCCCATGTCCCACAGTCGATATCAATCCCACAACCTGAGCATATGCCCTGACCATGACCACTTGGTTCATAGGTTGATGGTCAACCATTAAGCCATACCTGCTGGGCCAATCTTTCAAATTTTAGTGCATATCTCCCTTCCTCTGAAAAGCTTTTCCATATCTAATGCCTCTACCTCCAACCATAGATGTATTTATGATCTTATATCTGTTCTTGTCTTTGTAGTTATCGCAATGCATTATAATTTATTCAATTAATGTTTGCTTTTCCTATTAGAGTAGGATCTCCTTGGGGAAATGGATTGCTCATTTCTGTGTCGCCAGACCAAGATATGGTATTTGTTAAATAGAATGCTGATATACTTTTCCAGAAGACTAGGTAATTTTAAAATCCAAGGCCCTATATACTCTGCTTATAATCTGCTTAAAGGTCTTGGAGGGGAGTGACCATTTTTGTTGTCAAAGTATTGTGACAGAAGTTGATTTGACTTTTGGTGGTTGTTACACAATGTAATATACAGATCATAAGTCATAGAAATATATACTCGAAACCTATATAATCCTATTAACCAATGCTACCCCAAGACATTTAATTAAAATTTAAAAAAGATATTCCTAGGTTAAAGATATCATGGCTGCCTTCAAATATCTAAAGAATTTACATTATAGGATGGACAAGATTTGATTAATTTTTGTGTTTACAGAAGTCAGAAAAACATGTAGAAGTTATAAGGAGATAGATTGCATTTTAAGAGAATAAAAAGATATTAGAATATAAATGGGAAAATTGTCTTCCCAGAGAAGTACTGAGTTTCCTGTCACTGCAGGTGCATGAGCATTAGCAGGATAGCCACTCACAGAATACATTACAGGGAAGATATAAATCTGTGTATGCCAGTGTTACACTGAACAGTCTTAATGTCCTTCTACAGAATGTATTCCTTAAAGAAGGATGAACTAGGAAATAACTGGAACATATTCTTCCCCTAAATCTTCTCCTCTACTTTTCTCTAGCTTTGTTAATGGCAGGATCACTATTACCAGCATCCTAGTCTCAAAAACAGAGAATCATATATTGCGCGATCACATTATCCCAGTTCATTCAGTTACTAAGTGCTACAGATTTTACCTTCACATAATCATATCATCTCTTGAATTCCCTCACTCCATCCACATGACTTTGTTTTAATTCTCTTAATCATTTCAACAGCTACCTCCTAACCACTAGCCATAGCTGTCAGAAAAATAAAACTAAAAGATTTAAATCATATTACTCATTTGTTTAAAAGCTTGCAGTGGCTTCACAGTGCCATTAAAGAAAAATAACAACAACATACAAACATCTTATCCTGTGATTTAAAGGTCTTTCAAAATCCAGTAATGAACTATCTTCTCAGCTGCATCTACCTCTACTTGTCTGCCCCAAATGATAATATTGAATGCTTCCACAGCAAGCCTTATGCTTTAACTTTTTCCTTCCTCTGACTAAATCTTGTGCCTACGTTTCAAGAACCAGTTAAAATGGCATCTCCTCTTTAAAATCCATTATAGTTTCTTCCCTTCTCCACCAATTTCTAATGGATTTTTCTTCTCTAAATTATAATAGTATTTTTGATTAATGTTTGCAAGGTGTATCTTTTAAAAATTGTTTTATTTATTCATCCTATGTTTACATTTAGAAAAGGGTTCTTTTTATAGATAGCATATATTTGTTTTTTTAAATTTTTTTTTTACATTCCAGTCTGACATTCTCTACTTAGCCATAGTAATTTATTTGTAATTTTCTTATGAATCATATGGCATTTTAGTTTATATAGTAACAATACAAACAGGTAACATTTTCCAATGTTTATTATTTATTAATTACTATTCTAAATATTTTACATATATTATTTCATTTATTGTATCCTTACAACCATCATATGAAGCTGTTACTATTATTATCTCCATTTTAAAAACTTTAGGCTTGAAAGATTCCAAGATAGATTCAGTGTAGATGAAACCACGCCCTGCTGACCCCAAACTGGATTTATAGCTAAATTACAGAGCAATTAACCTGAATAACCAACTGAAGCCTAGCTGAACTGAAACATTATAACCAAAGATTTATGAAAGAAGTCACATTGATACTGGTAAGAAGGGAATAAATGCAGAAAGGAATAGCCTACTCACTCAAGTGTGAAGGCAGCTGAGAAGTCAGAGGGATATTTTGATTGCAAAACTCCCTCTCCCTTGGAGCATGGGGTCTCAGCCCCACACAGGGATTCCCAACCCAGAGCAACAGAGGGAAAGAGGTGCCTGCATATTATCTGATAGTGAAGGTCAGTGGGGAGTTAGTCCACCTCTGAGACTCAGATACATCTTCCCAGGGAAGAGCACTCCTACTGTTACAATACCAGCTTGGGAATTCATGGTCTGAATTTTCTACTTGAAAGGGCATGCAACCATTCTCAGATCCTGTGGAGAGGTCTGCTGACTACACTCAGCACTGACTTTAAGGTGAGGCCCACAACAATACACACAATAATTACAATGGCAAAGCTTACAGACAAGAAAGAGGGGAGATTTTCAGCAGAGAACCAAACAGTGACTAAAAGCTTGTGAAAGAGGACAGTCTCCCCTACCTTTAGCGCACAACTGATATTCCTCTCTCCACCTGTTAAATCACCTAGGCTCGTTGAGTTCAATGGTGCCAGGGATCTGTGAAAAGCTTGGATTTTTGGCCCTGTTCTGCCAAGTTCAGTGGTGCAGAAGGACCAGAGAGCTATGCAGAGTTGGGATTTTAGAACTGTGACTCCTGGTGAAGCTTCAGGAATCAGATGTGTGAGTGATAGACTACATCACAGGGAAGCAAATCCAAACTCCCTTGTGAGTTCATGTTTTGCTACACCATGAAGAGGAAGAAATGCCCACCCCACACCTACAGGCAAGTGGGAACCACCCCCAATGGAAGACTGGATCAGCCCTGTCAAGTCCTAAATTCCACCATTGCACATAGTTTTGTCAGGAGAAAGGACAGTGGCTCAGAGAGGGGCCATTAAAAGTGTGAGACCTGCAGTGGCTGCTGTCTGGGACAGGGATTAAGTGTTTAGCCCCCTCCTGTGGGCTGGGTTGTCATCATGCTCAATGGGAGACTCTTTTGATCTGTTTACTTGAGACCAGAGAAGTTCAGCTTTCTCCAACAGAGGGGACAGCCAACTGCACCCAAACTAAGCCTGCAGTGAGTCCCCTGATGGGGAACTAGAGTTGGAGACTCTGGAAGAGACTGAGTGTGTGGCTTTGAAGCAAGGGTCACCTTCCCTTCACTGAGTGCCTGACTTCAAGATCTAAAAGTAAGGGAACCCACTAGCCCTTCTTCTTAATGCAGGTTGACCTGCTTTACCAAGCTCTCAATCTGTGGGAGAGGCTGAGGATAGTGACTAGCTTGGGCTCATGATACAGTCTTTCTTTGGGAGGCTCTGGAGGAAGATCAGGCAACCTCAGGGACAGGTGGAGGAGGACCTAAGGGAACCTTAGATTGTGCCACTGAGGTAACAGGACACCAACATAAAACCATCATAATAAGTTTTTGGAGTCATAACAAATCTATCTAATATATAGGGACAAAATATGGAGACAAAGAAAAATGCCCCAAGTGAAAGAACAAAAGAAATCCCCAGAAAAAAAAATTAATAAAATCAATTAAATGGAAGCTACCAAAATACCAGATGCAGAGTTGCAAACAATGGTTCTAAGGATGCTTAAGGATCTTAGTGGAAGAATGGATTATCTCAATGAGAACATAAACAAAGTGTTAGTAAGCATTAAAAATAACATAGAACCATAAAAAGGAATCAGTTGGAAATGAAGAATATAAAGAATAAACTAGAACAAATTAGCAAGAGGTTAGATGGAGCAGAGGATCAAATCATTAAAACAGAGTACAAAATAAAGGTAAGCACCCAAGCAGAGCATCAAAGTGATGAGAGAGAGAGAGGGAGAGAGAGAGAAAAAATCCGAGGAACCTCTGGGACAACAACAAGCATGACATGTGTGACATAGTACCAGTAAGAGAAGACAGAGAGCAAGGGATAGAAAACCTGTTTTAAAAAAAATGTGGCAGTAAACTTCCATAACCTGGTGAAGGAAAAAGTCACACAAGTTCAGGAAGCACAAAGAGCCCCAATCAAGATAAATGCAAAGAGGCCCCACAGACCCTAACTGCCCTCTCCGATTGGCCTGGTCACCCTTAACTTCCCTCCCTTGCCAGTCTTGTTAGCCCTAACTCCCCTCCCCTGCAGGCCTGGTCCCCCCAACTTCCCTCCCCTGCAGGCTTGGTCCCCTTCCCAACTGCCCTCCCTTGCAGGCCTGGTTGCTCCCAACTGTCATTTGCCAACCCAGTCATGCCTAACCACTGTCCCCTGCAGGCCTAATTGCCTACAACTGCCCTCCCCTGCTGGCCTTCTTGTGGTGGCCATCTTGTGTCTATATGGGGGTGGCCATCTTGTTTGTTGGAGTGAAGGTCAATTTGCATATTACCTTTTTATTAGATAGGATTCCCATGGAATGAGGTTGGTGATTTTGTAGGGAAGCAGGGGGGAGGGAGGCCACTGGTACTTTGAGGGTTCTATTGATGACAAGAGTTCTGTAGCTACAAAGCTGTCCTTCATAATAGGAACAAACATGGCTTCTTGTTGATTCTGATGCTATTTGGAGTAAGAATCTTTTTTATATACAGTAAATCCCTCCTCCCCTTATCATATTTGTGTAATGAAGTCATCCTAACCCTCAGGC
Organism: Lasiurus cinereus; assembly: GCA_011751065.1. Lineage (NCBI taxonomy): Eukaryota > Metazoa > Chordata > Mammalia > Chiroptera > Vespertilionidae > Lasiurus > Lasiurus cinereus. The sequence continues at coordinate 5,698,811 of JAAGEH010000013.1, forward strand.
TGAGCCAAAGAAGGCATTTCCATGGAGACAAACTGTGTTGGCAAGAACACTCTGAATAAGAGCAGCATTATAGGAGAAGGTTTGGGTATATTATTCTTGCACAAACAGTGTCTATACAACGAACTTGATTTTAAGAATCAAGTTTGAACTGGAGAATGCTACCAAGCAATCTTGAGATGTGTGATGGTCAGAGGCACTGGGAACTTCATGCAGATCTATCATCATTTAGGAGTCCCTACTGGAACACTTGACATTCTTTAATATAGGCCTTGTTTTTATCCTACTAAGTGCCCTTCATCTGAGTCTTTTTACATAGATTAAAAGGGTTACATGTACTTTTACCTATATGTCATTGGGATAATAAATATTTTTCAAAAAGAAATTCGAGAAGTGTCCAAAACAATACTATATCCTGATATTTTAAATATTTTTATTGATTTTTTTTTCAGTGAGGAAGGGAGAGAGTTAAAAATATCGATGAGAGAGAAACATTGATCAGCCGCCTCCTGCACACCTCCCTCTGGGGATATGCCTGCAACCAAGGCACATGCCCTCAACTGGAATCAAACCTGGGACGCTTCAGTCCACAATATGATGCTCTATCCACTAAGCCAAACAAGTTAGGACTATCCTGATTTTTTCACATGTCTAGACCTGCATTTCATTCCTGACTTTTAGAGATCTTCTTTCTGTCTAAGTCATTATCCTCATCATCAGCTAGGATTTTCAGAGCTCTGGCCAAATTCAATGCATTAAGTAATGTGTCTGAGGCTCTTAATAAACTGAATGGCCCAGTTTCATGTCAAAATTTATTCAGGGAATAACAATTTCTTGATTTTTAGGTATGGACAGACTTTTAGAAAACATTGATCTCAGTGGTCATCATCAAAATCACCTGAGAAGCTTATTAAAATTTTAGCTTCTAAGGCTATAATCAGGCCTAATAAATAAGAATCAATATGGTTGATGCTTAGGCATGTATATTTTTAACATGCTCCTCCAGTGATTTTTATGACTAAAAAGTTTGAGGACCATTGATGTAATTGAGCCTTTTCTTCTCCCTTCTTATATAAAGAAGTGAGGTATACAAAAGGAATTTGATGTTTTAAAGTACACAAATATAACTACAGAAATGTTTAGAAAATAATTTTGGACATATCTGTAATTTTTTAAAGTTCATTTTTTTCTAAAAAGTACTTCTGGGGCTCTGAACCTTATTTAAATTAAGATTGGTGCCAAAGAAATCAGGCTTTGGTAAGTCTATGCAACTAATAATAAAAATATAAAATTAGGACACTGGGGTTTATGTCTTAAAATTTAAGCCTTAAATTGTTTTAGTATTGCAGAAAGACAGGGTTCTTTGATAGAGGAAGCTCAAAGTCCTTTGAGCTTTGCTTCAGGGAAGTCCGGGAGCCACAGCACAGTTAATGGCTCTGAGGATTAATTGAGCTAAAAATAAAACATAAACTGTGTTTGAGGTGCTTTTTTCCCCCTCTATATTTACACAGAATTTTATTAAGGCATGGGTTTCTTGAAAGATGAGATTAGATCTGCGTGGGATTAGATGAAAATGTACAAGAATTTTATATTTTCCCTGTAGCTCTCTATCTGCCTCTGCAGAAGACATCTCCCAGGGCTTGAGCCCTGGGTCATGTTCTTTTGAAATTTTGAGTGGGTTCAGATATTTTTTATATGGGCCCTTTCATCCGTGTCAGAAGAACAGCTTGACTCTTTGGTTCCTCTCCAAGTTAAGGGCATATTCTATGAGGCCATTTTAATTTGTTTAATTCTGAAACTTCAATCAGTGGTTTAGGAAAAATACTTTTTAGACAATCAGTAGCCAAACATAAACACAACCCTATAGTTTTAAAAAATCCCCTATGGTGTTGCACCTCAAACTCTAGTTATTTATCAATGACCACGTTTTACTAACAAAGAGTCAATGACCTTTTGGCAATTTGGAGACATGGAGAGGGAAAGGAATGAGAAGAGAGGGAGTGAGACTAGGCAGCCAAGATGGATAGCAAAGGAGGCAATGAACAAAAGTGATTTTTGGAATTTTAAGAGGGATTTAGCCACAAAGAGGCTTTCCCCGTTTTTCAAATTGACATTTATTTTAAAAGCCATCTATGTTAAATGTGATTTGATTCCTTAATAGAATCAGCACCAAATTTGCCCATTTTTCCTGGGTCTCATTTTATTGGAGAACTCCTTAGTCCCCACTGAATCTGGTAACCACTGAAGTTGAAATCAGACAGTAAGAAACTTAATATTGTGTATTGTTCTGAGAAAGAGATGGGAAGGTGATGCTAATCCATAGCCTCCCAATCCCTCTAAGAAAGGACAAGTTAAGGGTTACTGACCAGGTCCTTTGAAAAGCCTGGTCTTTGGTAAATATTATTTCTTACTATTGTCCCTAAAGTAGGCAATACTGTGGACCCTGAATTGGTTGAAAAGGACAATGGCTGAAAAGATAAGAAGTCAAGGTAAAATCTTAGGTCTGTAATGGATATGTGGCATTTGACAATTCACATGACCTTTTCATGGTCTACATAGGCCTTCCTCACAGGGTAATTGAAAACAAGGGTTTCATGAAATATACACTACCTGTCATTCTAGGCCTTCCACATTTAGACTTATCCAAATGTTTGAATATTTCTGGTCCCAACTAAATATATTTAATAATTCCATAAATATGCCTTGGGCATCCTATTCCTCTGTGCTTCAGATATTCTTCCTTTTTGGAAAGTTTATACTCTTAGTCTTATCCCATTCAAATCCTCCTCAAAATCCAATGAACTCCTTTAAAAAAATACTTTTTTTTTGCCATAAACAGTGTGGATCTCAGTTGGTTGAACATTCTCCCATGCACCAAGAAGTCCCTGGTTTGATTCCTGGTCAGAGCACATGTCTCAGTTGTGGGCTTGATACTCAGCAGAAGGCAGCCAAATGATGTTGATGTTCCTCACAGCAATGCTTCTCTCAATCCCTTTCCCCATCTCTCCCTATAAAAAACAATAAAAACATTTTAAAAAAGAGAAGAGATACTTTCTTTGTGTCCCTGCATGATTCTTTCCCTCTCCTCTCCTCTCATTGTATACTGTTCATTTGGTACTTGTCATACATGGCCGCCTCTAGTAGACGGAAAGTGTCTTGAGTATAGGGATAACATTCTACTGAATAAATTAAGTTAATGGTTATAAAATACCATTTAATTTTTTATTGTTTAAAGTATTACATGTATTAGTGCATATATCTGCTTTTTTTCCCCATTGACCTTACTCCAGCCTCCCTAGCCCCTGTAGCATGCCCTAATCCTACCCTCTCAGTGTCTTGTATACATTGGTGTGGTTATATGATGTCCTTTGGCTGATGTATTTCCCTCCTTCTCCAACACTACCCAGCCTTCCTGCTGCAATTTGAGAGTCTGCTCCATGCATTACTGCCTCTGTATCTATCTTTTGGATCATCAGTTTATAATGTTATTTATTATCCATAAATGAATGAGATCATGTGGTATTTTTCTTTCATTCCCTGGCTTATTTCACTTAGCATAATGCTCTCCAGGTCCATTCATGCTGCTGCAAATGATATGATCTCCTTCTTTTTTTACTGCAGCATAGTATTCCATTGTGTAGATGTACCACTGTTTTTTTAATCCATTCATTTGATGATGGGCACTTAGGCTTTTTCCAAATATTAGCTATGGTGAATTGTGATGCTATGAACATATGGGTGCATATATCCTTTCTGATTGGTGTTTCTGGTTTCTTGGGATATATTCCTAGAAGTGGGATTACTGGGTCAAATGATTGTTCCATTTTTAGTTTTTCGAGGAAACTTCATACTGTTCCTCACAGTGGCTGCACTAGTATGCATTCCCACCAGCAGTGCACAAGGGTTCCTTTTTCTCCTCATCCTCACAAGCATTTGTTGTTTGATTATTTGTTGATGATTGCCATTTGACAGGTGTGAGATGGTACCTCATTGTTGTATTTATTTGCATCTCTTGGATAATTAGTGGCTTTGAACATGTTTTCATGTGCCTCTTCGCCTTCCTCCTGTGTTCTTGCGAGAAATGCCTATTTAGATAAGTTGTCCGTTTTTTGATTGGGTTGTTTATCTTCTTTTTGTGAAGTTTTATGAGTTCTCTATAAATGTTGGAGATTAAATCCTTATTGCTGATATCATTGGCAAATATGTTATCCCAAGCAGAGGGCTTCATTGTTGTTTTATTGATGGTTTCCTTTGCTGTGCAAAAGCTTTTTATTTTTATGTAGTCCCATTTGTTTATTTTCTCTTTAGTTTCCATTGCCCTAGGAGCAGTATCAGTGAAGAAGTTCATTTGGCATATGTTGGAAATTTTGCTTCCTGCAGATTTCTCTAATATTTTTATGGTGTCTCGTGTTATGTTTAAGACCTTTATCCATTTTGAGTTTATTTTTTGTGTATGTTGCAAGTTGGTGATACAGTTTCATTTTTTTGCATGTATCTGTCCAATTTTCCCAACACTATTTATTGAAGAGAGTGTCTTGACTCCATTGTATGTTCGTGCCTCCTTTGTCAAATATTAATTGAGAATAGTGGTTTGGGTCAATATCTAGATTGTCTATTCTATTCGATTGATTTACATGCCTGTTTTTATGCCAGGACCAGATGGTTTTGAGAACAGTGGCTATGTAATACAGCTAGAAATCTGTATTGAATTCCCACCTACCTTGTTCTTCTTTCTCAGGATTGCTGTGGCTATTTGGGGTCTTTTTTATTCTAGATGAATTTCTGGAGAGTTCTTTCTAGGTCTGTAAAATATGCCATTAGTATTTTAAAGGGGAGTGCATTGAATCTATAGATTGCATTGGGTAGTATGAATATTTTAATGGTGTTGATTCTACCCATTCATGAACATGGTATGTTTTTCCATCTGTTTATGTCTTCCTCTGTCTCTTTTTTCAATGTCCTATAGTTTTCTGTGTATAGGTCTTTTACCTCTCTAGTTAAGTTTATTCCTAGGTATCTTAATTTTTTTTTTTTTGGTGTGATGATAAATGGCATTTTTTTTAGTCTCTTTTTCAGTAAGTTCACTATTGATGTATAGAAATGTCATAGATTTCTTGGCATTAATTTTGTATCTTGTTACATTGCTCAATTCATTTATGAAGTCTATTAGTTTTTTTTATGGAGTCTTTCTGTTTTTTTATGTACAATATCATGTCATCTGCAAATAAGGACAGCTTTACTTCTTCTTTTCCAATTTGGATGCCTTTTATTACTTCTTGTCTAATTGCAATGGATAATACTTCCACTACTATGTCAAACAGGAGTGGTGAGAGTGGGCATCCCTGTCTTGTTTCTGTTCTTAGGGGAAGAGCTTTTAGATTTTACCCATTGAGTATGATGTTTGCTATGGATTTATTATTTATAGCTTTTATTATGTTAAGGTATTATATTTCTATTCCCACTTTGTTGAGAGTTTTTATCAAGAATGGGTGTTGGTCACCAAAACTGATTTGGCTCAGGGGATAGAGTGTCGGCCTGCGGACTGAAGGGTCCCAGGTTTGATTCTGGTCAAGGGCATGTACCTTGGTTGCAGGGACATTCCCAGTGGGGGGTATGCAGGAGGTAGCTGATCAGTTTCTCTCTCATAGATGTTTCTAACTCCTTTCGTCTCTGTAAAATAAAAAACCATTAAAAATATTTTTAAAAAAAGAACAGGTGTTGGATTTTGTCAAATGCTTTTTCTGCTTCAGCTGATATGACTATATGATTTTTATCTCTCAATTTCTTTATGTGATGTATTACTTTTATTGATTTGCAGATATTGTACCATCCTTGCATTCCTGGGATAAATCCCACTTGGTCATAGTGTATGATCTTGCTGTATCTGATTTGCTAGAATTTTGTTGAGGATTTTGGCAGACTTTTGTTTGCTGGAAGCTTTTTGATGACGGCTTCAATTTATTCCATAGTTATTGGCCTATTCACATGTTTAAATTCTTTCTGATTATAGGTTATATTTCTCTAGCAATATGTCCATTTCCTCCGAGTTGTCTGGTGTGTTGGAATAGAGTTGTTTATAGTATTTTTAAACAATCCTTTGTATTTCGGTGGGGTCTCCTATTATTTTGTCTCTTTCATTTTTAATTTTGATTATTTGGGTTATCTCTTTGCTTTTTGGTGAGCCTGCTAGAGGTTCATCAATCTTGTTTATCATTTCAAAGAATCAGCTCTAGGTTTTGTTGATCTTTTATATTGTTTTTTTTGGGGGGAGGGGAATATCAATGTCATTGATCTCCACTCTGATCTTTATTATTTCCTTCCTTCTGATTACACTGGACTTTTCTTGTTGAGCTCTTTATAACTCTTTGACTTGTGTGGTTAGGTAATTTATTACCATTGTTTCTTGTTTTTTTGCAGTAGGCTTGTAGCGCTTTGAACGTCCCTCTAAAGTCTGCTTTCATGCTGTCCCATAGATTTTGGATTATTGGGTTTTCATTGTAATTTGCTGCCATGATGTTTATTTTTATTCTTCCTTAATCTCTCTGGTTACCCAGCCATTATTTAATAGTCTGCTCTTTAGTCTCCATGTGTTTGATTTTTTTATTGTAGTTGATTTCCAGTTTTATGCAACTGTGATCTGAGAAGATGTTTGATATAATTTCTATCTTCTTGAATTTGAAGAGACTTTGCCTATTACCCATCATTTGGTCTATCTTTGATAATGACCTATGTACACTGGAGAAGAATGTATATTCTGTGGCTTTAGAGTGAAATGTTCTGAAGATGTCAATTAATTCCATCTGGTCTAGTGAGTCATTTAGAATTGATGTTTCTTTGCTGAGTTTTTGTTTAGAGGATTTGTCCAATGGGATAGTGGGGTATTAAAGTCTTCTAGTATGATTGTATTGTCAATCTCTCCCTTTATATCCTCCAGGGTTTTTTTTTTTTTAATGTATTTGGGTGATCCTGTGTCGGGTGCATATTAGTTTATCAAAGTTATTCCCCTTGTTGGACTGCTCCCTTTAGTATTATGAAGTGTTTTTCTATATCTCTTGTTATGTCCTTCTCTTTGAGATCTAATTTGTCATATATATAAGTATTACTACCCCAGCTTTTTTTTTTCATTTCCATTTGCGTGAAAAACCATTTTCTCTACCTTCATTCGCAGTCTGTGTGTTGTTTTTTCTGATGTGGGTTTCTTGTAGACAGCAGATATATGGGTTATGTTTTCTTATCCAATCCATTACTCTATGTCTTTTGATTGGGGCATTTAATCCATTTACATTTAAAGTTATTTATGATAGATACTTATTTGTCACAATTTTTATTCTTTACACTTGTGTTGCTTCTTCACTTCCTATGTCTTTTTTTTAGAGCAGACACTTTCCCTTAGTCTTTTTTTTTTGTCTTTGAAACTCCTGATTTCACTAACAATTATGATTGATAGCCTCGCTGGGTACAGTATTCGTGGATTCAGACCTTTCCTTTGCATGAGTCTGTATATTTCATTCTATTCCCTTCTAGCCTGATGAGTTTCTGTTGAAAAATCAGTCTCTATTTTGATGGGGGATTCTTTTGTAGGTAACTTTTTGTCTCTCTCCGGCTGCTTTTAAGTTTCTTTGTTGCCGAAACCAGTTTGGATTAGTGGAGAAAGCGTCGGCTTGTGGACTGAAAGGTCCCACGTTCTATTCTGGTCAAGGGCATGTATCTTTGTTTCAGGCACATCCCCTGTAGGGGACATGCAGGAGGCAGCTGATCGATGTTTCTCTCTCATTGATATTTCTAACTCTATCCCTCTCCTTCCCTTCCTTTGCAAAAAATCAATAAAAAAATATTATATATTGTCATTGGTATTTGCCAATTTATTTATAATGTTCCTTGCTATTGGTCTTTTGGGGTTCATTTTGCTTGTGACTCTGTGAGCTTCTTGGATTTGTGTGTTGTTTTTTTCCTACCCGATATCAGGGAAGTTTTCTGTCATTACATCTTCAAACACATTTTCTATTCCTTGCTCAGTTTCCTCTCCTTCTGGTACCCCTAATATGTGGATGCTGTTTTGTTTTGTGTTGTCCCAAAGTTCCCTTAGGCTCTCCTCCTGCTTTTTTTTTTCTATAAGCTACTCTACTTGGGTATTTTTTCCTACCTTGTCTTCTAACTCACTGATGCGGTCCTCTGCTTCTTGTAGTCTACTGTTAATGTTTTCTATTGAGTTCTTTATGGCAGCGATGTTATTTTTCATTTCTCCTTGGTTCTTCATTTCCTCTTGGTTCTTATTCAAATTTTTGAATTTTTTTTATTTTTTAAAGTATTATGAATAGTAATACATATGTCTCCTTTCTTTCCCCCTATTGACCTCACCCCAACCTTCCCTACACCTTAGTACATGCCCACACCTTCTCCCCCCAAATGTCTTGTATCCATCAGTTATGCTTATATGCATGCATACAAGTCCTTTGGTTGATCTCTTACAGCACCCCCCCAACTTCCCTTGCCTTCCTGCTGTAGTATGACAGTCTGTTTAATGCTTCTCTGCCTCTGCATCTGTTCACCACCCCCCCCAATTCTTTTATTAAAAACATCTTGCCTCTGCAAACTAGAAATAAACCTATAAGAACAAAAAGTATTTGAGTCCCAACTGCAATGTCCAATAGTTCTGAGTCCCATTTTCAATGTCAAACAGATCCTTATGTGTATATATCAGCAATGGTATATGGAAGGTGACAAATAGCCACAATGCAGATCTGACCCTCTCTGGTTTGTTCTTAGGCAACCTGTAGCGATGAACAGCTGCTTACTGCAAGCATGGCAAAGCATCTTCAGCATCTTCCATCTCTGGACTCTTTCTGCTCCTGTCTTCGAGGTTGGAGCAGACCTGTCAATTCTTCACTGTTGCAGGAGTCCTCTTGGCCTTGGAGTGGTTTTATGAAAGTATATAAACATATTCTTGACCAAAAGTTAATTAAGGAATCTTTTCTATAAAATTGACTTGAGGTCCTTTTTATTTTTCCCCAAGCGGGTTTCCTTTGGTATATTTTGACAACATGTGTGCTTTTCAATGGTGTCTTGCTGTTAGAATTACAAATGAAAATTAATTTTTTAAAGTAAAAGTTTTCTATATGTAATTTACTTACCAGATATTTTTCTTTACATGATATTATCCTACTATCCCTCTTTTTTGATTAATGGAGACTTTTGTAAATTTTCAATGCAATTTTGATAACGTTAAATTTTAATTTTTTGAACAAAAATATGACTGCTTTATGCTCATTGCATGTTAAGCAATTGCACCACAAGATGAACTACTAATAGAAATTTTAGTTAATACTGTATAAACAACTTTTTGTCCAGTACAATTAAATATTCTTCAATATTCACTTATTTCAATTAGCCAATTTAAATTAATCTGAAAGTTTGATTACTCTTTTACTTTCAAATTTAATACTCTACCAACAATCTTAGATTACCCTGTAGTTATTAATTAGAAGGGTAAATTGCATTGTTGAGTATGCCCTGTGCATTCATGGTGCTAGCTGGATTTAGATAGGGCAGCTACTGTCGGCCAAGACTCTGTCTGTTACCTGGGTTCCGATCTGAGCTGGGGCATGTCTCTGTCTGTTACTTGGGTCCCGACCAGAGCTGCGCATGGGAAGTGAAGCAGCCATGGGGGCAGGAGACCTCCCTCAGAAGGAGTGAGGGTCTGTGCTTCACTTCTGTTGACTCCCAAGTTCTCTCCTGTTGTCCCCTCTGTGACTGTGCCTGTCTTTCTTCCCAAGGAATCTTACCTGTCTCTGGATAACCAGTCATCTTCTCGGGCCAAGCAGGGTGATATAAGGTTCAGTTCTTTCTCATTGGTAGCCTATGGCCCTGTGGCTTCCACGCCCAGTACCTGCCTTGGGAATCCCTCGCCTGCTGGTGGGGCCCCAGCAGTGATCCCATAACTCTCAGGGAAATCAGATTCCTTTTCCAGGGAGGGCCCAGGTCACACCATTGGGCAAGAGACAGATCCATTAAAGCAGCCACCTCAAGGCTTCAACCTCAGCATGAATAGAAATCTCAGGCAATAGCTGAGGGCAATTGGATTGTGAGAAGAGGGTCCCTCTTGTCAAAAATGGTAAGAGGGGCTAGTATAGAATGCTCAAGTGCCTTCCCAGTGCCTTAATTCCTTCTGAAAGGGATTAAATTCTGTCATGTCCTTTTTTTTAAAATTGCTGACAAACATTCAAAGAATTAGTTTGTTATTATTTTTGGGATAATTGTACAATACGCTGTTGTGAAATATCAAGAATTATAATGACATTGTAGAATAATATCATGCAAGGACGTTCTTTTCTCTAGACCATGGGAATTCAATTTCAAACAAGCTGTCAATTTCTTTTTGTAATTTTATATAAAGTTTGTCAGGGAGGCAAAAACACAAATTACTTACTTTAGTTCAAGAGGTTACATAAATTGACTTTCAATTACAATCCTTAGGACATTTGAAGAAAACTTCCCTTGATTTCCTAACAAAATAATTTTCAGGCCACAGAGTTTCATTGAAAAATCTTTCTCACATGAAACAATTTATCTTAAGGTTATGGTGACCACTCTAGTATATATTAGATTTAATATTTTATTGTTTTCCTTTATATTTTTTTTAGTTTTTCTTTTCTACATGTGTCCTTATTCTCCCCCTGGATCCTACTCATTCCCTCCCCCCCACACCATTGTCTGTGCCCATTGATTAGGCTCATATGCATGCAGGCAAGTCCCTCTACTGATCTCTCCCCCTTACTCCCACTGACCCCCACCTTCCCTGAGGTTTGGTGACCTGATTGACATTTTTCAGTCTCTGGATCCTTTTTGTTGATCAGTCTATGACATTCATTATATTCCACAAATGAGTGAGATCATGTGATATTTATCTTTCTCTGCCTGTCTTATTTCACTGAGCATAATGCTCTCCATCTCCATCCATGTTGTTGCAAATGGTAGGAGCTCCTTCTTTTTTACTGTAGTGTAGTATTCTATTGTGTGGATGTACCACAGTTTTTTAACCCATTCATCTGCAGATGGGCACTTAGGCTTTTTCCAAATCTTAGCTATGGTGAATTGTGCAGCTATGTACATAGGGATACCTATATCCTTTCTGCTTCATGTTTCTATTTTTTTTGGGGGGATATATTCTTAGATGTGGGATCACTGGGTGAAATGGAAGTTCCATTTTTAGATTTTGTGGAAAATCCATACTGTTGTCCACAGTGGCTGCAGCAGTTTGCATTCCCACCAGCAGTACACAAGGGTTCCTTTTTCTCCACATCATCTCCAACACTTGTCATTTGTTGATGTTAGTCATTCTGATAGGTGTGAGATGGAACCTCATTGTTGTTTTAATTTGCATCTCTCTGATGATTGGTGACTTTGAGCAGGTTTTCGTATGTCTCTTGGCCTTCCTTCTGTGTTCTTCCCAGAAGTGCCTATTTTGATCAGTTGCCCTTTTTTTTTTTACTTTTTATATTTATTTATTTATTTATTTATTTATTATTTTTCCCCCTATTGCCCTCCCCACCCCCTAGTACATGCCCTCACACATTCCCCGCCCCTTGCCTTCCCCCATTGTCATGTCTCCACTGGCTATGCCTACACACACATGCATACAAGTCCTTCCATTGGTCTCCTATAGGACCCTCCTCCCCAACTTTCCCTGCCTTCCCACTGTAGCACAACAGTCTGTTCATTGCTTCTTTGCCTCTGCATCTGCTTCTTCCCCTCCACCCCCTGTTTCTTGTCTTTAAAAACATCTTACTCCTTTAGGCTATAAATAAACCCACCAGAGCGAAAGAAAAATGATTGAGTCTCAATTTCATTGTCCAATAGCTTTGAGTCCCAGTTTCAATGTCAGACAGTTCCTTATGTGTACATGTCTTCAATGGTATCTGGATACTGGACAGATGGTGGAGAAGCTGGTTTGGTCCTGGGCATCCTGTAGCAATGCTCAGCTGCTAACTGCTCACATGACAAGGCATCATCAGCGTCTTCCATCTCTGGACTGTTTCTCCTCTTGCCTTCGTGTTTGGCACAGACCTGTCAGTTCCTCTCTGTTGCAGGAATCCACTTGGTCTTGTAGTTGATTTCTGAAAGTATATAAACATATTCTCGACCAAGAGTTAATACAGGAATCTTTCCTATAAAATTGACTTGGGGTCCTTTTAATTTTGCCTATCCGTTTTCCTTCAGCTTATTTTGATACCATATGTGTTTTTCATGGGTGTCTTGCTATTAGCATTACAAATTAATTTTCTAAAGTGAAAATTTTCTAAATGTATTTTACTTACCAGGTATTTTTTTTCCTTACATGCTATTATCCTATTCCCCCCCCCCCGCTTTTTTTGATAGATGGAGAATTTGGTAAAAATTTTTTAATGCAATCTTGATAACTTTAAATTTTAACTTTTTGCACACAAATATGCCTGCTTTCTGTTCATTACATATTAAACAATTATACCATGAGATAGGCTATCAATGGAAATTTTAACTAATACGTTAAAAACAGCTTTTTGTCCAGTACACTTACATTTTCTTGGGTGTTCGCTTATTTCAGTTCCCCAATTTAAATTAATCTGTAAGCTTGATAACTCTTTTATGTCAAATTTAATACTCTACCAACAATCTTATATTACCCTGAATATATTAGTGGAGAGGTTTATTTGCATTGAGTTGGCACTGAGCATTCCTGGTACTAGGCTGAATTTAGTTATAGGGCAGCTGCTGTTGGCATATTTCTGTCTGTTACCTGGGTCCTGATCTGAACTGGGCCCAGTCTCTGTCTGTTACCTGGGTCTCGGTTTGTGCTGAGCATGGGAAGCGAGGTAGCCATGGGGGCAGGAGACCGCTCTTAAAAGGGGTTAAGGTTCAGACCCCTGCAAGGTTGGTGGGGGTATGAGGGTCTGTGACCCACCTCTGTTGATCCCCAAGTTCTTTCCTGATGGCCCCTCTGCGACTCTACCTGTCTTACGTTGTTCTTTCCTTGAGAAATCTTACCCTTCCCTGGCTAACCAGTCATCCTCCGGGGCCAAACAGGTTGTTGTGAAGTTCAGTTCTGTCTCCATGGTAGCCTATGCCCCCCCACCCCGTGGCCTCCACACCCAGCACCTGCCTTGGGGATCCTCTCGCCTGCTGGTGCGGCCTTGGCTCTGTTCACTTATCTGGGGGAATTCAGGTTCCTTCTCCAGGGATGACCCAGCTCACACCATTTGGCAAGAGACAGATTCATTATATCAGCCACCTCGAGGCTTCAACCTCAGGATGAATAGAGAGCTCAGGCTACATCTGAGGGCCATTGGATTGTGAGAAGAGGGTCCCTCTTGGCAAAAAGGAAAGAGGGCCAGTATAGAATGCTCAAGTGCCTTCCCAGTGCCTCGATTCCTTCTGAAAGGACTTAAATCCTTTCAGTTGCCCATTTTTTGATTGGGTTGTTTATCTTCTTTTTGTAAAGTTGTAGGTGTTCTCTATAAATGTTGGAGATTAAACCTTTATCATTGGTATCATTGGCAAATATGTTCTCCCATGCAGTGGGCTTTCTTGTTGTTTTGTTGATGGTTTCCTTTGCTGTGCAAAAGCTTTTTATTTTTATGTAGTCCCATTTGTTTATTTTCTCTTTAGTTTCCATTGTCCTAGGAGCAGTATCAGTGAAGAAGTTCCATTGGCATATGTCGGAGATTTTGCTTCCTGTGTATTCCTCTAGTATTTTTTATGGTGTCCCATCTTATGTTCAAGTCCTTTATCCATTTTAAGTTTATTTTTGTGTATAGTGTGAGTTGGTGGTATAGTTTCGTTTTTTTTGCTTGTATCTGTCTAATTTTCCCAACACCATTTGTTGAAGAGACTGTCTTGATGCCATTGTATGTTCATACCTCCTCTGTCAAGTATTAAATGGGCATAGTTGTTTGGGTAAATTTCTGGGTTCTCTATTTTCCATTGATCTATATGTCTGTTCTTGTGCCATTATCAGGCAGATTTAAGAACAATAGCTATGTAAAACAGCGTGAAATCTGGTATTGAGATCCCACCTAATTTGTTCTTCCTTCTCAGGATTGCTGCAGATACTCACGATCTTCTTTTATTCCAGATGAACTTTTGTAAAGCTCATTCTAGATCTGTGAAATAGGCCATCACAATTTTAATGGGGATTGCATTGAATTTATAGATTGCTTTGGGTAGTATGGACATTTTGATGATGTTGATTCTACTAATCCATGACCATGGTATGTTCTTCCATCTGTTTATGTCTTCCACTATCTCTTTTTTCAGTGTTGTGTAGTTTTCCATGTATAGGTCTTTTACTTCCCTAGTTAAGCTTTTTCCCAGATTATTATTTCTTCTTCTTCTTCTTCTTCTTCTTCTTCTTCTTCTTCTTCTTCTTCTTCTTCTTCTTTTGGTTCGATGATAAATGGGATTGCTTTTTAGTCTGTCTTTCTATAAGTTCATTATTGTTTTATAAAAATGCCATAGATTTCTTGGCATTAATTTTGTATCCTACTACATTTCTGAATTTATTTATCAAGTCAAATAATTTTTTGATGGAGTCTTTACTATTTTCTAGGTAAAGTATCATATCATCTGTAAAAAAGGACAGCTTTACATCTTCTTTTCCAATTTGGATGCCTTTTGTTTCTTTTTATTGCCTGATCATTATGGCTTGTACTTCCAGCACTATGTTGAGTAGGAGTGGTGAGAGTGGGCATCCCTGTCTTGTTCCTGTTTTTAGGGGAATTGTTTTAATTTCTGCCCATTGAGTATGATGTTGGCTGTGGGTTTGTCATATATGGCTTTTATGTTGAGGTATGATCCTTCTATTCCCACCTTGCTGAGAGGTATTAAGAAAGGATGTTGGATTTTGACAAATGTTATTTTCTGTATTAATTAATATGACTATGTTATTATTATTTCTCCATTTGTTTATAGGACACATCACATTTATTGTTTTGTGAATACTGTACCATCCTTGCATTCCTGGGATAAATCCTACTTGTTCATGGTGTATGATCTTTCTGATGTACTGCTGGATTCGATTTGCTAGAATTTTGTTGAGGATTTTGGCATCTATGTTCATGAGGGATATTGGTGTGTAATTCTCTTTCATTTTATTATCTTTATTTGGTTTTGGTATTGGGGTGATCTGACTTCATAGGAGTTTGGAACTGTTCCTTCCTCTTGAATTTTCTGGAATAGTCTCAGGCAGATTAGTTTAAGTTCTTCCTTGAATGTTTTGTAAAACTTCCCTGTGTAGCCATCTGGCCCTGGGCTTTTATATGCTGGAAGCTTTTGGATGTCTGCCTTCAATTTCTTCCATACTTATCAGCGTATTGAGATTTTCAGAAAATTCCTGAGTGAGTTTTGGAAGGTTGCATTTTTCTAGGAATGTGTCCTTTTCCTCTAGGTTGTGTAATTTGTTAGAGTTGTTCAGAGCATTTTTTAAAAGAATTATTTGTGTTTCTGTGGGATCTGTTGTTATTTCAGGTCTTTCACTTCTGATTTTGTTTTTTTGGGTCCTCTCTCTTTGCTTGTTGGTGAACCTGAATAGAAGTTCATCAATTTTGTTTATTCTTTCAAAGAACCAACTCTTGTTTTTGTTGACTTTTGTATTATTGTCTTGGTCTCTATGTCATTCATTTCTGCTCTGATCTTTATTGTTTCCTTCCTTCTGGTCATTGTGGCCTTTTCTTGTTTCTCTCTTTCTATTTCTTTGAGTTTTTGAGTTAGATGATCCATTACCATTATTTCTTGTTTTTAGAGGTAGACCTGTAGTGCTATAAACTTCCCTCACAGGACTGCTTTTATTGTGTTCTATAGCATTTGAATTGTTGTGTTTTTATTGTCATTAGGATGTTTTTAATTTCTTCTTTCATCTCATTGCTAAAACAATCATTGTTTAATAGCAAGGTATTCAGCTTCCAAGAGTTTGAAATTTTTTGGAATGTTTCATTGTAGTTTATTTCTAATATTATGCCATCGTGGTCTGAGAAAATGCTTGATATTAATTTAATCTTTTTTAATTTGGTGAGACTTTGCTTGTGACCCAATATGTGATTTATTTTTGAAAATATCCCATGTGCACTAGAAAAGAAGGTATATTCCTTCGCTTTAGGGTGAAATGCTTTGAAGATGTCAATTAGGTCCATCTGATCTAGTGGGTTATTAAAATTGATGTTTCTTTACTGATTTTTTTTGTCTAAAGGATTTATCCAGTGATATCAGTGGTGTATTAAAGTCCCCTACTATGATTTCATTGTTGTCAATCGCTCTTCTGATATCTTCCAGGTGTTTTTTTTTTCTTTTAATGTATTTGGGTGCTCCTGTGTTGGGTGCATATATGTTTACCAGAGTTATATCTTCTTATTGAATTGCTCCTTTTAGCATTATGTAGTGGCCTTCCTTATCTCTTGTTAAGGTCAATTTTATCAGATATAAGTGTTTCCACACCAGTTTTTTTCTCATTTCTGTTTGCCTGAAAAATGTTTTTTCATTCCTTCACTCTCTGTCTGTATGAATCCTTTGCTCCGAGGTGGGTCTCTTGTTCACAGCAAATATAGGGGTCATGTTTCCTTACCCATTCACCTACCCTGTATCTTTTCATTGGTGCATTTAACCCATTTACTTTTAATGTTATTATAGACAATTTCATGTTTGTTGTCATATTTTTCCTTAGCATTTGTGTTTCTTCTTGACTTTCTCTTTCTTCTTTTTATAGTAGTCTCTTTAACATTTCTTGCATTGTTGGTTTGGTAGTGATAAATTTCCTTAGCCCCTTTTTATCTGTGAAGCTGCTGATTCCACCTTCAATTTTGAATGATAGACTTGCTGGGTATATTATTCCTGGGTTCAGACCCTTGCTTTGAATCTCTTTATATATTTCTTTCCATTCCCTTCTGATCTGGTGTGTTTATGTTGATAAATCAGTTGATAGTCTAATAGGAGATTCCTTGTAGGTAACTTTCTATCTCTCTCTGGCAGACTTTAAGATTCTTATTTTGTCATTTGTCTTTGCTAATTTAATTATGTTGTGTCTTGGTGTTGGTCTTTTGGGGTTCCACTTGTTTGGGACTCTATGTACTTCTTGGACTTGCATAGTTTTTTTTCTTGCCAATATCAGGGAAGTTTTTTGTCATTATTTCTTCAAATAGGTTTTCTGTTTCTTGTTTCCATACCTCTCTGTCTGGTATCCCTATTAAGTGAATGTTATTTTATTTTGTGTAGTTCCAAAGCTCCCTTAGGTTCTGTTCTTGCTCTTTAAGTCTTCTTTCCAGTTTCTGCTGTGTTTGGTGGGTTTTTTTTTTTCCTACCTTGTCTTCTAATTCACTGATGCTGTTGTCAGCCTCTCCTAGTCTACTGTTTAGGCCTTCCATTGTGTTCCTTATTGTACCTATGTTGTTCTTCATCTCCTCTTAGTTTCTTTTCATGTTGGTGACACTCTCATTCTGCCCCTCATAGTTCTCACTGAATTGTGTATATTTGTCGTTGAGTTATGTGTATTTGTTATCCATCTGTTTAAACATCCTTATAACCATTACTCTGATTTCTTTCTCTGAGAAGCTGCTGGCCTCAATTTCATTTAACTCCATTTCTGGTGATTTTTCTTTTTCTTTCCTATGGGGATTGCTTTTTTGTCTTCCCATATTTTCCTGTAATGTTTTAATTGTAGATCCAATTGCTTTTCTACCCAGCTTCTTTTGGAAATGGTGCTACTGGTGAATTATCTCAGTTATCCTGTGCTTTTTAATCTATTGTAGCTGCCTACTTGAGCTATTTGGATTCTCTTGTTGTAGACTTGCAAGCTGGAGAGGCACAACTGTGATGTCTAAAAGTCGGTGGCTGTGGACGGGAGTGTCTCTATTTTTGCTGTTTTGCACCCTCAATTGTGATCATGCATGTCCAACAGGAACTCACAGTGGCACCAAGGAACTCTGTTGGAGTGATGTTGCTCAGGGGAACTACACTTTGGAGAGGTGTGAGTGTGGTCCCCAGAGTTCTGTAGTTGTGGGGTGGGCAGACTCAGCTTTTGTTGCTGCACCTGTGCTAGATAAGCACTTATTCCTAGTAGAAGCACAGAGGAGCACCTGTGGTAAGTTTGCCAGCAAGGCACACTGAAGAACTCTGAAGGGCCATAGCAGTGTAGCAATGTAATTGAGGTGTCTGTTGGCAGGTATTCAGGATGAGTGTATTCAGAATTTCCAATGCTGGGGTGAGTGCTCCCCTGTTTGTTCTAGGTCGCTTCCTTGGAGAGCTCTCAGTGGACTCCCAAGAGTCCCCTGTGGATAGATGGGCTCAGTGTGCCTGCCTTTTGGAACTTTGCATATGTGTAGGTACATTTGCCAGGCACAGTGTTCTTAGGCACATTGAGGTGTCCTGGCACTGAGGTTGAGCAGCTGGGGTAAATGTAGGTAGTTATTCAGTACGAGGGAATTCAGATATTCCGCTGTGGGGCAGGGTGCCCTTGTCTGTGTCAAATCACACCCAGCAGAGACTCACAGCTGCTCTCAGAGCATGCTGTGGATATATGTGCTCAGGTGTCCTGTTCCTTTGTGGAGGATCCTTTGCCATCTCAGGCCTCTGATGCATTCTGGGAGATCCTGCACTGAGTTTGAACCACAAGGGTAAATGTGGGTAATTATTCGGGAAGAGGGAGTTCAGAAATTCTACTGCGGGGCAGGTTGCCCTTGTCTGTGTCTAATCACCCCCAGCAGAGACTCGCAGCTGCTCCAAGAGCTCACTGCCAGTGGCAAAGCCCTCTGACTATGCATCTGAGGGGTCCTGGCAATAAGGTTGATCCACTGGGGTAAATGTGGGCAGTTATTCAGGAAGACGGAATTCAGAATTTTTACTGTGGGGTTGTGCACCCTTGTCTGTACAAAATTACACCCATGGGAGCTCCCAGTGGCTTCCCAGCAATTCCCAGAGAATGGAGTGCCCTGGCTATCTGTGTGCTGGAAACACGCTAATGTTGACCAGAGTTCTAACTTTGGGGAGGAGGAGGTTGTACTTCCTGCTTTGGAAGTGAAGGTCCCAGGGTCTATGGGTCTGCAGCTGTGACAGCAGGATTTTGGTTGGAATGGCTGCTGGGTTGCAGGGCAGTTTCAAGTCCTGGCTGGTTGCTGGTGTTTATGAGTTTCTCAAGAAAGGCCGTTTTCCCCATCAAGATGGCATGGTCTCTGTGCCTGAATCCTGCAGTGTGGGGAGTTCATGCAGTGGTGGTAGTCTCTCCTTGTTCTAGAGAGCCTGTATTAATAGCACCTGCTGCTCCTTTGAGATTTAACTCTCCCATACTCACACACACCACACACATCCTCACACTCTCCTTTCATCCACTGACTCCCTCTCCACCACTTTTGTCCTGCCAGCTGTCATATTTCTTCCATTTCATTGAATTTGTCTTCCATTCTTTTCAACTACCTCATGACCATTTCTCTGAATTTTTTCTCTCAGAGCTTCCTTGCCCACATTTTGTTTACTTCCTTTTCTGGTGATTCCTGTTTTTCTTTCATATGCGGACTGTCTCTTTGTCTGCACATGATCTCTCTTCTCTGAGTGTCTGGTTATGTAGTTCTCTCTCCTGCATTTATTTTAAGACACAAAATACAGCACAGCTAGGTACAATGCACAAGGCACTGAACAGAAATGTATTCATGATATTAATAACCCCAAATAAAGGTGTCCACCAGAGAAAGGCAAATTAGAGAATAGGAAAGAAAGACGAAGAGGGGAAAAAAAAGAAATAGTGCAAAAATGAAATTGGAAAAAGGAAAAAAATGTAAGAAAGAAAAGGGTAACAAATATATATATGGGGAGAAAACTCCAATAAAACTGCCACTAATCCCAACAAATGCCAGTAACAAGTACCTGGAGATTAATACAAACTACAAACAACAACAAATATCAAGTGGGGTGAGGGAAAACAGCCCACATATGACAGAAAGGCAGGTATCACCAGAAAAGGAAGTAAATGAAATAGAAGTAGAAATAACCCTGCTAGAGAAAGATTTAAGAGAAATGATCATAAGGTGGCGGAAAAGAATGGAAGACAAAAATCAACAATGTGAGTAAGAGCCACGAGGAAATGAAGAGCCAAGAGGAAAAGAAGAAGAAGGAAGAAGAAATGCAGAGTAATCATGAAGAAATGAAAAAAAAATGACATCACTGCTATAAAGAACTCAATAGAAAGCATCAAATGTAGAATAGAAGAAGCAGAGGAATGCATCAGTGAGCTAGAAGACAAGTTAGGAAAAAATATCTAAGTACAGCAGCTTCTAGAAAAAAATAAAATAAAAAGCAAGAGGGGAGCCTAAGGGAATGTTGGGATAACATGAAACAAAACAACATCTGTATAGTTGGGGTTCCAGAAAGAGTGGAAACTGAGCAAGGAATAGAAAACCTGTTTGAAGAAATAATGACAGAAAACTTCCATAATATAAGAAAGAAAAAAAAACCACCAAAATCCAAGAAGCTAACAGAGCCCCAAGTAAAATGAACCCCCAAAAAACGACACCAAGGCACACTATAATTAAATTGGCAAACACCAATGACAAAGTAAGAATCATAAAAGCAGCCACAGAGAAACAGAAAGTTACCTACAAAGGAACCCCCATAAGACTAGCAACTGATTTCTCAACAGAAACTCATTAGGTCAGAAGGGAATGGAATGAAATATACAAAGTCATGCAAAGGAAGGGTCTGAATCCAAGAATACTATACCCTGCAAGGCTTTCAATCAAAAATTGAAAGTGAAATCAGAAGCTTCACAGACAAAAAAGGACTAAGGGAATATATTACCACCAAACCAGCAATGCAAGAAATGTTAAAGGATCCGCTGTAATAAAAAGAAATAGGAAGCAAAGAAGGAACTTAGAAGTAAAGACTAAAAATGGTGACAGATAAGTACCAATCAATAATAACTTTAAATGTTAACAGATTAAATGCTCCAATCAAAAGACATAGGGTAACAGATTGGATGAGAAAACACGATCCATATATCTGTTGTCTACAATAAACCCACCTCAGGAAAAGAGATGCACAGATTGAGGGTGAAGGGATGGAAGATGGTATTTCAGGCAAATGGAAATGAAAACAAAGCTGGGGTTGCAATACTTATATTGACAAATTAGATCTCAAAGTAAAGGACATAACAAGAGATAAAGAAGGCCACTTCATAATACTAAAGGAAACAATCCAACAAGAAGAAATAACTCTATAAACATATACACACCCAATAAAGGAGCTCCTAAATACATAAAAAAAACACTCCTTGAGGATATTAAGGGAGAGATTGACAGCAATATAATTGCAGTAGGAGACTTAAATATGCCACTGTCACCACTGGACAAATCCTCTAAAAAATCATCAAAGAAACATCAATCCTAAATGACTCACTACACCAGATGAAATTGATATCTTCAGAACATGTCACCCCATAGCCACAGAATATACATTCGTCTTCAGTGCACATGTGTCATTTTCAAAGATAGATCATATGTTGGGTCATAAGAAAAGTCTCTTCAAATTCAAGAAGATAGACATCATATCAAGCATTTTCTCAGACCACAGTGGCATAAAACTGGAAATCTACTATAATAAAAATAATATGAAGAAATAAAACACATGGAGGCTAAACAGCATGCTATTAAAGAATGACTGGGTAACCAGAGAGATCAAGGAAGAAATGAAAAAAACATCATGGCATCAAATGACAACGACAAAACAACAATACAAAATTTATGGGACACAGTGAAAGCAGTCTTGAGAGGAAAGTTCATACCCCTAAAAGCCTACTGGAAAAAAAAAAAAACAGGAAACAGTAGAAATAAATTTCCAAACCCTACAATTCAAAGAGCAAGAAAGAGAGCAACAAAAAAGCACAGTGGAAGCAGAAGGAAGGAAATTGTAAAGATCAGAGGGGAGATAAACAACATGGAGACTGAAGAAACAATTCAAAAGATCAACAAAACAAAGAGTTGGTTCTTTTTTTTTTAAATATATTATATTGATATTTTACAGAGAGAAAGGGACAGGGATAGAGAGTTAAAAACATTGATCAGAGACATCGATCAGCCGCCTCCTGCACGCCCCCCACTGGGGATGTGCACACAACCAGGATACATGACCTTGACCAGAATCAAACCTGGGACCTTTCAGTCCACAGACCGACACTCTATCCACTGAGCCAAACCTGTTTCAGAAAGAGCTGGTTCTTTGAAAGGATAAACAAGATTGATGGACCTCTAGCTAGGCTCACCAAAAGCAAAGAGAGAAGACCCAAATAAACAAAATCAGAAATGAAAGAGGAGAAATAACAACAGACCCCGCCAAAATACAAAGGATTGTTAAAAAATACTATGAACAACTCTATTCCAACAAATTGGACAACCTGCAAGACATGGACATATTCCTGGAAAAATATAACCTTCAAAAACTCAATCAGAAAGAATCTACACAGCTCAATAGTCCAGTAACTGTAGAGGAAATTGAAACAGTCATCAAAAAGCTTCCAGCCAACGGAAGCTTGGGACGAGATGGCTACACAGGAGAATTTTACCAAACATTCAAGGAAGAATTAAAACCAATTCTTCTCAGAGTATTAAAAAATATTCAAGAAGAAGGAACACTTCCAAAGACCTTCTATGAAGCCAGCATCACCATAATACCAAAACCAGATAAAGACAACACAAAGAAAGAAAATTACAGACCACTATCTTTCATGAACATAGATGCCAAAATCCTCAACAAAATTCTAGCAAATCAGAGGCAGCAGTACATAAGAAAGATCATACACCACGACTAAGTAGGATTTATACCAGGAATGCAAGGATGGTACAATATCTGCAAATCAATCAACGTGATACATCACATAAACAAATTGAGAGATAAAAATCACATAGTCCTGTCAATTGATGCAGAAAAAGCATTTGACAAAATCCAACACCCATTCTTGATTAAAAACTCTCAGCAAGGTGGCAATAGATGGATCATACCTCAACATCATAAAAGCCATATATGATAAACCCACAGCTAACACCATACTCAATGGGCAAAAACTAAAACCATTTCCCCGAAGAACAGGAACAAGACAGGGATGCCCACTCTCTCCTCTCCTGTTTGACATAGTACTGGAAGCATTAGCCATTGCAATTAGACAAGAAGGGAAAATAAAAGACATCCAAACTGGAAAAGAAGAACTGAAAATGTCCTTATTTGCAGATGACATGATACTGTACATAAAAAACCTGAAGGACTCCATCCCAAAACTAATTGACTTAATAAATGAATTTGGTAATGTAGCAGGATACAAATATAATGACAAGAAATCTGTGACATTTATATACACTAATAGTGAAATTACAGAAAAAGAGACTAAAAAAGCAATCACATTTACCATCGCACCCAAAAAAATTAATATACCTAGGAATAAACCTAACTAAAGAGGTAAATGACTTCTATGTAGAAAACTACAGGACACTGAAAAAAGAGATAGAGGAAGATGTTAACAGATGGAAGAGCATACCATGCTCATGGATTGGGAGAATCAACATCATTAAAATGTCCATACTACCCAAAGCAATCTATAGATTCAATACACTACCCATTAAAATACCAACGACATATTTCACAGACCTAGAAAGAATTCTTCATAGATTCATCTGGAACAAAAAAAGACCACAAATAGTCATAGCAATTCTGAGAAAGAAGAACAAAGTAGGTGGGATCTCAATACCAGATATCATGCTGTACTACAAACCCACTGTTCTCAAAACAGCCTGGCACTGACACAACAATAGACATATAGACCAATGGAATGGAATAGAGAACCCAGATATCCACTCAATTAATATTTGACAAATGAGGCATGAACATACAGTGGAGCCAAGATAGCCTCTTCAATAAATGGTGTTGGGAAAATTGGACAGATATATGCAAAAAAAAAAAAAAGAAAAGAAACTGGACCACCAACTTAAACCAAGAACAAACAAACTCAAAAGGATACAGGACTTAAACATTAGAGGGGAAACCATAAAAATACCAGAGGAATCAACAAGCAGCACAATCTCAGACATATGCCAAAAGAACTTCACTGATACTGCTCCAAGGGCAATGGAAGCTAAAGAAAAAATAAACAAATGAAACTACATCAAAATCAAAAGCTTTTGAACAGCAAAAGAAAATCTCAACAAAACAATAAGAAAGTCCTATGTGTGGGAGAACATGTTTGCAAATGTTATCACTGATAAAGGTTTAATCTTTAACATCTACAGCCATCTTATACAACTTAATAAATGGAAGATAAAGGATTCAATAAAAATAATGGGCAATGGACCTAAATAGAACTTTTTTTGAAAGAAGACAGAAGGAAGGCCAAGAGACACATGAAAACATGTTCAAAGTCACTAATTATCTGAGAGATGCAAATCAAAATGACAATGTGATACCATCTTACACCTGTCAGAATGGCAATCATCAACAAATCAACAAATGACAAGTGTTGGCGAGGATGCGGAGAAAAAGGAACCCTTGTGCACTCTTGTTGGGAATGCAGACTGGTGCAGCCACTGTGGAGAACAATATGGAGTTTCCTCAAAAAACTAAAAATGGATCTCCCATTTCACCCAGCAATCCCACTCTTAGGAATATATCCTAAGAAAGTAGAAACACCAATCAGAAAGGATTTATGCACCTCTATGTTCATAGCAGCACAATTTACAATAGCTACAATTTGGAAACAGCCTAGGTCCCCTTCAGTAGATGAGTGGATCAGAAAACTGTGGTACATCTACACAATGGAATTCTATGCTGCCATTAAAAAGAAGGAATTCTTACCATTTGCAGCAATCTGGATGGAACTGGAGAGTCTTATGCTAAGTGAAATAAGCCAGTCAATGAGGGAGAAACAGCACATGATCTCTCTCATTTGTGGATAATAAAGAACATTATAAACTGATGAACAAAAGAATACAGAGACAGTAAAGCATCAAACAGACTGTCAAATTACAGCAAGAAGATGAAGGAGAGGTGGGGTGGATAAGAGATCAACCAAAGGACTTATATGCATGCATATAAATGTAACCCATGAACACAAGGCAGTGAGTGGTTGGGGTATGCCTGGGAGGGGGAGGCAATGGGGAGATATGTATATATGTAACACAATAAAGAAATGGAAAAATAAATAAATAAATAAATAAATAAATAAATAAATAAATAAATAAATAAA
>JAAGEH010000013.1:5724048-5746043 GCA_011751065.1 Lasiurus cinereus
AAATAAATAAATAAATAAATAAATAAATAAATAAATAAATAAATAAAACAGTCAAAGAAACCTAGGCAATGAAGTACAAACACAAGGTAAGAGACAAGGAAAAATAACCAGCCTCAAGTATACCAGCAACCTTTATTTCACATGTATCTTTTATTGAAAAATTACTTGACTGGTCTATGGATAATTTAACAAAGTGTACAGATTGGCAAACGTAGGTTTACAATAGTCAGTGCACAAAACAAAGTTAAGAAAGCTATTATAATATTCATAACCTGCATGTCTTTTTCCATATGAAGAACTGTAAACATACTATTGCCCATCCTATATTTAATATCTCAAGTTCTCAACCTGAAAGTTCTTTATTATTATTTTTAACTTTATTTTTATTGTGGACTCTATCACAGATGTCCTACTTCTCCTCTATTTTGCCCTCCTCTACCCAACCTTTGCCCCCTTCTCTCTGGCCATCACCATATTGTTGTCTGTGTCCATGGGCTATGCATATTTCTTTCTTTGGCTAATCTCTTCACATTCTTTAATTTACAACCCCCATCTCTCTCCCCTCTGATCTTTGTGAGTCTGTTCCATATATCCATGCCTCTTGTTCTATTTTGTTTGTCATTTTATGTTTTTTATTAAATTCTAAATATAAGTGAGATCATATTGTCTACAAATTATGAGTCCCTTCTTTTTTGACTGCCAGGTAGTATTCCATTGTGTAAATGTACTACAGATTTTATCCACTCATCTACTGATGGACACTAGGGCTGTTTCCAGATGTTGGGTGTTGAAAATAATGTTGCTTCACCTGGCCAGCATGTCTTAGTGGTTGAGTATTGACCTGTGAACCCAGAGGCCACAGTTCAATTCCCAGTCAGGGCACATACCTGGGTTGGTAGGTTGATCCTCAGTGAGGGGCGTGCAGGAGGCAACCAATAATGATTCTCTCTCATCATTGATGTTTATATCTATCTCTTCCACTCCTTGCTTCTCTGAAGTCAATAAAAAATATATTTTTAAAAACAAAATAATGCTTCTTTGAACATAGAGGTGCATATATTCCTTCAAAATGGTGTTTTGATATTATTAGGATGTATTCCAAGAAGTGGGATGACTGGGTCAAAAGGCAGTTCCTTTTTCAATTTTTGAGGAAATTCCATACTGTTTTCCATAGTCTTAATTACCACCAACAGTGCATGAGGGTTTTCTGTTATCCACATTCTTGACAACACTGTTTTTACTGATTTATTTATGGTAGGCATTCTGACAGGTGTGAAGTGATATCTTACCGTGGTTTTAATTTTTATCTCCCTGATGATTAGTAATGTTTAGCATTTTTCATATATTTATTGGTCACTGTAGGTCCTGTTGGTATAAATGTCTATTTAGGTCCTTTGTCTATTTTTTTATTTGACTGAATTCTCTTCCTTGTGTTGAGTTGTGTCAGTTCTTTACATATTTTGCAAATTAACCTTTATCAAATATGTATTGGCAAATATGTTATCCCATACAGTGGGTTCCCAATTTATTTTGTTGATGGTTTCTTTTGCTGTGCAGATGTTTGATGTAGTCCCATTGGTGTGTTTTTTCTGTTTTGTTTTGTTTTTTACCTTTGTTTCCTTTGCCCAAGGAAATGTATTGGCAAACATATTGCTATTAGAGATGTCTGAGATTTTGCTGCCTTTGGTTTCTTGTAGGATTTTTATGATTCCACAACTTACATTTCAGCTTTTCATCCACTTCAAGTTTATTCTTATGTGTGGTATAAGTTGGTGGTCTAGTTTCATTTTTTTGTATGCACCTGTCCAATTTTCCCAGCACCATTTATTGAAGTCTGTCTTTACTGCATTTTATGCTCTTTCTTCCTTTGTCAAATATCAGTTGTACATAAAAGTGTGGGTCAATGTCTGGGTTCTATGTTCTATTCCAATAATAATCAATATACCAGTTCTTATACCAGTATCAGGCTGTTTTGATGACAATGGCCTTGTAGTATAGTTTGATATCTGGTATTGTGATACCTCCAATTTGTTCTTTCTTGAGATTGCTAAAACTATTCAAGTTCTTCTTAGGTTTCTTACAAATTTATGAAATGCTTATTCAGGATCTGTGAAATAATTTCAAGTTCTTTTTACAAGGCCAATACTGACCATTGAAACTTTCATAAGAATTGTGTTGAATCTATAGATTGCTTTGTGTATATTTCGATAATGTTAACTCTCCTAATGTATGAACAAAGTATATGCTTCAACTTATTTGCATTGTCCTCAATTTCTTTATTCAATATTTTATCATTTTCTCTCTTTCTCTGCTAATTATGCTTTTATTTTATTATCTAAAGTTTTACGTATGTCTTCTTTTACACCAATTGACCCAACCGCAGCCATTCCCATCTCCAACAAGCCCCCACCGCCCCATTGTCTGTGTCCATTGATTATGCTAATATGCATAAATACAAGTTCTTTGGTTGCTATATCCTCCCCCTCCTTTATCATTTGTATCTGGATCTTTTCTTGTTTATCAAATTATGTTGATCATTATATCCTACATATGAGTGAGATCATGTGATATTTATCTTTCTCCTATAGGCTTATTTCACTTAACATAATGCTCTCCAGTACCATCTGTTGCAAATGGTAAGTTCCTGCTTTCTTATAGCAACATAGTATTACATTGTGTAGCACCACAGCCTTGGAAAAATTCATCTGCTAATGGGCATTTAGGCTGTTTCCAAATTTTAGCTATGGTGAATCCTGTTACTATGAACATAGGGGTGAATATATCCTTTCTGATTGGTGTTTCTGCATTCTTGGGATATAGTCCTAGAAGTGGGATTACTGTGTCAAATGGCAATTCCATTTTTAATTTTTTGAGGAAATTCCATACTGTCTTCCACAGTGGCTGCACCAGTCTACATTCCTACCAGCACTGCAAGAGGAGGGTTCCTTTATCTCATATCCTCATCAGCACTTGTTGTTTGTTGATTTGTTGATGATAGCCATTCTGACAGATATGAGGTTGTATCTTATTGTTTTGATTTATATCTCTCAGATGACTAGTGATTTTGAGCATGTTTTCAAATGTCTCTGTGCCTTCTGTATGTGCTCTTTCTAAAAGTGTCTATTTAGATCATTTGCCCATTTTTTGATTGGATCATTTATCTTCATTTTATTAAGTTGTGTGAGTTCTCTGTAAATTTTGGAGATTAAACCCCTTATCAGAAATATCATTGGAAAATATGTACTCCTATGTAGTGGGTTTTCTTGTTGTTTTGTTGATGTTTTCCTTTGCTGTGTAGAAGCTGTTTATTTTTATGTAGTCTCATTTGTTTATTTTCTCCTTAATTTCCATTGCCTTAGGAGCTGCATCTGCGAAAATATTGCTGCAACATATGTCTGTTATTTTGTTGCTTATGTAGTCTTATAGGATTTTTATGCTTTCCCATCTTACAGTTAAGCTCTTTACCAATTGAAGTTTGCTTTTGTATATGAGGTAAGGTGGTGATGTGGTTTCATTTTTTTTCATGTGTCTGCCCAAATTTCCCAGCACCATTTATTGAAGAGACTCTCTTGATTCCATTGTATGCTCTTGCCTCCTTTGTCAAATATTAATTGAACATAATGGCTTGGGTTGATTTCTCTGTTCTGTTCCATTGGTCTTTATGTCTGTTTTTGTGCCAGTACCATGCAGCTTTGAGAACCATGGCTTGCTAATATAGCTTGATAGCTAGTATTGTGATCCCTCCAACTTTGTTATTTTTATCAGGATTGCTGTGGTTATTTGCGGTATTTTTTTATTCCAGATAATTTTTTTTTAAGTTTGTTCTAGATCTTTGAAATATGCCATTGATATTTTAATGGGGATTGCACTGAATCTGTAGATTGCTTTGGGCAGTATGGACATTTTAATGATGTTGATTCTACCAATCCATGAACATGGTATGTTCTTCCATTTGTTTATGTCTTCCTCTATATCTTTTTTTTCAATGTCCTGTAGCTTTCTGAGTACAGGTCCTTTACCTCCTTAGTTAAGTTTATTCCTAGGTATCTTAATTTTGTTGGTGCAATGGTAAATGGGATTTTTTTTCACTTCTCTTTATGAGTTCATTATTGGTGTATAAAAAGGCTATAAATATCTGGATATTACTTTTGTATCCTGTTACATTTCCAAAATCATTTATTATGTCTGGAGTCCTTGGGGTTTTGTATGTATAGTATCATGTTATCTGCTAATAAGGACAGTTTTACTTCTTCTTTTCCAGTTTAGATGCCTTTTATTTCTTCTTTTTCTCTGTTCACTATGGCTAGCACTTCCAGTACTATAACCAACAGGAGTGGTGAAAGTGGGTATCCTTGTCTTGTTCCTGTTCTTAGGGAAAATGAGTACAGTTTTTGCCCATTGAGTATGATGTTGGCTGTAAGTTTGTCGAATAAGGCTTTTATGATGTTGAGGTATGATCCCTCTATTCCCACTTTGCTGACAGCTTTTTTCAAGAAAGGATGTTTGTTTGTTTTTGTCAAATGCTTCTTCTCCATAAAATGATATGATTATGTGATTTTTGTCTCTCAGTTTTTTTAAGTGATTTATCACATTCATTGAATAGCAGATATTGAACCATCCTTGCATCCCCAGAATAAATCCCAGTTGGTCATGGTGTATAATCTTTATAATGTAATGCTCAATCTGATTTGCTAGAATTTTGCTAAGGATTTTTGCATCTATGTTCATCATGGATGTTTGCCTGTAGGTCTCTTTTTTTTATTTGTGGTATATTTAACTAATTTGAGGATTAGGGTAATGCTGGCTTCATAGAAAAGTCTTGAAAGTGTGCCTTCTTCTTGAATTTTTTGGAATAGTCTGAGGAGAATAGGTTTTAGTTCTTCTTTTAATGGTTGGTAGAACTCCCCTGTAAAGCCATTTGGACCAGGGCTTTTGTTTGCTGGAAGATTTTTGATTGCTACTTCAATGTCTTTGTTACTTTTGGCTTATGCAAGTTTTGTGATTCTTCTTGATTGACTTTTGGGAGCTTGTATTTTTATAAGAATATGTTCATTTCATCTAGGTTGTCCATTTTGTTGTAATGGAGTTGTTTATATTATTTTTTCATAATCATTTGTATTTCTGTGGGATCGGTTGTTACTTCACTTCTTTAATTTCTGATTTTGTTTATATGAGTCCTCTCTCTTTGCTTCTTTGTGAGCCTGGATAGAGATTCATCAATCCAGTTTATCTTTTCAATGAACAAGCTCTTGGTTTTGTTGATCTTTTGTGTTGTTTTATTTTTAGGTCTCTGTGTCATTTATCTCTGCTCTGATCTTTGTTAATTCCTTCCTTATGCTTATGCTGGGCTTTTCTTATTGCTCTATTTATAACTCTTTGAGTTGTAGAGTTAGATAATTTATTAACATTGTTTCTTATTTTTTGAGATAGGCCTGTACAGTGTTTCTGTCTTAATATCCGCGGCTAAAGGCCTCTTTACTCAGTATTTAGATTTTGCTTTTCCTGCTACACTTAATACTGGGCTGGAGGGATGGACTGCCTCAGAGCTGGTGTTCTGTTACTCTCCCTACTATAACCCCAGTTTTCACAAAGACAATTTTCCCCTGCAGTATTGGTGTTTTTAATTGGAAGATCTTATCTACTGGAGTTAGCAAGCCAAAGTAAGGATCTAAAAAGAAAAGAAAAGGCCAGAGGAGGCATGCAGACTTGCATCTTTTCCCCGGCACTGCATGTGACTTTCCTCCCCCTCCCCCCTCATTCCATGCAAGTCTTTCCCCCTGGCTCTGTGCAGTGTGTACAGAACT
The DNA here is from genome assembly GCA_011751065.1 of Lasiurus cinereus. NCBI lineage: Eukaryota > Metazoa > Chordata > Mammalia > Chiroptera > Vespertilionidae > Lasiurus > Lasiurus cinereus. The sequence goes on from JAAGEH010000013.1 coordinate 5,729,853, forward strand.
TTAGGCTGCCTTTCTTGGCCCAGTCCAGCTGTGGGTTAATATCTAGAGCCCCCTTCTACCAGCAGCCCTGTGGACCTCCTTCCAGATTATAGAGCTACACTGACCCCAATGGCTGTGGATTTTGTGGGGCACAGTCTTCCTCGGAGACTATAGGTTCTGCTGCTTGCATTTCTCTCTCCAACCTGGATCCCAAATCTCACCTTTCTCTGGGTCAGTTGTCAGCAAACTGCAGCTTGTGAGCAACATGCGGCTTGCAAACTGCAGTTTGCTGCTCTGTTGACTAATGAGTTTGCTGACCACTGTCATATACTACCCTTTACCTCTTTGCACACAATATGCCACAATTGCCTAATCCACACAGCTTCCAACTACAAGGTAACATTTAGTCTGGTCCAGTGGTCAGCAAACTCATTAGTCAACAGAGCTGCAAACTGTGTCTCATGAGCTGCATGTGGCCTGCGAGCCACAGTTTGCCAACCACTACTCTAGGCTAGGTGATATCTGACTTTTCTGTCTATGGATTGCCTCACCAGCTGTGTTTAATTCAATAGTTCTGGGTGGATGTTATTCGATTCAGCTGTTCCTTCTCTCTACTCTATGGGAAAGCCCAGCACCCATCCACCTATTTGGTGCTTCTTTGTCTCCCCCCTGGACAGCATGTGATCAGGGATGTTCAAATCCCAATGTTCATGGGTTCGCAGCTGAGAAAGCTGGTCCCTGTGACTTGTGGTTGTAAGGTCCTGGGAGGTATCTGAGGTCTCCCCAGTTGAAGTTAAGGCTGGGCTTCTGTTAACAAGCAGACTCCAGATCACAGCTGGTTTCCCTCACACTCTCCTTTCATTCTCTCACTCACACACTATCTTACAGCCTGCCCTTCCATCAGCAGTCATCTTCACTAATTATCTAGTTGTCTGGTACATGAAATTCATGCATGAGGCGGACGGGGGAGGGGTGGGTCACTCAGTCTGGCCTGCACCCTCTCCAACCCTGAACCTTTTGGAGACCACTGACTACTAACCACTAAACTGCCTGCCTGCCTGATGGCCTCTAACCACTCTGCCTGCTGGCCTAATCACCCCTAACCACCTCTGCCTGACTGCCTGATCACCCTTAACTGCCTTCCCCTGCCAACCTGGTCACCCTTAACTGTTATCTACTGCTGGCCTGATCATCCCTAACAATTCCCCTGCTGGCCAATTGTCCCTAAGCACCCTCCTCTCCTGGCCAAATTACCCCTAACCATTCTCCCCTGCCAGCCTGATCACTCCTAACCACTCTACCCTGCTGGCCTGATAACCTCTTACCACCACCCCTCTGCTTGCCTGATCACTCCTAACTGCCTCTTTCTCGGACTTGCCACCATGGCTTTGTCTAGAAGGAGGACCAGACAACCAGAAGCAGTCTGGTCTGTCCATTCTAATTACCATATTACCCTTTTATTAGTATAGATTTTCTTAGCACAGGTCTTTTAATGTCTTGCTTAAATTTATTTCTAGGTACCTTATTGATCTGTTGCAATTGTGAATTGGATGGTTTTCTTAAATATAATTTATTATTTTTTTTTACAGAGAGAAAGGGAGAGGGAGAGTTAAAAACATCAATGAAAAACATCAATCAGCTGCCTGCTAAACACCCCTCTACTGAGGATGTGACCGCAACCAAGACACATGCCCTTGACTGGAATCAAACCTGGGACCCTTTATTCTGCAGGCCGACACTCTATCCACTGAGCCAAACTTGTTAAGGCTGGTTTCTATTTCTCATAGTTGTATTAAAAAAAAGCCACTGATTTCTTAATATTAATTTTGTATCCAGCTACTTTGCAAAAATCAATGATTAAATCTAGCAGTTTTTTTGGTGGCATCTTTAGGATTTTCTGTGTACAATATCATGCTATCTGCAATTAATGACAGTTTCCAATTTTTATGCCATTTATTTTTTTCTTCTTGTCTGAGCACAGTGGCTAAGACTTCCAGTACTATCTATATATAGAAACGCCTGAGTAACCATCCAACCAGTACCTAAGGCACACACTGACCACCAGGGGGCAGATGCTCAACACAGAGCTGCTGAGCTTCAGTGACTTGGCAGTTTTAGTTCTCAGGTGATGCACCCAGAACCAGAGAGGACAGAGCCATATTCCAGGGTGTATCACCTGAAAACCACCTTCTCGCAAACCAGGACCCCGTGGGGGATGTCAGAGAGTCAGTTACAGCCCAATCCACGCGGGCGAGGCTGAGGGACCCCAGGCCTCTAGTGTTGTATAAGAGTGATGAAAACAGCCAAAACTGGTTTGACTCATTGGATAAAGCGTCAGTCTGGGGACTGAAGGGTCCCAGGTTCGATTCCGGTGAGGGGCATGTACCTTGATTGAGGGCACATCCCCAGTGGGGGGTTTGCGGGAGGCGGCTGATCAATGTCTCTCTCTCATCAATGTTTCTAACTTTCTATCCCTCTCCCTTCCTCTCTGTGAAAAATCAATGCCCATTGAGTGTGATGTTAGCTGCAGTTTCTTCATATGTGGCCTTTATTATTTTGAGGTCTGATCCCTTGATTCCCACTTTGCTGAGAGTTTACCATACATAGGTACTGGATTTTATGAAATTTTTTTCTGCATCTATTTTATGATCATGCCATTTTCATGATTCATTTTTCTTATGTGATTTTTCATATTTATTGTTTTGTGAACACTGCACCAATCTTGCACCCCCAAAATAAATCCCACTTGGTCATGGTGTATGGTCTCTTCAATGTATGGTATTGATGTATCTGGTTTGCTAGAGATGTATGAGATTTTGCTGCCTTTGGTTTCTTCTAGGACTTTTTATGGTTTCACAACTTACATTTAAGCCTCTCATCCCTATTGAGTTTTTTCTTGTGTGTGATGTAAGTTGGTGGTATATTGTTGAGGATTTTAGCATCCACGTTCATCAGGAATATTGGCTTATAATTTTCATTCTTTGTAGTGTTTTTATCTGGCTTTGGTATAAGTATATTGGTGGCCTTGTAAAAAGAGATTGAAAGTTTCCCCTCCTCCTGATTTTTTTTAATAGTATGAGGAAAATGGGTGATAGTTCTTTTTTGACTATTTGATCAAATTTGCCCATGAAACCATCCAGTTCAGGATTTTTGTTTCCTAGAAGAGGTGTTTTTTTTTTTTTAATTTTTACTTTGATTAAATTATTTGTAATAGGTATATTCAGTTTTTCTGATTCTTCCTGATTTAATTTTGGAAGATTATATGTTTCTAGGAATTGTCCATTTGCACAGGTTTTTCAAATTGTTGGCATATAGTTGTTCATAGTATTTTCCTAAAATTATTTGTATTTTTGTGTTGCCAGTTGTTATATGTCCTCTTTCACTTCTGATTTTATTTATTTGAGTTCTATTTCTTTGTTTCTTAATGAGTCTGGCTAAAAATTAATTAATCTTGTATATCTTGTCAAAGAATGGGCTCTTGTTTTCAGATTTTGTATTATATTTTAATATCTATATCATTTATTTTGCTTTACTCTACTTACTCTAGGCTTTGTTTTTTGTTATTGTTTTATTTATTTTATGTGTAGAGGTAAATTGTTTATTTAAGGGTTTTTTTAGCTTCTTGAAATAGACCTGTAATGCTATGTACTTCCCACTTGATTGTTTTGCTGTATCCCACAGATTTGGGGTTGTTGTGTATGCATTTTAATTTGCTTCCAGAATTTTTTTTAATTTAAATACTTTATTGTTGAAAGTATTACATATGTCTTCTTTATCCCTCTCAGACCTCTCCCCACCAACTCCAATCACCAACACAGGCCCTGTGTCCATTGGTTTTGCTTACATGAATATATGTAAGTACTTTGGTTGATCTTTTACACTCACTACCATTCTCCACTGCCTTTCCTCTGAGAATTGACAGTATGTTCAATGCTTCCCTGTCTCTGAATCTATTTTTGTTCATCAGTTTATGTTGTTCATTAGATTTCACAAATGTGTGACATCATGTGATATTTATTCTTCCCCAACTGGCTTATTTTACTTAGCATAATGCTTTCCAGGTCCATCCATGATGTTACAAATAATAAGAGGTTTTTTTTTCTTTTTTACAGCAGTGCAGTATTCCACTGTGCAGAGGTACCACTGTTTTTTAATCCTCTCTGCTGATGATGAGAACTTAGGCTGTTTATAAATCTTAGCTGTTGTAAATTGTACTACTGTGAACATAGGGGTGCATATATTCTTTCTGATTGGTGTTTCTGATTCCTTGGGTTGTATTCCTAGAAGTGGAATTAGAGTCAAATGGGAATTCCATTTTTAATTTTTTGAGGAAATACATACTGATTTCCACAGTGCCTGCACCAGTCTGCATACCTACCAGCAGTGCACAAGTGTTCCTTTTTCTCCACATTTTCTCCAGCATTTGTCGGTTGTTCATTTGTTGATGATAGCCATTCTAACAGGTATGAAATGGCAAATCATTGTCATTTTGATTTGCATCTCTCAGATGAGTAGTGACTGAGCATTTTTTCATATTCCTCTTGGCCTTTTGTATGTCTATTTTCGAAAACTGTCTATTCATGTACTTTTCCCATTTTTATTGAATTGTTTATCTTCCTTTTGTTAAATAGTACGAGTTTCCTACACATTTTAGAGATTAAACCCTTTTCATCTGTAACATTGGCAAATATGTTCTCCCATGCTGTGGCCTCCCTGTTTTGTTCATGGTTTCTTTTGCTGTTCAGAAGCTTTTTATTTTGATGTAGTCCCATTTGTTTATTTTCTCCTATTTCCATTTTCCTAGCAGATGTATCAGTAAACATGTTGCTATGAAATATATCTGCTATTTTGCTGCCTGTGGATTCTCATAAGGTTGTTATGTTTTCATGTCTTACATTTAAGACTTTTATTGATTTTGAGTTTATTTTGGGGTATGGTGTAAGCATGTGGTCTACTTTAACTTTTGCATGTATCTGTCCGATTTTGTCAACACCTTCTTTTGAAGAGACCATCTTGATGCCATTATATACTCTTGCTTCCTGTGTCAAATATTACTTGATCGTAATGGCTTGGGTTGATTTTTAGGTTCTGTGTTCTGTTCCATTGGTCTATATGTCTGTTCTTGTACCAGTACCACACACTTTTGAGAACAGTGGCTTTGTAATAAAACTTTATGTCTGGTATTGTGATCCCTCCAACTTTCTTCTTCTTTCTCAGGATTGCTGTGGTTATTTGGGGTCTTTTTTATTTATATAAATTATTGGAGAGTTTGTTCTAGGTCTGTGAAATATGCCATTGCTATTTTAATGGGAATTGAATTTATATATTGCTTTTTTTCATCAACATTTATCTGAAAATATTTTTCCATCTCTTCACTTTCAGGCTGTGTGAGTCCTTTGTTCTGAGTTGGGTCTCTTGTAGACAACATATATATGGGTAATGTTTTACTATCCATTCACCTACCTTATGTCTTTTGATTTGAGCATTTAATCCATTTACATTTAATGTTATTATTAAAAGGTACTCTTTGAAATTTTTATTCTTTATTCTTATGCTCCTTCTTCTCTTTATTTTCTTCTTCTTACAGCAGTCCCTTTAGCATTGCTGGTTTGGTGGTAACAAACTCCCTTAGCATTTTTTTTTATTGCAAAGCTCCTGATTTTACCTTTAATTTTGAATGAAAGCCTTAATGGATTGAGAATCAGTCCCTTGTTTTGCTTTACTTTGTATACTTCATGCTATTCCCCTCTGGTTTGATGTGTTTCTGCTGAGAAACCAGTTGATATTCTAATAGGATATCCCTTGTAGGTGACTTTCTATCTCTCTCTAGCAGCCTTTAAGATTCTTATTTTGTGGTTGATGTTTGCCAATTTAATTACAATTCATCTTGGCATCAGTCTTTTTGGGTTCATCTTGTTTGAGACTCTGCATGCTTCTTTGGCTTGATTTTTTTCTTCACCAAATTTAGGGAAATTTTCTGTAATTATTTCTTCAAGCAAGATTTATATCCTTTACTCAATTTACTTTCCTTCTAGCATGCTTATTATGTGAATTTTGTTTCATTTTTTGGATGTCCCACAGCTCACTTAGACTATCCTGCTTTTTTGTGTGTGTTTTTCCAGTTGCTGCCCTGCTTGGGTGTTTTTTCTACCAGTCTTCTAACTTGCTGATTTGGTCCTCAGCTTCTTCTAGTCTATTGTTGAAACCTCCCATTTTGTTCTTTATTGAAGCTATGTCATTTGTAATTTCTGCTTGATTTTTACATGTGTTGGTGAATTTGCCATCTAGCTGGTTGAACATATTTTTAACCATTATTCTGAATTAATTCTCTAACAAATTGCTAGCCTCCATTTCATTTATTTCCTTTTCCAGTGATTCTTTTCTTTCATATATGTATTGTTTCTTTGTCTCCTCATTTTTGCTGTTCTTTTGTGATTTTTTTCTATGTATTAGATCAAACTTCTATGGCACCCAGATTTTTTAAATTTGTGTTATGTAGTAGATGTTTTGTGGAACACAGTGGTGCAGTCTCTGAGGTCTTATTTGCTGGGTATTCTATGGATGATCCCGTCTTGAGTTACTTGTGTGTGTTTTTTATGTCGTTGGATCTTGAATGTTATTGTCCATTAGAGGATGGATTTTCCTCTCAGGGTGTCTGGTTATATGGCTCACTCTCTACCACATTGTGCCAAATGTTGTGGAGGTGCTGAGCACACAGTATAAAACACAACATGATACAACACGACACAAAAGAAACAGAATACAAATGTACAAAAGATGCCTATAACCCCAATAAAAGTGACCACCAGAGGAAAGAGAATTAGGAGAGAATAGAGAGACAAAATGATATCCAGAAAAGAAAAATCAAAAAAGAGTATTTGGAGAAAACACAGCACAATAAAAAAAAAACACAAACAGAAAACACCAAAAAAAAGGGGGGAGGGAGTAGAATCTGTAGAGGCTGAACTAAAAATACAGAAAATAAGGTTAAGGAATTGGATGAATATGAGAAGTACCACTATTTAGTACAGAGGATGGAGAAAAAGAATGAGTGGATAAGAATAAACAATAAAATAGCAGAAAAATTAATTAACTAATTAATTTATTTACTTAAAAGAGAATAGAGGAGAGCGAAGACCAGTCCAAATTTAGAAAGTGAAACTAACTATAAAGTTAGGATGAAAACTGGCAAGTGAAGAGAGAGAAGAAAATTGAGTAACCAAAAAAAAAAAGAGAGAAAAGAGAAGGGGATATATGGTAGGAGCAGGGAAGAGGAAATTATATTTAAGAATAACCCAACAGAGACTACAATAATAATAACATGTCAATAAAGAAGACAAAGAAGATCATTTTTTAAAAAAGAGGTTAAAAGAAAGATGATAAATCCAGGAAAGAAGAAGAAAAACAATACAAAATATAGGGAGGAAGAAGAGGATGAAAAAAGTAAAATAACACTAGAAAAATAAAAATTTAATTTAAAAAATATTTTTATTAAAACAATTACAAAGTTAAATGTTGGTCACTTTATTCATATTTTAATGCCCCATGGGGGATGGTTTAGGACCCCACACTTCTGTTCTGTCACCAATTCTGGGCTTTTTGTTTTAGTTATGTGCTGACCACCGTCAGGCAATGTTTTGGCTTTTAGCACTATGTTGAATCTCCAAGCATTCCAGCACTTCTCTGCTTGTATCTGTTTCCACAGGCATTGGCTGCAAGCAGGAGGGACCAATAATCTTGCTTTGACTGTCTGCCAGCTATCAATCTTAATCACTCAAGCATCTGTTTCTGACAGGGCTTTAGTTAGGGATGCTGCTGTTTTGCTTTCCAGAAATCAGGTGGATGTCTTTTCCCTGACTTAGAGCCACTCCTCTGAGAGTTACCCAAAATACTACTCTGGCCTTGCTTGGTCAGATATATTTGCATGGAGACCAATAGGGATGGCTGGCAACCTGGATATTTTATCAGCTTGGTTCCCAGAATAGTGAGGTGGACCAGCTCCTTTTCCAACCCAGTCACTGAGGATTCTTTGGGGATATTCAGATATTTTGTGGGTTTTTTTATAGCTCAAAATGCAGACAGAGTGTGGCAGGCTATATGACCTGCCTTTATGGTACTGGGAGGAGCTAGCTCTTCAGGACAGAAATGGCTGCTTTGTTTTGGAAGGTCATGAATGTCCCAATGCTGGAGTCCTTAGCACATCTCCCTCCCCAGACTCTTCTCAGTCACCTTAAGTCTGTGCCTCCTCCTGCACTTTGGCTTTAGGTGAATGTTTTCAATGGAAAAATCCTATATTCTGTATTTAGCAAATGAAAGCAAAGACAAAACAGAAGCAAAAAAAACCATGAAACTGTGGGTTTCTCTACCTCCAGCACTGTGCCACTTGGGCCAATTTTCAGGGTGCCTGTCAGTGTGCAGCCTTTAGCAGCTGTGGTCTTAGGTCTAGATTCCACATCCTTCGGTAGCTCTGTGGCTTTTTATTTCCATAGTTGGACATTATGCCTATTTTCAAGGGATGAAGATTTGGTGCAATGCACCTTCCTCCTCACCCTTTCGGCCCAGCAGCCAGACATCACTCTCCAGTTCAGATCTCAAATTCTACAATTTCCAAGGCATCCTGTGCCCTTTCTCATTGTATACCATCTCCTCAGGTTTTTCTAATTTGCCAATTCTGGGTGGATATTCTCTGGTTTAGTTGTAATATCAGTCTGGCCTGGCATCAGGTATATGACATGTCTACCTATTTGGTCACCATATTTTTTTTCTTCTTTCACTTATTATTTAATTTAGTAAATATTTACTCAGTACTTACTCTGTTTATGACAGTGTGTGCTACATACAAGGATAAAATGTTAAACAACATAGACAGTATAGAGAATGAATTGGAAGTAGGAAAGAGTAGAATCTGAAAAAAATCATTTAGAGATCATTGAAATAGACCTAGCAATAGATACTGGGTAGGAAAAGAGATGATTGTAAAGCCTGAATTAAATTAGCGGAATTGGGGATGGAGAGGAGAGTCTGAATTAGCCAGGAAATACAATTCAGAGGAAACAATGAACTTTGAATGTGGGTAGACTTAAAAGTGGAGAAGTAAGGAAGATGGAAATTATCTAGTTAAGCATCCTGGAGATACAAAGGTATCAGAGTATTGAGCAGAAAGATGAGGATCAGTCATTTCCAAAATGCTTCTCTTGTACCAAGTTAGATTTCTCAAAAATGGAGACATAATCAAGGTCAATATTCAACTGTTCTGTATTTGTATGGTAATGGTTTCTCAGCCTTAACTATATTGATATTTGAGTGAGATAATATGTTGTTGTGTATGTTGGGTGGCACAATAAGTTGTTTAGCAGCACCCTTGAAGTCTACCCTCTAGATGACAATAGAACTACCTCAGTCATAGCTATCAAAAATGTATCTAGACATTGCCAAATATCCCCAGAGAAACAAAATCACCCTCAAGAACCACAGTTGTATTTACATCAATTATTAAAATAGTTACTCATGTGTTTCAAATCTATTCTGTACTTCCCTGACTTCTCGAGTACCTCTCTCAGCTTTCCGCATTATAAAATACTAGAGGCCTGGTGCATGATATTCATGTGTATATAAGTTCTTTGCTTAATCTCTTCCAGTCCCTCTCCCCTCTTTTCCACTGAGATTTGTCAGTCTGTTCCATGTTTTTATGTTTCTGGTCTTATTTTATTCATCAATTTATTGTGTTCATTAGAGTCTACACATAAATGAGATCATGTTATATTTGTCTTTGACTAACTGGCTTATTTCACTTAGCATAATAATCTCCAGGTCCTTCCATGTTGTCTCAGAGGGTAATAGATTCTTATATTTTACAGCTGCATGTATTCCATCCTGTAAATGTACCACAGCTTTTTCATCCATTCATCTACTGATAGGTTCTTGGGATGTTTCCAGATATTAGCTATTGCAAATAGTGCTGCTATGAACATAGGGTTGCATATATTCTTTTTGATTGGTGTTTTGGAATTCTTAGGATATATTCTTATAAGTAGGACCACTGAGTCAAATGGCAGTTCCATTTTTAATTTTTGAGTAAACTCCACAGTTTGTCATAGTAGATGTACCAGTCTGCAAGCCCATCAGCAGTATACTAGGGTTCCTTTTTCTCTACATCCTCACCAGTACTTGTTGTTTGTTGATTTGTTGATAGTAGCCATTCTGGCAGGTGTGAAGTAGTACCTCATTATCATTTTAATTTGCATCTCTCTGATGATTGGTAACTTTGAGCATATTTTCATATATCTCTTGACCATTTGTATGTCCTCTTTGGAGAAGTATCTATTTTGGTCCTCTGCCAATAGTTTAATTGTATTGTTTGTCTTCCTTTTGTTGAGTTGCATGAGTATTTTATTTATTTTGGAAATTAACACCTTATCAGGCATACCATTGGAAAATATATTCTCTCATACAGTGAATTCATTTTTCATTTTTATGCTTATTTCTTTGGGTGTGCATAAACATTAATTTTGATTAAGATACATTTGTCGACTTTTTCCTTTGTTTCTCTTGCCCTAGTTGATGTATTGGTGAAAATTCTGCTGCATGAGATGCCCAAGATTTTGCTTCCTACATTTTCTCCTAAGACTTTTTTGGTTTCACAATTTCATCTCTATTTATGTATCCCAGCTCTCCTATCCTACCTGACTCCAGAAATTGCCTTTCCTCATAATGGTGTTAAATTTTTTCCAGAAATTTATAGGGGACCATGTCATCTATTCTTTGTGTTTCACCCTCAAGTATGTGGAAAAACATAGTTCCTTTATTTTTTGAGAATTTTTTTCATTATTGATTAAATTATTTTATATGTGTCATTATCTCCTTCATTGCCCCCCACCTCCATGTTCATGCCATTACCCCCTGGTGTCTGTGTCCATTAATTATGCTTATATGCATGCATACAAGTCCTTTGGTTCATCTCTCCCCCTTCCCCTGCCTTCCTTCTGAGGTTTGAGCATGCTCTGTCTCTGGATCTGTTTTTGTTTATCAGTTTATGTTGTTCATTATATTCCACAAATGAGTGATATTTATCTTTCTCTGACTGACTTATTTTGCTTAGCATGATGTGCTCCAGGTCCATCCATGCTGCTGCAAATGGTAGGAGTTTCTTTTGATAGCAGCATAGTATTCCAACGTGTAGATGTACCAGAGTATTCTAATCCACTCATCTGCTGATGGGCTTTTAGGCTGTTTCCAAATATTAACTATTGTAAATTGTGCTGCTATGAACATAAGGGTGCATATATCCTTTCTGGTTGGTGTTTCTATTTCCTTAGGATATATTCCTAGAAGTGGGGTCACTGAGTCAAATGAGAGTTCCATTTTTAGTTTTTTGAGGAAACTCATAATGTTCTCCTCAGACATAGACAGATGGAAGAACATACGGTGTTCATGGACTGGTAGAATTAACATCATTAAAATGTCTATACTACCCAAAGAAATCTATAGATTCAATGCACTCCTCATTAAAATATCAATGGCATATTTCATATACCTAGAATGAACTCTTCAAAACTTTATATGGGATAAAAAGAAAAAAGACCCCGAATAGCTACAGCAATTTTGAGAAAGAATAACAAAGTAGGAAGAATATCAATATGAGATATAAAGGTATATTACAAAGCCAGTTTCCAAAAATGCCTGGAATTGGCACAAGAACATACATATAGACCAATGGAACAGAAAAGAGAGCCCCAAAATAGAGCCAAACCACTATGCTCAATTAATATTTGACAAAGGAAGTCAAGACAGTCTCTTCAATAAATGGTGCTGGGGAAACTGGTTCGATACATGTAAAAAAATAAAATTAGACCACCATCTTACACCGTACACAAAAATAAACTCAAAATGGATAAAGGTCTTAAACATAAGATGAGAAACCATAAAAATCTTAGCGTAATTCACAGGCAGCAAAACATAGCTCTTTTAATCTTTCTCTCTCAATAAGACCTTCTCACTTTTTCATGTACTTTAGTCATGTCTACAGCTTATCTATAACTTCCCCCTTTGTGTCATTGCCATTCATAGCTTATCATGGTCCTACAGTGACTCAGACATCCTAGGTATCATCTCATCAAAGTCATGTAGTTCCATGACACAGTTTCTTTCAGAACACTTCTGGAAATAAAGTTGGCCCATTTTAGTTACCTTATCATATTGCAAAACTATATCTAACATGGGAAAGTTCATCTTCACACACACCTCATTATCCAGCCCTATAGAAAAACCACTTGTTCACATGTCTGAGTTCAAAAATAATATATAATGGTAGAGAGTGGTAACATTTTCAATAAATATTCCTAATCTGACCAGAAAAGAGCTGACCACTTTCCCTTATCTTGCCCTGCTTTTGTTCTCTTCCATTCAAAAGCCTAATTCAAGTTCCCAGCAATGGTAATGTTAAGGTACTGGAATTGTGGGTGAATTATCTATGTTTTTCTATCCAACTTAAAAGGGTTCTTATATTATTGTAATAATAAATATGTCCTGAATTTAGAAATTAAATGGAAGAGGAGATAGAAAATCCTTTTTAAAAATGTATCCAACAAATATTTATTAGGTATCTACAATATGTCATGAATTCTATTAGACACTAAATCACAAGTAAGATAAAATACCAGAATAGCCCATAAAAAGAATAAAAAGGCATCATTTCTGAGAATCTTGAAAAACAAGGCAGTTATCTATTTGCTTAGATGGTTTAGCTTTAGTCTGCTTAACTAGATAACCTCTGATATCACTGTCATATCTTTGGAGTCTCAAAACTTTTTGGTTATCAGAGGTAATCAGAAACTTGAAATAAATCAGAAATATGTCAAATTTCTTCTCTGTTTTTATTTATAAAATACTAAAGTTGGAATAGGTGTTTAATAAAGGTCATCCAGCTCTGATGTAGTCACTGACCTCAAAGAGTAAAGGAACCTCAAAGAGTAAAGGAGACCAAAGTTTATGAGAATAAACAATGATGAAACTGAAATATTTATAAAAATGTTTCATGTACTTTGGGAATGAGGATAACTCCACTGAGAAGTTGGTCACATGGCATTTAATATATGAAATTTTATGGTCATGAAATCAATTATTGGGTTGATTTAAACAAGAACTATTTAGAATAGTGTGGGATGAGAAATACCATCTGTTTAATACTAAACTTTATGGCTGAACTTGCAGAACTCCTTAAGTATTAGTGTCTCCTGGATGACACATTGATTAGCATATTTCATAGAAACAAAAAATCATGCTATAGTGATGATAATTATTTGTTTTTAATGCACTAAGAACAACACTATATATTATTTTATCAGACTAAATAACAATTTTGACTTTATAGCCTGAAACATCTTATGCTCTTAATCCTGTCTACTCATCCTGTAAAATTTACCACAGGCATCACACTTCAATGAAGCCTTCCGTAATGCCACCATCTTTGCTGTTTAAGACCCACTTAGACTTTTTACATATCTCATATGCCTTAATTTCAAAGAGTCTGGCACAATAAATATTACTGACACGTCAGTAAATATTTGTTACATGATTGAGTACAGTGAGTAAAGGAAGAAAGGAAGCAAGGGATGGAAGGAGGAGCAAATGAAAGAGATTTATTTTATCTTTATTGTCTCTCTTTGAGAAAAGTAACAGAAATTATATTTTGCTACAGCAATGAACCTCAAACATCATGAGGCATCTAAACCTCGAAGGGTACTTATGAAAAATTCAGATTTCTGGGTCTTTTTTCTTGGATCACGAGGACTTGGATCTGAGTTGTGTTACTAATAATCTTAGATGAAACCCCAGTTTTCATTGGTTTTCCTCATTCCATTCAGAATAATATGAGACAGTTCTCATATCTTTATAATGTGTAAAGCAGATAGGATCATCTTGGGGATGGGCTCATTATGAAAATAGATTCATATAATAACCATAACCTGACAAAAACTTCTCATACATTCAATATATCATCCATTATCATATTACAGCTGGGAAGAATTGGCTCATCACCTCCAGAAAATTGTAAGATTTAAGAGAATAATGAGGCCTCACCAGTCCATTCCATTGTTTAGATAGAAAAACTGAAATAATGCCTAAAATCATTAATCATCAGAGAGATGCAAATTAAAATGACAATAAGGTACCACCTCACACAGTGGCTACCATTAACAAATCAATAAACAACAAGTGCTGGCAAGGATATGGAGAGAAAAAAAAAAACCCTTGTACACTGCTAGTGGGAATGCAGACTGGTATAAGCACTACATGCAAAAAAAAATAAAATTGAAACCAGCCCACCAACTTACACCATGCACAAAAAAAACTCAAAATGGATAAAGGACTTAAACATAAGATGGGAAACCATAAAAATCTTAGGAAAATTCACAAGCAGCAAAATAGCAGACATACGCCATAGCAATATCTTTACCGACACAGCTCCAAGGGCAATGGAAACTAAGGAGAAAATAAACAAATGGGACTACATCAAAATAAAAAGCTTCTGCACAGCAAAGTTAACCATCAACAAAACAACAAGAAAGCCCACTCACTGCATGGGAGAACATATTTGCCAATATTATATCTGATAATAGCCTAATCTCCAAAATGTATAGTGAACTCATATATCTTAACAAAAAAAAAAAAAGAGATAAACAACCCAATCAAAAATGGGCCAAGGACTTAAATAGACACTTTTTTGAAAGTGGACATACAGATGGCCAAGAGACATGTGAAAACATGCTGTAATCACTAATCACATGAGAGATGCAAATCAAAACGACAATGACATACCATCTCACACCTGTCAGAATAACTATCATCATCAAATCAACAAATGACAAGTGCTGATGAGGATATAGAGGAAAAGGAACCCTCATGCATTGCTGGTGGGAATGCAGATTGGTACAGCCACTGTGGAATACAATAAGGAATTTCCTTAAAAAAATAATAATTAAACTCCCATTTAACTCTAATCTGATTTCTGGAACTACATTCCCCAAAACCGGAAACACCAAACAGAAAGGATTGCACCCTTATGTTCATAGCAGCACAACTTACAATAGATAAGATTTGGAAACAGCCTAAATGCCCATTAGCAGATGAATTGATTAAAAAACTGTGTTACTGAGAAGACAAAATGGTGGCAGAATAGCAATACATGTCCTGAACCTTGTCCTGGAGCAGATAGAAGGAACAACTAAATTGAACCACATCCACCCTAAATTGTCAAAGTAAATGCAACTGGTGAGACAATTCACAGTTGGGAAGGGCAGAGGATGTCTGAAAAAATGGTAAAATCAGGGATCTGGGCTGGAGAGAGGCGCAAGACCTACAAGCCCAGAGGGTCTGAAAGAAGTTGTACGGCATGAAGACATACCTTGGGATAGGCATAATATGTGTCTATGGAAAGGAAGTCCACAGGGCTGCTGGTGACAGGGGATTCTAGTTCTAAAACCACAGGCATGAGAGGCTGAGTCCAGAGGGGACAGCCTGAGCAATTCTCCAAGCTGCACTATGCAGCGGGGAGAGAAACTCACAGTGGTGCAATATTTTCCCCTCTTTGTGGTCTTTGCTTTTATTCGCTAAACCCAGCTCATAAGACCTTTCAAATATAGACACTCACCTGTGTCTGAGGTGCAGGTAGAGGTGTGGACTTTTGGAGTGTGAGGAGAGGCTGGACAGAGGAGCAAGTCAGGGAGATGGCTGGGAGTCTGGCACTGAGACATACCTGACACACCAGACCTAAGCAGCCATTTTCACTTGAAGAGATAGCCCCTAGTTCTCCAGGAAACCAATACAGTCACACCCAGACTAAACCCTGAGTATTTCAAAGTATACCAAAAAAAAAAATCTGAATAGTCCCTGAGAGCAACCTCCCCAACTTATGTCCCTGTCAGAAACAGCTGCTTGATAGATTAAGATTAAAAGCTGGCTGACAGGCTAAATGGAAAGATTGGTACCACCAGCTGGCAGTCAAGGCTCTGGAGACAGACACAATCAGAGGTGCTGTGGACCGCTTGGAATTTCAACAATCACACAGGAAACTGAGAAGTGGCAGAAAATATACAAGCGTGAGATCTTAAATTATCCCCCATGGGGCATTAAAACTCTGTGGAAGCTAGCAACACTACACTTTTCCATTTTATTTTATTTTATTTTATTTTATTTTATTTTATTTTATTTTAT
>JAAGEH010000013.1:5746053-5796199 GCA_011751065.1 Lasiurus cinereus
ATTTTATTTTATTTTATTTTATTTTATTTTATTTTATTTTATTTTATTTTATTTTATTTTATTATTTTACTAGGGGACCAGTGCATGATATTCATGCACTGGAGAGGGGTCTCTCAGCACAGCCTGCCCCCTCTTACATACTGGGAGCCCACAGTGGATGTTCTACTGATTGGGAGCGGACCTAAGCCACAGTCTAGCCTTCCTTTATGGGAGGCAATGAGGCTGATCAGTGGAAGGTGCCAGCCCCATCACCCTGCTGCTGCAGCCACTGCTGGTCACCACAGCCACCAATGTATTTTCATCAACATGGACTCCAGTCCCTTCACCATGAAAAAATAACAACTTTCTTTAAACATTTTCAAGATGTGTCTTTCATAGAATATGACATTTCTTTTTCTTTTTTTTAAATGATTTTTTTACAGACAGAAAGGGAGAGGGATAGAGATCTAGAAACATCGATGAGAGAAAAACATCAACCAGCTGCCTCTTACATTCCACCTACTGGGGATGTGCCTGCAACCAAGGTACATGTCCTTGATCGGAATCAAACCTTGGACCTTTCAGTTCACAGGCTGACACTCTATCCACTGAGCCAAACCGATTTGGGTGACATTTATTTATTTATTTTACTTTTTATCCTCACCTGAGGATATGTTTCCATTGATTTTTTCCCCTTTCCTCCAATCTCAGGCTCAGCCCCTGCCCAAGCCTAAAGCCTCTGCACCAGGCTTTAGGCTTGGAAAGGGGGAGCCCTAGCACCTCCAAACATGGGCTCGGCCCCTTCCCAAGCCTAAAGACTTTGCCCAAGGATTTAGGTTTGGGAAGGGTTCCCACCCAGCACCTCTGATCACAGGCTTGGCCCCTTCCCAATCTTAAAGTCTCCACCCCAGGCTTTAGGCTTGAGAAGGTGTCCTCTCCTCTGCACCTCTGATCTCAGGCTCGGCCACTTCCCAAACCTAAAGCCTTGGGAAGGCTTTGGAAGGGGGACCCTGCTGCTCTTCCGATGGCTGGCTAGGGGTGACCTGGGTGCTGAGGAGGTTCCCAGGATCCAGGTATGTATGCAAATTAACTTCCTTCTTTGTTGGGTTAGTTTGCAGTCTCACTCTGATTGGCTGTGGGTACAGTATGGTCAATTTACATTTCTCTATTATTAGGTAAGATGATTATTTTGTTATCTTTTTGCTTTACTTTTTATTTTCCTTTATTTAATTTGTTTCTTTATTTTTTGCATTATTTTTCATCATTCTATTGCTATTTTTTATTTTATCTTATTTTTAAAATTATTTTTTTCTTTCTCTTTCTTCTTCTCTACTCATCCTCTTTCTACTTCCTCTATACCCAACTGAGGTCCTCCCCATATTCATCCAATTCCTTAACCTTACTTTTGGTATACAGTGGTACCTCGAGATACGAGTTTAATTTATTCTGTAACCTTGAGGCGTGGGAAACTATGAGATGCTCAAGTCAGGGTAAACTGGTGGGTCCTGTGCAGCCGGCCGATCCACGCGATTACTCGTATCACAACTGTTGCTCATATTTCAAAGCAAAAATCGCTTGCTCGATGGCTCGTATCTCAAAAATCTCCTATGTTAGGGCACTCATATCTCGAGGTACCACTGTATAAGCTTGACATCTAGAGATTCTCTCTCCTGCCCCACCCTCTTTTCTAGGTGTTTGATGTTTGCATGTTTTGGTTATCTGTTTGTTCTGTGGTGTTTTCTCCCCATATGTATTTTTTTCCTTCCTTTTTCTTCTTTTTCTTTTCTATCTTATCATTTTTTTTCTCTCCATGATATTATTTTTACTCTCTTTTATCTCCCCTAATTCTCTTTTCTCTGGTGGTCAAATATACGGGGGTTATTGTTGTTGTGAGTACATTTGTGTTTTGTTCCCTTTGTGTGAGGTCTTGTTGAGTTGCATCTTGTCCTGTTTAGTAAATGTAGTAGGGAGTGAGCCACATAACCAGACACGTGGAGAAGAGACTCCATCCATTAAAGGGTCAATAATACTCCAGACCCAAGGCAGGAAGAAGTAGGAAGAGAGCAGCAGTGAGGGAAAGAGCATGAATGAATAAGGGAGAGAAAGGGGAATATGTGGACCTGTGGGGTGTGTGTGTGTGTGTGCGCGCGCGCGTTTGTATAAGTGAGGGAGAGCTAGATCCTGCAGAAACATTTGGGGCAGGAAGGCCAGGATCATTTGGCAAGGAAGCCTCTGATACCATTACAGAAGGTGCACCTCTGTGGGGTGGCCAGCTCTACCACAGAGGTGAACCTTCTTGAAGGGGAGAGCTGCTGAGACAGAGCCCAGCCTGACCTCAATCCAGGGTGGCCTCAGACACCACCTAGGACTCTACAGCCACCCCCACCAGGAACCTGCTGCCTTGACTGTGGTCAAATGGTCACCAAGATTCCAACCACATTGGCCATGGGCTCCTGTGAGTTCTGAAGAACACTCCACTCCATTCCGGCAAGCTCAATGTTTCAGCCCAAAGTGTTGTAACCACATGAGCAGCAGCCACACAAACATCCCACCCCATTTACAAAGCAGCAGCCATGCACATCCCACCATCTCAGGAGTAGCAGCCATGGGTGCACCACTCCCACATCTGATGAGTAGCAGCTCCATGACAGCCAGCCTCTGTTCAAGGAATAGCAGCCATACACAGGCCACCCGCATACAAGGAGCAGCAGCTTTGTGAGCACCCTGCCCCTGTCAGAGGAGTGGTAGCCACATGAGCAACCTGCCCCATCAGAGGAGAAGCAGCCCTCACAGCCCTCCTCCACCCGAGGAGCAGCAGACACATGCAGCACAACCCCATCCAAAGAGAAGCAGCCAACCCCATTTGAGGAGCAGAGGCCTCATGCAGCCAGCCCCCATCCAAGGAGCAGCATCCCTTCAGAGCCTGCCACCATCTGAAGAGTAGAAGCTGTGTGAAGCCCACCCTTATCCAAGGAGCAACAGCCTCATGAGCAGTTCTCTCTCATCCAAGGCACAGCAGGCTTGTGAGCAGCCTTCTCCCATGTGCAGAGAAGCAGCCACACGAGCAGCCTGCCCCCACCAGCCAAAGGAGCCACCACTGCTGTGAGCAGCCACATGCGCAGCACCCACCAGAGAAGCCACTGCCAATTAAGGAGCAGCTGCTTCCATGACTGTCAAGGAGCAGTTACCACCCAAGAAGCTGCTGCTACTCGAGGAGCAGCCCACACAAAATGGTGAGAGTAAAAATGGGGAGAGAAAGAAACCCCCAATGGAAAGAAAAGAGGAATTGTCAGAATTGAGCTAAGTGAAATGGAGATATGCAACAAGTCAGAAAAAGAATTCAGAATACGGGTCATACAGTTCATAAACCAGATGGATGAAAAACTCAACAACTTTTGTAAGAATTAAGAAGTAATAAAGAGTAATATAGCTACAATAAAATCACTGGGGAAGGTTTCAACAGTAGACTAGGAGAAGCAGAGGGCCAAGTTAGCGAATTAGAAGACAAGGAAATAATGCACACAAAATGAACTGCAATTGCAGAAAAAAGTTAAAAGACTGGAGGAGAGCCTAAGGGAAGTTTATGAAAACATGAAATGAAGCAACATACAAATAATAAGCATGCCTGAATGGCAGGAAGAGGAACAAAAGTTAGAAAACCTCTTCAAAGAAACAATGAGATAAAACTTCCCTGATGTGGAGAACAAAAAAGTCACACAGCACAGAGAGTCCCAAACAAGATGAACTCCAAAAGACCCACACCAAGAAAGATCATAATTACAATGGCAAATGTTAACAACAAAGAGAGAATATTAAAGGCTGCAAAAGAGAGACAGAGGGTTACTTACAAGTGTTCTCCCATTAGATTATCAAATGATTTTTCAACAGAAACACATCAGGCCAGAAATGCATGGAAGGAAGTAATGCAAAACATGGGACTGAATCCAAGAATACACTCTCCATCAAGGCTATCCTTCAAAATGGAAGGGAAAATAAGGAGCTTCACAGAAAAAAAAATACTCAGGGAGTTTATCATGACCAAACCAGAAATGCAATAAATGCTAAAAGGAATGGTGTAAAAATCCTATCTAATGAAAGAGTAATATGCAAATTGAATGATCCCTGCTACACCAACAAGTCATGCTCACCAGCCAATCAGAATGAGTATGCAAATTAATCTGACCAAGATGGCTACAGACCTAGAGAGAGCAGGAGGGAGACTTGGGTTGCCCCTGGCAATGGAGGAAGTCAAGACTTCCACAAACCCTGGCCAGCGCTTAAGGCAACAAATTTTCCATGGCTGCTGCCACTGAGCGAGGCGTGGGTTCCCCTGGCAATGGAGGAAGCCAAGCTTTCCTCACAGCCTGGCCAGCACTAAGGCAACAAAGTTTTAATGGCTATGAGAGCAGAAGGTTTGGTTCTGGTCCAGGCTAAAAAGTTTAAATTGTAGAAAATAAATAAATCCCAGACACAAGGGCCTCCACTTGGGTCCCTGGGGAGCATGGCCAGACTGCAAACCACCACAAACCCTTCACCCAGGCCACCCCAGGCCCCAAGGGAACAGCCACCTTGATCTAGGACACCTTTCAGAGCAAACCAGCTGGACCCCACTCATGCACCAGGACTGAATCCTATCTAATAAAAGAGTAATATGCAGATTTACCATCCCTCCAACACACAAGATGACTGCCACCATGTGCTCAAAAGATTCTGCCTCCATTTGGACACAGATAGCTACCACAAGAAGTCCAGCAGGGGAGGGCATTTGGCAGGGACCAGGCTTGCAGGGAAGAGCAGTTCGGGGAGGGGGGACACAGGCCTGCAGGGGAGGGCAGTTAGGGACAAACAGGCTAAGAGGAGAAGTTAGGCATCAATCAGGCTGGCAGGGGAGATTTTAAGGGCAATCAGGAAGGCAGGCAGGTGAGCAGTTTGGAGCTAGCAGTCCTGGATTGTAAGAGGGATGTCAGGATCGGGCCTAAATGGACAGTTGGACATCCCTCAAGGGGTCCCAGATTGGAGAGGGAGCAGACTGGGCTGAAGGACATCCCCCCCATCCTACCTGTGCATGAATTTTGTGTACCAGGCCTCTAGTAAGAAATAAAAAGGGAAGAAAGAACACAGGCACAAAAAATGGCTACAAAATGTACCTATCAATAATAACTTTAAAAGTAAGTGGAGTAAATGCTCCAATCAAATGACATTGAGTGGCTGAAGGGATCAGAATACATGACCCATTTACTGGTATATGCTTTCTACAAGAGACCTACCTTAGAACAAGGGACACACAGAGACTGAAAGTGAAGGGATGGAAAACTATCTTACAGGCAAATGGAAATGAAAAAAAAGGTAAGGTAGCAATATTTATATCTGAAAAAAATAGACCTCAAACTGAAGGCCATAAGAATATATAATGTAGGCAATTTCTATTTTTTAAATATATTTTATTGATTTTTTAGAGAGGGGAAAGAGAGGGATAGAAAGCTAGAAACATCGATAAGAGAGAAACATCTATTCAGCTGCCTCCTGCATAGTTCCCACTGGAGATGTGCCAGCAACCAAGGTACATAACCTGGGACCCTTTAGTATGCAGGCCAACCCTCCATCCACTAAGCCAAACCAGCCAGGGCTAGATAAGCAATTTCATAATACCAAAGGGATCAATAGAAAAATAGTATATAAATCTGGTAAACATATATGCACTGAATATGGGAGCATCCAAATACATTTAAAAAAAGGACACTTCTGAACAATATCAAGGGAGCGATAAAAAAAAATACAATCACAGTAGGGTAAGTTAATACCCCATTGACAACACTGGATTAGCAAAGAAAATTCAATTCTAAATTACTTACTAAATCAGATGGACTTAATAGACATCTTCAGAACATGCCACCCAAAAACCACAGAATATATGTTCTTCTCCAGTGCACATGAGACATTTTCAAAGATAGACTACATCATGGGTCACAGACAAAGTCTCTCGAAATTCATAAATATTGAATTCATATCAAGCATCTTCTCAGACCACAATGGCATAATATTTGAAATAAAACTGCAACAAAAACAATAAAAGATTAAAAACTTGGAAACTGAATAGCATGCTTTTAAACAATGATTTTGGTTACCAATGAAATCAAAGAAGAAATTTAAAACATCCTGGAAATGAATGACAATGAAAATACAAAAATGAAAATCTATGGGACCCAGTGAAAGCAATCTAAGAATGAAGTTTTTAGCTCTAAAGGCCTACCACAAAAACAAACAAAAACAAAAACAAAAAACAACAACACAGTAATAAATAATCTAACTACAACCTAAAGAATTAGAAAGAGAAAAACAAGAAAATACCAGAGTGAGCATAAGGAATGAGATAATAAAGATCAGAGCAAAAATAAGTGACGTAAAGACCCCCAAAACAACAACAAAACAATAATAAAGATCAATGAAACCAAGAGGATCAATGAACTTCTAGGCAGGCTCAATAATAACCAAGAGAGAGGACTCATATAAACTAAATCAGAAATGAAAGAGGTGAAATAACAACAGACCACAGAGAAATACAAAAGATTGGTTAAAAAAAAAACACCATACTATGAACAACTCTATTCCAACAAACTAGACAACCTGGAGGAAATGGACATATTCCTAGAAAAATGCGAACTTCCAAAACTCATTTGGAAAGAATATAAACATCTGAATAGGCCATTAACTTTGGATGAAATTGAAGTGCTCATCAAAAAGCTTTCAGCAGCCAAAACTGGTTTGGCTCAGTGGATAGAGCGTTGGCCTGCAGACTGAAGGGTCCCAGATTCAATACCAGTCAAGGGCATGTACCTTTGTTGTGGGCACATCCCCAGTTGGGGGTGTGCAGGAAGCGGCTTATTGATGTCTCTCTCTCTCATTAATGTTTCTAGCTTCCTATCCCTCTCCCTTTCTCTCAGTGAAATATCAATAAAATATATTTTAAAAAATGCTTTCAGCAAACAAAAGACTGGGGCCAGATAGCTTCCCAGGAGAATTTTAAGGAACAATCAAGGAAGAACTAAAACCCATCCCCATCATACTATTCCACTATTCCATAAAATTCAAGAGGAAGGTACACTTCAAAACTCACCATAATACAGAAACCATACAAAGACAACACCATGAAAGAGCATTACAGGCCAATATCTCTCATGAGCATAGATACCAAAATCCTCAACAAAATTCCAGCAAATCAGATAAAGCAATACATCAGAAAGATCACACATCAAGACTAAGTAGGATTTATCCCAGGGATGCAAGGATAGTAAAATATAGACAAATCAATAAGAGTGATCTATCACATAAACAAACTGAGAGACAAAAAAACACATAGTAATGTCAATTGATGCTGAAAAAGTATTTGACAAAATCCAACGCCCTTTCTTGATAAAAACCCTCAGCAAATTTGGAATAGAAAAGAACATACCTCCACTTAGTAAAAGATTTATATGACAAACCTATGACTACAATCATACTCCTTGGGCAAAAACTAAAATCATTCCACCTAAGAACAGGAACAAGACAGGGATGCCCAATCACAGCACTCCTGTTTGACATAGTACTACAAGTACTTCCATTGCGATTAGACAGGAAGAAATAAATGGCATCCAAATTGGAAAAGAAATGTGAAATTGTCATTATTCATAGATGACATGATACTGTACATAGAAAATCCTAAAGACTGAATCAAAAAATTATTAAACTTAACAGTTGAATCTGGCAATGTACCAGGATACAAAATTTAAGCTAAGAAATCTATTGCATTCTTATACACCAATAGTGAACTTGAGAGATTACAAAACAATCCTATTTTCTATATTTTTCTTTTTGATGTTTTTTATTTTATTTATTTATTTTTTAATTTGTTTTATTAATGTATTATATGTAAACATATCTTCAATTGCCCCCATCCCCACAATATCAGGAATACCTTAACCCTCCAGTGTCATGTGTTCATTGGTTATACTTACATGAATGCATAAAAGTCCTTTGGTTGGTCTCTTATCTACCCACCTCTCCCTAACTTTCCCACTGCAGATTGACAGTCTGTTTTATGCTTTACTGCCTCTGTATCTATCCTTTTGTTCATCAGTTTATAATGTTATTTATTATCCATAAATGAGTGATTTTATTTCATTGACTGGCTTATTTCACTTAGCATGATGCTCTCCAGTACCATGCAGGTTGCTTCAAATGGTAAGAATTCCTTCTTTTTGATGGCAGCATAGTATTCCATTGTCTAGATGTACCAAGGTTTTCTGATCCACTCATCTGCTGATGGGCACTTAGGCTGTTTCGAAATTTTATCTATTGTAAATTATGCTGCCATGAACAAAGGGGTGCATAAATCATTTCTGATTGGTGTTTGTAATTTCTTAGAATAAATTCCTAAGAGTGGGATTAATGGGTCAAATGGGGGATCCATTTTTAGTTTTTTGAGAAAACTCCATACTGTTCTCCACAGTGGCTGCACCAGTCTGCATTTCCACCAGCAGTGAAAGAGTGTTCCTTTTTGTCCGCATCCTCGCCAACACTTATCATTTGTTGATCTGTTGATGATTGCCATTCTGACAGGTGTGAGATAGTACTGCATTGTTGTTTTGATTTGCATCTCTCAGATAATTAGTGACTTTGAACATGTTTTCATGTGTCTCTTGGCCTTCCTTCTGTCATATTTAGAAAAGGATATATTTAGGACCATTGCCCATTTTTTATTGGATCATATACCTAGCTTTTATTAAGTTCTATAAGTTGGCTATAGATGTTGGAGATTAAACCTTTATCAGTGATAATATTGGCAAATATGTTCTATACAGTGGGCTTTCTTGTTGTTTTGATGATGATCTTTTTGCTGTACAAAAGCTTTTTATTTTGATGTGGTCCAATTTGTTTATTTTCTCTTTAACTTCCAATGCCCTTGTATCAGTATCAGTGAAGAAGTTCTTTCAGCATATGTCTGAAATTGTGCTACCTATGGATTCCTCTAGTATTTTTATAGTTTCCCATCTAATGTTTAAATCCTGTATCCATTTTGAATTTATTTTTGTGTATGGGGTAAATTGGTGGTCTAGTTTCATTTCTTACAATGTGTCTGTCCAATATTCCCAATACCATTTATTGAAAACACTGTCTTGACTCCATTGTATGTTCATGCCTCTTTTGTCAAATATTAATTGAGCATAGTGGTTTGGGTTGATATCTGGATTCTCTATTCTATTCCATTGGTATATGTGTCCGTTGTTATGCCAATACCAGGCTGTTTTGAGTACAGTCGCTTTATAATATAGCTTGAAATCTGGTATTGTGATTCCACCTACTTTATTCTTCTTTCCGAGGATTGTTGTGGCTACTCTGGGTAATTTTTGTTCCAGATGAATCTTTGAAGGATTCTTTCTAGGCCTGTGAAATATATCATTGGTATTTTAAGGGGTAGTGCATTGAATCTATAGATTGCTTTGGGTAGTATGGACATTTTAATGATGTTGATTCTCCAAATCCATGAGCATGGTATGCTCTTCCATCTGTTAACATCTTCCTCTATCTCTTTTTTCAGTGTCCTGTCGTTTTCTGCATAGAGGTCTTTACCTCCTTAGTAAGGTTGATTCCTAGGTATCTTAATTTTTTTGGTGCAATGGTAAATGGGATTGCTTTTTTAGTCTCTCTTTCTGTAAGTTCATTATTGATGCAAAGAAATGCCATAGATTTCTTGGCATTTATTTTGTATCCTGCTACATTGCCAATTTTTTTTATTAAGTCTATTAGTTTTTGGATGGAGTCCATATGGTTTTTTATGTACAATATCGTGTCATCTGCAAATAAGGATGGCTTTACTTTTTTGTTTCCAATTTGAATGCCTTTTATTTCTTCTTCTTAATTGCAATGGCTAATACTTCCAATACTATGTCAAACAGGAGTAGTGAGAGTGGGCATCCCTGTCTTGTTCCTGTTTTTAGGGAAAACGGTTTTAGTTTATGTCCATAGAGTATGATGTTAGCTGTGGGTTTATCATATATGGCTTCTATGATGTTGAGGTATGATTGTTGTATTCCCACCTTGCTGAGAATTTTTATCAAGAAGGTGTGTTGTATTGTGTGAAATGCTTTTTCTGCATCAATTGATATGACTATGTGATTTTTATCACTTAGTTTGTTTATGTGATGTATCACATTTATTGATTTGTGCATATTGTGGAGGGGCAAGGACCAGACTGCATTTCCCCACAAAAAATGACTCAGGGTCAGGGTGACCTCAAGCCTGGGGGAAAGAAGTAACGGGGGTTTCCCAGCTAAACATCCTGTGACATAGAACAGAACACCAGGTGCTTGAAGGCACCTCTGGCCTTGAGAAGCCATGAAGTCTGATAAACAACTCCTGCAAGGACAACCGCTATCTAGACTGCTTACTTGCATAATTAAAAAGCTTAGACTAAGAGTCAATATATGAAATTTAGTAATGCTTAGCCAATTAAAATTTGCCAAGTCCTCCTGCGCTGAGGATAAAAAGCACTTGCTGCAGAGGTTCGGGGCTCTCCTGCTTCCTGCTGTGTCAGTGGAACCGTGAGCCCAGACTCGAGTTCATAATAAAGGCTTCCTAAATTTTCTAATTGACTGTCTGGTGGTCAACTGTCGTGGGTCGCCCCAGTACAATATAGTACCATACTTGCATTCCTGGAATAAATCCTACTTGCTCATAGTGTATGATCTTTCTGATGTACTCCTGGATCCAATTTGCTAGAATTTTGTTGAGGATTTTGGCACTATATTCATGAGACATATTAGTGTGTAATTCTCTTTCTTTGTGTTGTCTTTATCTGGTTTTGGTATTAGGGTGATGCTGACTTCATAGAAGGTGATTGGAAGTATTCCTTCTTGAATATTTTTGAACAGTCTTAGAAAGATAAGTTTTAATTTTTCCTTGAATGTTTATTAAAACTCTCCTGTGTATCCATCTGGTCCAGGGATTTTGTTTGCTTAAAGCTTTTTTATGACTGCTTCAATTTCTTTCATAGTTATTGGACTATTGAGATGTTTAGCTTTTTCCTGATTAACTTTTGGAAGGTTATATTTTTCCAAGAATATGTCCATTTCCTGCAGGTTGTCCAGTTTGTTGGAATAGAGTTGTTCATAGTATTTTTTAACAATCCTTTGTGTTTTGAAGGAGTTTGTTGTTATTTCTCCTCTTTCATTTCTGATTTGGTTTATTTGGGTCTTCTCTCTTTCCTTCTTGGTGAAGCTGTCTAGAGGTCCATCAATCTTGTTTATCCTTTCAAAGAACGAGATCTTGGATTTGTTTATCTTTTAAATTGTTTCCTTGGTCCCTATGTTTTTTATCTCCGCTCTGATCTTTATTATTTCCTTCCTTCTTCTTACACTGGTCTTTTCTTGTTGCTCTCTTTCTAGCTCTTTGAGTTCTAGAGATAGGTAATAAATTACAATTGTTTCTTGTGTTTTTTTGCAGTAAGCTTGTAGAGCTATGAATTTCTCTCTCAAGACTGCTTTCACTGTGTCCCATACATTCTGTATTGTTGTGTTGTCATTGTCATATGTTGCCATGATGTTTTTAATTTCTTCCTTTATCTCTCTGGTTACCCAGTCCATGTTTAATAGCATCCTGTTTAGTCTCCATGTGTTTGATTTCTTTATATTGTTTTTATTGTAGTTGATTTCCAGTTTTATGCCAGTGTGATCTGAGAAAATACTTGATATGATTTCTATCTTCTTGAATTTGAAGAGACTTTTTCTATGACCCAACATATGGTCCATCTTTGAAAATTACCCATGTGCACTGGAGTAGAATGTATATTCTGTGGCTTTGGGGTGAAATGTTCTGAAGATGTCAATTAATGTCATCTGGTCTAGTGAGTCATTTAGGATTGATGTTTCTTTGCTGATTTTTTGTCTAGAGGATTTGTCCAGTGGTGACAGAGGGGTATTAAAGTCTCCTACTATGATTGTATTGCTGTCAATCTCTCCCTTAATATCCTCCAGGAGTTTTTTTATGTATTTATGTGCTCCTATATTGGGTGGCTATATGTTTACCAGAGTTATTTTTCCTGTTGGATTAATCCCTTTAATATTATGAAGTGGCCTTCTTTATCTCTTGTTATGGCCTTCACTTTGAGATCTAATTTGTGAGATATAAGTATTGAAATCCCAGCTTTTTTTCATTTCAATTTTCCTGAAACACCATCTTCCATCCCTTCACCTTCAGTCCGTGTGCATCTCTTTTTCTGAGGTGAGTTTCTTGTAGACAGAAGATATATGGGTCATGTTTTCTTATCCAATCCATTACCCTCTGTCTTTTGATTGGAATATTTAATCTGCTTACATTTAAAGTTATTATTAATAGGTACTTATCTGTCACCATTTTTATTCTTTACCCCTGTGTTTCTTCTTCACTTCTTATTTATTTATTTATTTTTGTTTTTACTGCTGACTCTTTAACATATCTTGCATTGCTGTTTTGGTGGTAATAAATTGCCATAGTCCTTTTTTGTCTCTGAGGCTCTTCATTTCACCTTCAGTTTTTATTGAAAGCCTTGCTGTGTACAGTATTCTTGGATTCAGTCCCTTCCTTTGAATGACTTTGTATATTTCATTCCATTCCCTGCTGGCCTTATGAGTTTCTCTTGAGAAATCAGTTGTTATGCTGATGGGGGTTCCTTTGAAGATAACCTTACGTCTCTCTCTGGACACTATTAATATTCTTACCTTGTCATTGGTGTTTTCCAATTTAATTATAATGTGCCTTGGTGTCAGTCTTTTGGGGTTCATTTGGCTTGGGATTCTGTGAGCTTCTCAGATTTGTGTGGGTTTTTTCTTTCCTATAACATGGAAGTATTCTGTCAGTATTTCTTAAAACAGGTTTTCTATTCTTTGCTCAGTTTACACTCTTTCTGGAACACAATTATGCAGATGTTGTTTTGTTTCGTGTTATCCCAAAGTTCCCTTAGGTTCTCCTCTTGCTTTTTAATTTTTTTTCTAGAAGCTGCTGTACTTGGGTATTTTTTCCTACCTTGTTTTCTAGCTCACTGATGTGGTCTTCTGCTTTCTAGTCTACTTTTGATGCTTTCTATTGAGTTCTTTATAGCAGCAATATCATTTTTCATTTTTTCTTGATTCTTTATCATTTCCTCTTGGTTCTTCTTCGTTTGCTCTTGGTTCTTACTCATAGTATTGAATTTGTATTTCATTCTTTTCAGCCACCTTATTACCATTTCTCTGAACTCTTTCTCTGGCAGATTGTTTGCTTCTATTTTTTTTTTACTTCCTTTTCTGGTGATGCCTGCCTTTCTTTCCTATGCGGACTGTTTCTTCACCTGCCCATGGTCTGGTAATATAGTTCTCTCTCCTACATTGATTTATAGGCACAAAATACAACAAACCAGGTACAACCCACAAGGTACTGAACAGAAATGTATTCACAATGTTAATAACCACAAATAAAGTGACCACCAGTGAAAGACAAATTCGGGGTAAGTAGAGAAAGAAGAAGAGAGAATGGGAAAAAAAGAAAGAAGTGTCAAAATTAAATTGGGATAAAGGGGAAAAAGGAGAAAAAAACAGAAGAAAAATAAAAGAAAAAAGTAAGTGAGAAAAGAAAGAAAATAGGAAAAAAGGGAGCAAAGTATATATATATGAGGAGAAAAGTGCAATAGTACAGTCACTAATCCTAACAAATGCCGAAAAAAAGTACCTGTAGATTAATACAAACTACAAATAAAAATATCAAGGGAGGTGAGGGAAAACAGAGTAAAAATAAAGTAAACCAAAAGCAAAATAAAAAAAGAATTAGCAAAAACAATCTCACAAAAAAGTTTTAAAAATCTATATAATCAACACTCAAGCAGAAAACAACAAAAGGACATAGAGAAAAACATTTTTTTTTGGATAGCGAAGACAGATAAGAGAGTGATGTCTATGAACTTGGAGTAGGGGATTCAAAATTAGATATATCATTGCGTTGAAATTTTAACCAAGTAAAAAGAATAGGGAAAATCTAAAGTAGGAAAAGGGTAAGAGAAACAAGACAACAAAATGGGAAAAGTTAGGAAAACAGTATTGGCATAAAGGTAGAGTTGAGACAGAGTAAAACAATGCTAAAGGAAAGATGAAAATAGAAGTAAAACTCTAATCCCAAAGTAAAATAAAGAGAAAATAAAATGACACTTTTTTTTCCAAAAAGGTAAAATAGTAGTAATAATAATACTGGTTGAAAATAAAAATGTAATAATTTAAAAGGTAAAATCACTTGAGAAAAAAAGAAATAAATATATTTTTTTAATTAAAAGGTGAAAAAATAAAAAATAATTAAAAATAAAAATAGAATGTGCAGTAGTGGAGGTCATTCACTTCCTCTATTGTTCTGTTTGGTTCACCTGTTTCCCAATTGTGACAGTATTGCAGTTTCCTGCTTTCCACTGCTGCTCAGTATTGTAAGCCAGTCCTGGTTTTTAAGCAGGTAGTGTGTCTATATCTCTTTATTCTTTTGTGATTACACAAGAGTCAATTTGTGACTCATCCCCTGGGTGGCAGTGTTTCGGAATTGACCTCTGAGACTATAAGTCCTCTCTAGCCTGTGCTAAGATCCAGCCTTCTCTGTGCCACTCAAATGCTGGTTTGTGGGAGTGTGTTACCCCAGAGCTGGTTCTCTGATGGTTATTCTGTGCTCTGATCTCCAGGTTCCAGAAAAACAACTTTTCCCTGCAGTCTCTTAGGATGTCCCCAATTGTGTGATCCTATGTATTGGGCTTAGCAATCCAAAACCAGGATCTGAAGAGGAAAGAGTGCAGTCTGTGCACTCCCCCTTCCCTACTCCTGTTCAAGCAACTGGGACACTTTAATAACTCTAAGGCTGTCCTTCTGCCTCAGATCAAAATGGATTGCTTTCTAGAGCTCCCCTCTGTTAACAACTCTGAGGGCCCCCTTCCACATTCATGGATCACACCCTGCACAACATCTACGGATTTCTCTAGGTGCAACTTTCCCCTGGTCTATTTCCCACAGTGTGTGCATCTCTCTGTTCTGTGGGACCAGAAATATCACCTTGTCCCAGGCGAAATCTGACCTTTCTGTGTGGCATGTGGAACTCCTCTGTATCTGAGTGTTTGCACCAATTGGGGAGCAGTGTTCTGGGTCCCACTGGTCAGTGGGAGCCATAGCTGTAGCTTTTCAGGCTGCCTTAAATATCCACTTTCCTTTCCAAGATGGCGCAGTCTCTGCTTTCACGCTGGTGGCTCCTGGAAAACAAACCCCATGGCAGTGGGGCTGCCTGGTCAGGGTATCCCTGTCTAACAGACCCCCACCTTCTCCTGGAGGATAACTATCCCTTAACTTGCCAACAAACACTCCCATTGTGACCCTCAAATGTTCTCTCTGTCTGCACAGCGACAAGGCTCTGGACACATCTGTCTATTCCACCACCATTTTTTCTCCCCTTTTTTCTATTGCACCAAAAAAATTAAGATATCTAAGAATAACCTTAACTAAGGGTGAAAAAACAAACAAACAAACAAAAAGAACCTGTACTCAGAAAACTACAGAATGCTGAAAACAAAGATAAAGGAATACATAAACAGATGCAAAAATGTAGCATCTTCATTGATTGGAAGAATCAACGTCTTTAAAATGTCTATACTACCCCAAGCAATCTATATATTCAATGCACTTTCTGTTAAAATGCCAACAGTGTATTTTACAAATATAGAACAAACTCTCCAAATATCCAAATAGAATAAAATAGAACCCTGAATAACTATAGCAATCCTGAGAATGAAGAAAAAAGGAAGACAGATCACAATACCAGATATCATGGTTAACTACAAAGCCACTGTTGTCAAAACTGCTTGGTTATGGCACGGCACAAGAACAGACATATAGATCAATGGAATAGAATAGAGAACCCAGAAATAGATCCAAACCACTATGTTCAATTAATATTTGACAAAGGCAACAAGAGTATACAATGGAGTCAAGACAGTCTCTTCAATAAATGGTGTTGGGAAAACTGGACAAATACATGTAAAAAAATTAAACTAGACCACGAACATACACCATACACAAAAATAAACGAAGTACTAAGACAGGAAAGCATAAAAATCTTAGAGTAATCAACAGCCAGCAAAATCTCAGACATATGCTGAAGAAATATCTTCAAAGATACAGTTCCTAGGTCAATGGAAACTAAAGGGAAAATAAACAAATGGTACTACATCAAAATAAAAAGCTTCTGCACAGAAAAAAAATCATCAACAGAACAAAAAGAAATCCCACTGCCTGGGCGAACGTATTTGCCAATGTTATCTCTGATAAGAATTTAATCTCCAACATGTACAGGGAACTCATACAACTTAACAAAAGGAAGACAAACACCCCAATCAAAAAATGGGCAATGGACCTAAATAGATACTTTTCAAAAGAGGACACAAGGAAGGCTAAGAGACATAAAAAATTGCTCAAAGTCACTAATCATATGAGAGATGCAAATCAAAACAACTATGAGGTACCATCTCACACCTGTCAAAATGGCTATGATCAATAAATCAACAAATGACAAGTGCTGGCGAAGTTGCAGAGAAAAAGGAACCCTAGTGCATTGCTGGTGAGAATATACAGTGGTGTAGCCACTGTGGAGAATAGTATGAATTTTCCTCAAAAAAACAAAAATGGAACTCGCATTTGACCCAGTGATTCCACTTCTAGGAATATATATCCCAGGAAACTAGAAAACAACAGTCAGAAAGGATATATGCACTCCTATGTTCATAGCAGCACAATTTACAATAGCTAAGATTTGGAAACAGCCTAAATGACCATCTGCAGATGAGTGAATTAGAAAACCATGGTACATCTACACAATGGAATAGTACACTGTTCTAAAAGGAAGGAACTCCTACCTTTTGCAACAGCATGGATGAACCTGGGAAGCATTATGCTAAGTGAAATAATCCAGTCAGAGAAATGTAAATATCATATGATCTCACTCATTTGTGAAATATAATGAGCAACATAAACTGATAAACCAAAACAGATCAAGAGACCGAGAAGCATTGTTCAGACCATCAAACCTCAGTGGGAAGGTAGGGGAGGGTGAGTATAATGGGAAGAGATGAACCAAAGGACTTGTATGCATGACTATAAGCATAACCAATGGACACAGACACCAAGGGGGGTGAGGACATAAGCGGTAGTGTGGAGAGCAATTGGAGGATAAGGTCATTTATGTAGTATCTCAATCGATAAAGAAAAAAGTTGTCAGCTGGAGCAAATCTAATTCAAGCAAAAGCATTTTGATAATGGGACCCTTCTCTCTAGCCATGTGCCACCTCCCACTCCAGAATACTTCAAGACTCACCACACCTCCAAATATAGGAAAATAATTATAGATGTCAGAATCCTGCCCACCCTGGGAGCTTAGAACTCTTGGAGTGACTCTCTTGTTAAATCTTCATTGGGTTTTCAATTCACTTTTCAAGTCTTCTGATTTCCCACTACTCTAATTCTCATCTGTGTTTCAGCCAGACACACAGCTCAAGAGAAATGAAAATAGTGAATGCCACTGCCACACTCACAACCTGGACCTCCAATTATATGCCCTGTGACATAGACCTGGACTCAAAGCCAAAAAGAACCAAAACATACATTTTACTTTTCAAAAGGTGGATGACAGGAGGAGGTGAATCAGATGAAGTGGCAATTTGCCTCCTTTGACTTGGGGTGGGGGGTGGCTAGAAAACTCTAAATGAGGGACAGAAAGACTTGGAGCTTTGGATTTAATAGCCTGATAACAGTCTCCCTAGTGAAAAAAAAACATTAGAAGAACATAATTTGGTTTAATATTAAAAGGAAAATTTTACTGAATCTCCATCTCAATTGATCTGCATTCCAATTTGTTCCCCAAAATCTCTTTCTTAGGTGTGGAAAATATATACACAAGAAGGAAATAATAAATATCTGCTTCTCACATTCATATGATAGAGAACCATTTCTTAGAAGTTCTAAGTTGTTGTTTTTAAAAATTTGAACAATTCATGTACAGGATATAAAAATTAAAGCATATTTTAAGGTTTAAAAAACATCTGTGTCTGAAACCGGTTTGGCTCAGTGAATAGAGTGTCAGCCTGCAGTCTGAAAGGTCCCAGGTTCGATTCTGGTAAGGGGCATGTATCCTGGTTACGGGCACACCCCAGTAGGGGGCGTGCAGGAGGTGGCTGATTGATGTCTCTCTCTGTAAAAAAAAAATCAATAAAAAATATATTTAAAAAATAACAACTGTGGAACATCTACACAATGGTATATTAGGCTGCTATAAAAAAAGAAAGAACACTCACAGCATGGATGGCCCTGGAACAAAATAAACCAATCAGAGAAAGATAAATATCACATGATCTCACTCATTTGTGGAATATAATGAACAATATAAACTAATGAACAAAAATAGATACATAGCCAAAACCGGTTTGGCTCAGTGGATAGAGCGTCGGTCTGCGGACTGAAGGGTCCTAGGTTCAATTCCAGTCAAGGGTATGTATCTTGGTTGTGGGCACATCCCCAGGAGGGGGTGTGCAGGAGGCAGCTGATCTATGTTTCTCTCTCGTCAATATTTCTAACTCTCTATCCCTCTTCCGTCCTCTCTGTAAAAAAATCAATAAAATATATATATTTTTTAAAAATAGATATAGAGACAGAGAAGCATCAAACATATTGTCAAACTTCAGTGGGAAGGCGGGGTGGGGGGTGGGTAAGAGATCAACAAAAATACTTGTAAGCATGCATATAAGCATAACCAATAGAAACAGACACTAGGGGGTGAGGGCATGTGCTGGGGATGGGGGTGGATGCGGAGAGGTCAATGGGGGAAAAGGACATATATGTAATACTATATGTAATACTTTAAACAATATAAAATAATTCAAGTGATAAAAGAGAAACTTTTCATAATATGTTTTAAAATAACATTTGTGAATAAAAATTGTCTTTAAAAATAATGTAGGCTTGAATAAAAGAATATAAATTTCTGTAATTTTGTTGTAGACTAAGATCTAGCTGTGTGTTTTAAAAATTTAACATGAATTTTAATATCTATCCTTTTTACAAAATAATATGTGTCTTTTATTGAATTAGAAATCACTGCTAATAAAGAGAAAGTGAAAATAAATATTCTACTTACTCAGAGGTAACCATGGTAAACCAGTTGGTTATTTATTCTTCTGCTAATCATTTTCTGAATTTCATCTAGAGCAATTATTTTTCTTCATTGGTTATGTAATCTTTGTAATTCACTGACAATATTTTCATAGAATAATTCAAAATAAAGTCTAACCGAAGGACTTGTATGCAAGCATATAAGCATAACTAATGGATGCAAGACACTGGGGGCTGAGGGCATGTATGGGAGCGGGGTGGGAGGGGAAATGGGAAGATATGTACACATGTAATATCTTAATAAAAAAGTAAAAAAAAAGAAAAGAAAGACTATATTTTTAAAATCAATTAACTACCAGTCTCCACATCTTTCATTTAAAAAAATGCTGTGGTGCATTTACACAATGGAATGCTAATCAGCCATAAAAAGGAAGGATCTATTACCCTTTGAGATAGCATAGAGGAACCTGGAGAGTATTATGCTAAGTGATGTAAGCCAGTCAGATAAAAACAAGTATCACAGGATCTCACTTATATGTGGAATCTAATGAACAAAATAAACCAATGAACAAAATAGAGACATGGAAGCAAGGAACAGATTGTTGAATTTATTTTTTAAACATATTTTGTTGATTTTTTACAGAGTGAAGGGAAAAGGAAGAGAGTTAGAAACATTGATGAAAGAAAAACATCACTCAGCTGCCTCTTGCGCACCCCGTATTGGGGATGTGCCCACAACCAAGGTAGGTGTCCTTGACTGGAATGGAACTTGGGATCTACCAATCTGCAGGCCAATGCTCTATCCACTGAGCCAAACCAGTTAGGGCTAGACTGTTGAATTTAGAGTGGATGGGTGGGAAGAGATTAATAAAAAAAAAATGCAAGCATATACGCATGAAAACCATGAGCATAGATAATAGTGAGGTAAAGGCCTGAGGAGCAAGTGGAAGTGCGAAGGGAGGATGTCAATAGGAAGCAAAAAGGGGCCATCAGTAATACTTTAAAAAAATAAAGATACATTTTTTAAAGAAAAAGTAAAACTGAGGCACCAATAGAAGGATCAATTTGCCTAAGTTTACACAGTGAATCAGTGGTAAGGTTGCTACTAAAAAATAGGATTCCTAACTCCTAATACAGTATGATTTTCAATAGAAAATGATAAGCATTTCATTGTGCATTCTCATTCATTGTGATAATAATAACTCCCTCTCAGGTTCATTGTAAAGATTAAATAAGATGTTTACAAAGCACCTAGCATTATTTTTGTTCATTTTGAGCACTCAATAAATGCTAGCTAGTATTTTTATATACCAGTCAGTGGTTTATTCTGCCTATCAAAATCAAATAGGAGTTTCCTTACACTGGAATCCTGGTGCCTGGGGAAAGATGACAACTCCTACTTCTCTCACCAGCATTGAATCCTGCTTAGGAAGAGGAAAATATTACAACTCACTCCTATGCCAATCCACTGTGTGCCTTTCTCCTACTGAAGAACACAGCTCCTTCTCATTAAACTTGAAGGACTGAAAAGTTGGAAATATGTCTCTGTAATAAAAAATATGTCTAATTCCTTGATTCAGACTGAGGAAGAGAAGAACAAGCAGAGACATCATAACTACTGAGGAGGCAGTGACATACTTTTCACCAAGTCAGCTGAATCAGCGAGCACAATGAAAAGAACATGCTAATTGACTGAGCCAGAAAATCTGGGTTTGAGAATGAAGTATTCACTTATGATCTGCATAATTCTGTCAATTCACTTTATCCCAAAGGACCTTTTTTTGCTCATTTATTAAGTGTGGAGATTGGGCAAAATGATAATTATATCTTGGCAGTACTTTATTGCAAAGCCTCTCATGCAATACTAACTTCTCCATCTACTTCTTTCTATGAGCCTAAAAAGAAATAACACTAAATTAGTAATCCTATATAATAAAGGGGTAATATGCAAATTGACCATCACTCCAACACACAAGATGGATGCCCCCATGTGGTCAAAGATGGCCGCCCCGATGTGGACACAAGATGACAACCACAAGATGGCAGGCAAGAGAGGGCAGTTGGGAGGGACCATGTCTGCAAGGAAGGGCAGATGGCAGTGACCAGGCCTGCAGGTTGGACAGTTAGGGGTGATCAGGCTGGCAGAGGAGGGAAGTTAAAGGTGATCAGGCCATCAGGGGAAGGCAGTTGGGGGTTATCAGTCTTGCAAGGGAGGACAGTTAGGGGCAACCAGGCCAGCAGGGGAGGGCAGTTAGGGGCAATTGTGCCAGCAATGGATCAGTTAGGTGTCAATCAGGCTGGCAGAGAAGTGGTTAGGAGGTGATCAGGCTTGTAGGCAGAAGTGGTTAGGAACATTCAGGCAAGCGAGCAGTTGGGAGCCAGCAGTCCTGGATTGTGAGAGGGATGTCCGATGTCCCACCGGGATTGGGCTTAAACAGGTAGCTTTTGAGGGGTCCCAGATTGTAGAGGGTGCAGGCTGGGCTGATGTACACCTGCCCATGCATGATTTTCATGCAATGGGCCTCTAGTCAAGACATATGTAAGAAAAACATTCAAAATTTGGTGGTTATTAGTATAATTAAAAGAAGTGGTAAAATCCTCTTCCCAAAGGAACATTAAGAACAGATGAAAGACTTGTAGGTCTAAATATTCAAGGAGAATCATGCTGTGAAACAATATGACTCTAGCAGGTTCTTCTGACCAATAATGTTTATGATTTTACAACTCTTCTTCCATGAGTTAAGGATAAGTATGCAGGCTGACATGACACATAACATTTCCTAAATATCATAATATGTTTTCCACTGAAGCCTGACACCTCTAGAAAAAATTTCAGCATGAGACTTACCCTTTCCCAGGCCCTTCCCACAAGGAAATAGCAGATTTCTCATGAGAACTGAATTTTATCTCAAGAGCCATGATCTGGTTATGAGCAAGTTTCCCCTTATATACCCTCTTTCTTTCTCAACCCTTCCTTCTCTGAACAATGCTGGTCAGACCCTAGAAATGAATGAGAAGCAACAGCTAAAGAAGCCAGTAGAGTCTTGAGCAACAGAGCTAGGCCATGGCCTAAAGAACTGCTGAAGATACCCTTTTCATCCATCTATGACCAGAATTTGGAGGGTACCTTGGATAATAATGACACTGGGGACCCAAAATATGACCCAAGTTCTAGGCCTTATTTCCTTTCTCCCTCAGTATCTTGATTGTTTTATGCTTGCTTATTTATGGTTCTATGGAGAGACACAAAGCAGCAGTAAGAGATAAATAAAAAGATGTGTTCATGTTAGACTCAACATTCCTGGAAATGCCTTCAGCAGAGTCTGCCAGAGCGACATTCCAGTGTTGTATCACAAGCCCAACAAGGAATTCTAGAGAGGTAAAAGTGAGCCAACTCAACTGGAATCTGTTTCTTTCCTATTCTTTCTCATTTGAAAAGTAAATACCTCCCAAATTTTCAGAGTTGGTAGAGGAATTCACTAAGACAACAGATGCAAATAAAGTTCCTAGCCTGATACACGATGGGAGCTCAATAAATGCTTATTCTCTCCCCTACTCATGGAATATAGGTGTACATTCTGTATTGATTCTAAGAATGCATTCAAAGGGCTAGAACATTGAGTTGGAGTCAGATGGTCTTATCATCATACCTAGGACAATGCCTAGTACCTACATAATAGATGCTCAATAAGTATATGAGGGCTGACTGACCTAAGTCTTGCTTTTAACTTACCCTTTGGACAAGTTACTTACCCTTTCTAGACCTCAATTTTCCTATCTCTAAAAATATGATAATTCATGTCATCAAAACTGTTGAAGACCACATGAAAAAATATATGGAAGTGATCTGCACCTGTTAGAGGTAATAAATGTAGCATTTAGTCAGTGTAGGTCAATGAAATTTCCCAATGATAATATAAATTTTATATACACTGGGTTAACTATAGTTATATGGAGGTAGAGGGAGGAAAATCTAGTCAATAGCAATCTGAAATTCTTGGTTTATCAATTCCATTCAAAAGGCAATGGAAGAGACCTGGATTTTAACAGAAATAAAGAGTGCCCCCAGCCGAAACTAGTTTCAGTGGATAGAGCGATGGCCTGAGGACTGAAATGTCCCAGGTTCAATTCCAGTCAAGGACACGTATCTTGGTTTGGGGCACATCCCCAGTAGGGGGCATGCAGGAGGCAGCTGATCGATGATGTCTCTATCTCATTGATGTTTCTAACTCTCTATCCCTCTCCCTTCCTTTTTGTAAAAAATCAATAAGATATATATTTTAAAGTGCCTCCAAAGAGATATAGGCAATTAGCCTGCATCTTGAGGAGATTTGCATAATTTACAGAGTAAGTGTAGCACAGTGGCAATAACACATTCTGGAGCCAAACATTCTAAGTTGAAATCTAGGCCCTGTCATATACCTTATGTTTGACTCTGCCAAGTCACTTGATCTCTCTGTGGCATAGAGCTTTGCTTGTTCTTTTGTTTGTTTAATCTGAAAGTGCAAGTGAAAATAATAGTACTTACCCATAGGTCCTTATAAGGCTTGAAAGGGTTATGAAAATATGTTGAGGAGTATGTCATAGAAATATTGATCTTTCTCTTAGCTTCTGCTTCTCTGACCCCCTCAAAGTCATTTTAATGAGATCTACTTCACAATGTTCAAGTCCTCCAACTCTGTAATGACTTTCTACACCACTTTTTGTTTGCAACTATCAAACAACATATTTACAAACTACACACTCTATCCTGTATCTCCTCCTTCTCCCTTTTCCTGAATTATTTTCAAAGTTAGTATCTAATATAATTACCAAAACAAACTTAATGGGAGGCTTTGTGCAACCAGTTCATCTTTTACAAGAAATTACTCAAAATGTAATCAAGATCACGCTAAAGAGAATAACACATGTTGCCAATTCCATTACTAATTCTCCTGACTTGCAAACCTCCCTTGTTCTGCGTGCTCTTAAAAATCTGTCATCCTCAGACAGAATGTAGAGCAAGATAAAAAAAAAAACTAGGAAACAGTGAAAGTGAAGGATAATGCATCAAATAGGGACTGATGGGCAACACTGGAAAGATAATGGCCCACTTCAAAAAAGTACATCAAGCCAAGCATTGAACTCTGTACCATACTCCAAACACAGAACTCAATACACCTTGGAAATAATCCTACCAATACTTCCTCAGATTATCTTATAAATAGGGAAACTGAGAACAGCAGAAAAGGCTCATTGATTAAGCTTCAGAGCTGAGATAATAAAGTTTTGTTCTTTTTACTCTCATTTACTGAGCACCCATGTTGTGTTAGCTTCTTGTTCTATTTTATTTCATTTAATTTTCAAGACATCCTTATAAGACAAAATAAACTGACAAACAAAGTATATCCAGAGACATAGAAGCATGGAGCAGACTGAGGAATCTTGGAGGGTGGAAGAGGAGAGTGAGGAGGGATTAAGCAGGTAACTTACATGCATTTATGAATAGGCCATGGACACAGACAATACTGTGGTGAAGGTGTGGGAAGGGTAGTTATAGGGTGGAGGAGATCAATGGGTAAAAATGATGGACATCTATAATACCTTCAACAACAAAGATACGTTTTTAAAAAGATAGCCTTGTTAGGTATGTATTCTAATAAATAGATTCTCATTTTACAAATAAACAACTGAGACTGAAATGTGGTGAGAAACATGCCTTAAGGTATCTTCACCCAGGTATCTTCACTTCTAGAGTAATGTGCTCTGCACCACACCTTGATATCTCAAGAAGAAAATATTACTGAGGGAAATGGCCAGGGGAGCCTCTTTCATGAGTGCCTGGAGAAAGTAGTCTT
Source organism: Lasiurus cinereus (assembly GCA_011751065.1). Taxonomy (NCBI): domain Eukaryota; kingdom Metazoa; phylum Chordata; class Mammalia; order Chiroptera; family Vespertilionidae; genus Lasiurus; species Lasiurus cinereus. The sequence goes on from JAAGEH010000013.1 coordinate 5,771,036, forward strand.
CCAGGTCACCCCTGAAATTCACAGCTGTGAACTGCACCATTGAGCATGGTTGTTACTGAACCCTCCTTCATCTATGCAGGTCCAGAAGACTGCCAGAATTGTTTCTGTGGATAGCACTGCTCACTATTACACCCTAGTTCAAAGTTCATCAAGGTATATTCCAAGGACTACCTGCATCATAATCATTTGAGAGGCTTATCAAACATGAAAATTCTTGTCCACACCCAGACATGTTGAAGCTCTCACAGTGGGGTGGTAAGGAGAGAGAGAGATTGAAAACCTATGTGTTTAACAAACATGCCAACTGCTCTAAAATAGAATACTAAAGTGTGACACCCATTGCCATAAGAATATAATCTCTGCTACTTTCACAAGTAATGACTCGAAAGATCAAGCAAAAATAAAATCATTTGTTGATGTGTGAAATATGTACTGATAACATAAACCATGCTCTGTGAAATAAATTAGTCATGGTGTCTACTCTCAGGAGGATCATTGTATAGGAAGAGTTATACAGGTAATAACAATATAATGACATAAGTGCTAGGACATTGGTTAAAAAAATGTCAAAGTTAATATAAGTCTACATAAAGAAGATTAGGAAATGGTTTCTGGAGAAATAATCCTAATATTATTCTAAAGATGGTTGAGCATAGACTAATGAACCAGGAGGTCATGGTTCTATTGCTGGTCAGGGCATAAGCTTGGCTTGTGCTTTCAATCCCTAGTGTGAGGGGTGTACAAGAGGCAGCTGATCAATATTATCTCTCATCATTGATGTTTCTACCTCTCTCTCCCACTCATTCCCTCACTATATTCAAACAATTGATTAAAAAAGAAGCAAGAAAAGTAGAAGAAGGTGTTCCAAGCAGAAGGATTAGCTGTAAAGTTCTAAAAATTTTATTTAATCTAATAAGATAATGTACTATTTCAGTAACATCAACAACTGTTAACAATTATTAATATTGTATCACATAAGCCAGTGGCAGAAAGAGCAGTGGCCTGGCTGGAAATGAGGAGACATAGATTGAAGTCTTACTTCTACCACTTTAATAATAATTGGAATTGGGCAACACATTTTCCCTTTCTGCCCATCAGTATGCAAGACAATATTTCATTCCTTAATCCAACAAATATCTATTGATCACGCTTTACATGGCAGGTACTGTGCTAGATATTGAGAGATAATGAGAAACAATTTCATAAAAGCAAGTATTGGTGAAGACAGACAAGTTATAAAAACAAAATGTGATGATTATTCTAAAAGAATGAGGTTACAAGGATATACCAAAGTATGTGACATGGAATACTAGTTTGATTGAATGAGAAAGCAGTTATGCAAATGTTCCAGAGGCCATAACTATACAAATAAAAATTAGTCTGTTAGAAGACAGGTGGTTTCCAGAGGGGGGATGTGTTGAGGGACTGTGTACAAAATGTAAAGGAATTAGGAGAATCCAAGAAGGCGGCATAAGTAAACACCTACACTGCTGCCTCGTACAACAATTTCAAAACTACAACTAAAAGACAGAATGGACATCATCCAGAACCACAGAAAAGCTGGCTGAGTGGAAATTCTACAAGTAGAGGGAAAGAGAAGGGCTCACAGAGACCCAGAGGAGCTGCAAAAAGCTGAGGTATGGAGACGTGTGCGTGGAGAGAGCAGGTGCTGGAGAACCTGGCTGGCTTTCTCTGGCAGGAGGGAAACGGAGACTCTCAAAGGCATTGAACCCCTTATCCTATGACACTAAACCCCAGATCCAGCCGAAACTCATACAGGGGGAGTTTGGACTGTGAAAAGGGAGAGGTGCACAGAAATTTAGGAGAGTCGCAAAAGATCAGAGGTCTGGTGGTGCGCACAGCACTGCACGCAGACAGACTGCTGATTGTGCCACTGGCTTTTGCGAGTGGGCGGGAGACAGACCCTCCCAACTGTGCCACTTCTGACTCCACTAAGCCCCAGTTTCGAGTGAAACCCTGGGACCCAGACTTGTGTGGTCCTGGAGGGCAGGGGAGCCAGAAAGGCAGTGGTTTAGAGGCACTTCCCATGCTCGCACAAGGACCGCTCCACCGATTACCCAGTCACATGAAACTCGGGGGCCGTGGAGGGTGGGGCCGACTGGAAGGCAAGGTGGTCCCTTAAGCCCTAAGACTCCACCCATCCTAAGCTCAACAAAGAGGCTTTTGTGGTTTTGCAAGTCTGATATCATAAGGCTGAATCCAACACAAAAGTTCTCCCAGCATAGTGAAAATGCCTAGAAAAGGGAAGGGATCACAAACAAAAGAAATGGAGGAAAACAAACGACTGGATATAGAGTTCAAAACCATGCTTATAAGGTTTTTCAAGAATATCCTAGAAAAGTTGGATAAAGTTAGCGAGACCCAAGAGGAGATGAAAAAGATCCAACTAGAGATGGAAAAGGACTAACTAGAGATGGAAAAGGTCCAATTAGAGATGAAAAAGGACCAACTAGAAATTAAACATAAACTGACTGAAATAAAAAATATTATACAGAGTCCTACCAGCAGACTAGAGAATGGCAAGAATCAAGTCAAAAATTTGAAATATAAGGAAGCAGAAAACATTCAACTGGAAAAGCAAGAAGAGGAAAGAATCCAAAAATGTGAATATAATGTAAGGAGCCTCTGGGACAGCTTCAAGCGTACCAGCATCAGAATGGTGGGGGTGCCAGAGGAAGAGAGAGAGCAAGATACTGAAAACCTATTTAGAGAAATAATGACTGAAAACTTCCCACATCTGGTAAAAGAAATAGAGTTACAAGTCAGGAAGCACACACAACCCCATATAAAAGGAATCCAAAGAGGACTATACCAAGACACATCATAATTAAAATACTAAGAGCAAAAGACAAAGAGAGAATATTAAAAGTAACAAGAGAAAAACAGTTCATTACCTACAAGGAAGCACCCATATGACTGTCAGCTGATTTCTCAACAGAAATGATGCAGACCAGACAGGAGTTGCAAGAAATATTCAACGTGATGAATAGCAAGAACCTACAACCAAGAATAATCTATCCAGTAAAGCTATCATTCAGAATTGAAGGGCAGATAAAGAGCTTCACAGAGAAGAAAAAGCTAAAGGAGTTCATCAACTCCAAACCAGTATTATATGAAATGCTGAAAGGTACTCTTTTAAAAGAGGAAGAAGAAAAAGGTAAAAGATAAAAAGTTATGAACAACAAATACATATCTATCAACAAGTGAATCTAAAAATTAAGTGAATTAAAAATTTGATCAACAGAATAAACTGGTGAATATAATAGAATCAGGAGCACAGAAAGGAAGTGGACTGATAATTCTGAGGGGGAAGGGATGAGGGGTGTACAGGGAGAGATTGGACAAAAATCATACACCTATGGATGAGGTTAACAGGAGGGAGGTAAGGGCAGAGGGAAGAGTGGGATTTGGGTGGAGGGGAGATATGGAGGGGAAAAAAAGAGAAACAAATCTGAATAATAAAGATTTAATTTAAAAAAAAGTAAAGGAATTAAAATGTACAAATTTCCCTCCCACCAAGCCCACCACTTCAGCCATTGGCCCCACCCACAACTCAGTGACTGGACCATTGGAACGATTCAGTGCCTGGGTCCCTCAGAGAGGCTGTGAGTGTACTTCTCGCCCACCAAGCCCACTACCTCAGCCACAGTCCCTGTAGGACTCAGTAACTGGGCCAGATGGTGAGTCTCAGAGTGTGAGACCCTCCCACTAAGCCTGATGCTTCAGCCATAGGCCCTGAGCGACTTGGGGCCTGGACACTTTGGTGCAACTAAAAATGGGGAGGCAAACAATCATCAAAAAAGAAAGAAAAGGAGGAATTGCCAGAGAATGAACTAAAAGAAATAGAGGCATGCAATATGTCAGAAATATAATTCCGAATAAGGGTCATACAGTTCCTAAACTGGCTGGATGAAAAAATAAACTTTTGTAAGAAACAAGATGATATCAAGAATGATATAGCTACAATAAAAACACACAATAGAAGATTTTGAAAGCAGACTAGAAGAAGTAGGGGACCAAATTAGTGATTTATAATACAGGGCAGGAATATACACCTGAACAATTGGAAAAAAATAATTAGAAAGCAGGAGGAGAGCCTAAGTGATTTGGGAAAACATGAAACAAAGCAACATACATATAATAGGGTTGCAAGAAGGACAAGAAGAGGATCAAAGATTACAAAACCTTTTTAAAGTAATGACAAAAAATCTTCCCTGATTTGGGAGGGAAAAAGTCACAGAAGCCCAGAGAGTCCCAAGCAAGATGAACCCAAAAAGAACCTCAAAAAGACACAATGGGATTACAATGGTAAAGGTGAATGACAAAGAGTGACTATTAAAGGATGCAAGAGAGACAGAGAGAGTTATCTACAAGGGATCTCCCATTAGACAATCAAATGATTTCTCAACAGAAACACATCAGGAAATAATGGACTGTAAGGAAGTATAAAAAGTGGTACAAATCAAGGGAATGAATCCACAAATACTCTATTCAGCAAGGCTATCATTCAAAATTAAAGGGGAAATCAGGAGTATCAAAGACAAAAAAATGCTAAGATATTTTATAACTACAAAGCCAGTAATGAAATAAATGCTAAAGTGAATTTTTTAACAATAAGAAAAAAATGGAAGAAGAAACACAGTCAAAAAGAATAGAAATGGCTACAAACATATATATATATAAATAATAACCATAAATGTAAATGGGTTAAAAGGTCCAATCAAAAGACATCGAGTGGCAGAATGTATATGAAAAAAAAATGACCCATATTTATGCTGTTCACAAGAGACTCACCTCAGCACAAAGGACTTGCATCAAAGGACTTGCATATACTGAGAGTGAAGGGATGGAAGATATTTTTCAGGCAAATGAAAATGAAAAGAAGCTGGGGTACCAATACTTATATCTGACAAAATAGACTTCAAAATAAAGGCCATAATAAGAAATAAGGAAAGCCACTTCATAATATTAAAGGAATTGATAGAACAAAAGGATATAACTCTGTAAATATATATACACCTAATGCAAGATAACCCAAATACATTTTTAAAAAACTAGACAAACTTTTAGAAGATATCAAGGGAGAGATCTACAGCAATACAAAGGAGTAGGGTACTTTAATACCAAATTGACATCATTAGATAAATCCTCTAGACAAAAACTTAACAAAGAAAGAGCAATCCAAAATGTGTCACTAGATCAGATGGACTCAATTAACATATTCAGAGATACAGAGTATACATTCTTCTCAAATGCACATGGAACATTACCAAATATAGACCACAAAGTTTCTCCAAATTCAAGAAGATTAAAATCATTTCAAGAATCTTCTCAGATCATAATGGCATAAAATTAGAAATCAACTATAATAAAAACAATTTAAAAATTCAAACACTTGGAGGTTAAATAGCATGTTATTAAAAAATGATTGGGGCTGAAACTGGTTTGGCTCAGTGGACAGAGCATCAACCTGCAGACTGAAGGGTCCCAGGTTTGATTCCAGTCAAGGGCATGTACCTTGGTTGCAGGCACATCCCCAGTTGTGGGGTGTGCAAGAGGTGGTTGGTTGATGTTTCTCTCTCATCGATGTTTCTAACTCTCTATCTCTCTCCCTTCCTCTCTGTGAAAAATCAATAAAATATATTTTTTTAAAAATGATTGGGATACCAAAGAGTTCAAAGAAGAAATAAAACACATCCTGGAAATAAATTACAATGAAAATATAACAATCCAAATTCTATGGGACACAGAGAAAGCAGTCCTTGGAGAGAAGGTCATAGCATTACAAGGCTACTTCAAAAACAAAACAAAACAAATTTTTGTAATAAATTATCTAACTATACAACCTAAATAATTAGAAAGATAGCAAAAGCAAAGTCCAGAGTGTGCAGAAGGAAGGAAATAATAAAGATCGTGGCAGAAATAAATGACATAGAAACCAAAATCCAAACAAATAAACACTACAACAGATCAATGAAACCAAGAGCTGATACTTTGAAAGGATAAACAATATTAATGAACCTCTAGCCAAACTCACCTAGGAGAGAAGATCCAAATTAAAAAAAAAACAGAAATGAAAAAGGTGAAGTAACAAGAGAACACACAGAAATAAAGTGATTGCAAAAAAAATACTATGAACAACTCTATTCTAAAAAACTGTTCAACCTAGAGGAAATGGACATATTCCTAGCAAAACATGACCTTCCAAAACTCAATTAGAAACAATAAAAAAATCTGAATAGGCCAATAACTATGGAAGAAATTGGAGGAATCATCAAAAAATTTCCAGCAAACAGAATCCCTGGGGCAGGAGGCTTCAAAGGTAAGTTTTACTCAACATTCAAAGAAGAACTAAAGGTAATCCTCCTCAAACTATTCCAAATAATTCAAGAGGGAGGAATACTTCCACTCTCTTTCTATGAATCCAGCATTACCCTAATCCTCAAACTAGGTAAAAACAATACAAAGAAAGAAAAATACAGGAAATATCACTGATGAACACAGATGCTAAAGTCCTCAAAAACATTCTAGCAAATTGGATCCAGCAATACATCTGAAAGATTATACACCAAGGTTAAGTGAGATTTATTCCAGGGATGCAAGAATTGTACAATATTTTCAAATCAATAAATACCATACATCACATAAACAAACTGAGAGATAAAAATTACATAGTCATATCAATTGATGCAGAAAATGCATTTGCTAAATCCAAAACCCTTTCTTGATAAAAACTCTCAGCAAAGTGGGAATAGAGGGATCATACCTCAACATAATAAAGGTCTTACATCCAACACCATACTCAATAGGGAAAACCTAAAATAATTTACCCTAAGAAAATAAAGAAGCCAGAGATGCCTACTTTCACCATTCTTGTTTGATATAGTACTGGAAGTGCCAGCCATAGCAATCAGACAAGAAGAAGTAATAAAAGGCATCCAAATTGGAAAAATAAAAAGTAAAACTGTCATTATTTATAGATGACATGATATTGTACATAGAAAACCTGAAATACCCCATCAAAAATATTAGATTTAATAAAAGAATTTGGGAATATAGCAGGATATATAATTAACACCCACAAATCTATGGCTTTTGTATACATCACTAATGAAGTCACAGAAAGAGAAATTAAGAAAAAAAATCCCATTTACCATCACAACAAAAAAATTAAGTTACCTAGGAATAAACTTAACTAAAGAAGTAAAAGACCTGTACGTGGAAAACTACAGGACGCTGAAAAAAGATATAAATGAATACATAAACAAATGGAAGAATATACCAGATTCATGGATTGGAAGAATCAACATCAATAAAATGCCCACACTACCCAAAGCAATCTAAAAATCAAAGCAATCCCTATTAAAATACCAACAGCATATTTCACAAATCTAGAACAAACTCTCTATAAATTCAAATGGAATAAAGCAAGACCCCAAATAGCCAATGCAATCCTGAGAAAGAAGAACAAAGTTGGAGGGATCACAATACAATGGTACCTCGAGATACGAGTGCCCTAACATACGAGATTTTTGAGATATGAGCCTTCGAGCAAGCGATTTTTGCTTTGAAATACGAGCAACATTTGAGATAGGAGTAATCACACTGATTGGGCGGCTGCACATGACCCACCAGTTTACCGCGACTAGAGCATCTCATAATTTCCCAAGCCTCAAGGTTATGGAACAAATTAAACTTGTATCTTGAGGTATCACTGTACTAGATATCAAGCTATATTACAAAGCCACTGTTTTTAAAATTGCCTCATACTGGCACAAGAACAAATATATAGACCAATGGAAAAGAACATAGAACCTAGAAATAAACACAAGCCTTATGCTCAATTAATATTTGTTAAAGGAGGCCATAATATATAATGGAATCAAGGTAGTCCCTTCAATAAATAGTGTTTGGGGAAATGGACAGATACTAGTGCATAAAAAAAAAAAAAAACTAGACCATGTGCTTAGACCATACACAAACATAAACTAAAAAAGCATAAAGGACTTAAACATAAGATAGGAAACCATAAAATCTTAGAAGAATATACAGGCAGCAAAATTCAGACATATGTCACAGCAATATATTTATCAATACAGATCCTAGGACAATAGAAACTAAGGAGAAAATAAACAAATGGGACTGCATCAAAAAAAAACCCTTCTGCACAGCAAAGAATCCATCAACAAAATAACAATAGAGCCCTCTGCATGGGAGAATATATTTGCAACTGTGAAATCCTCATACAACTTAACAAAAGGCAGAGAAACAATCCAATTAAAAAAATGGCCAAAGGGTCTATATAGACACTTTTAAAAAGTGGACATACAAAAGATATATAAAAATATGTTCAAAGTCACTAATCATCTGGAAGATGTAAATCAAAATGAAAATGAGGCACTAGGAGAAGAAAATGGCTGTGGAATAAACGTATGTGTCTGGAGTCTTATCGCTGGGCAGATGGAGAGAGAGCAGCTGAGAGTTGCACTGGGAGTGTTTGTTGGGAAGTTAAGCATCAGTTATCATTCAGGAGAAAGTGGGGGACTGCTGGACGGGGCTCCCCTGACCAGGCAGCTCCACTGCCACTGGGTTTTTGTCTCCCAGTGTCACCAGCACCAAGATGCAGAGGGAGGTGGAGGTCTGCGCCAGTCTGAAAGATGTAGCTGAAGCACCCACCAAATAGTTGGGGGACCCAGAACAATACTCTCCAATTGGCACAAACACACAGACTCAGAGGAGCTCACACACCACATAGAAAGGTCAGATTTAGCCTGGAATAAGGTGAGCTCTCCTGTCCCACAGAACAGAGAGAGACGCACACACTGTGGGAATCAGGCTGTGGGAAAGCTGCTTCTGGAGAGGTCCACGGATGTGGGGCAGGGCGTGATCTCTAAGTGTGGAAGGGGACTCTCAGAGCTGTTAACAGAGGGGAGCTCTAGAAAACAACTCATTTTGATCTGAGGCAGAAGGACAGCCTGGGAGTTATTACAGTGTCATGGCTGCTCAAATTCCCAGAAACCAGTTTTGAGAAACACAGAGTAGCAGGATCTAAGCACAGACTAGAGAGGTTCTGAGCTTAGTCTCAGAGGTCAATTCTGAAACACTGCCACCCAGTAGATGACTTACAAATTGACTCTAGCATAATCAAAAAAGAATAAAGAGATTAAGAGACACCTCAGCAGTAGAACACAGGGAACTGCAATACCCTCCCCACTGGGAAACAGGAGTGCGAAGCAGAACAATAGTGGAAGTGAATGACTTCCACTATTGCCCATTCTATTTTTTTTCTTTTTCTTTTTTTCATTATTTTATTTGGTTTTTGCATATTTTAATTAAAAACTATTTTTTTCTTTTCTACTCAATTGATTTTACCTTTCTAATTATTACATTTTTGTTTTCAACTAGTATTATTAATACAGTGGTACCTCTAGATACGACTTTAATTCGTTCCATAACTTTGAGGTGCGGGAAACTATGAGATGCTCGAGTCTGGGTAAACTGGTGGGTCATGTGCAGCAGGCCGATCTGCGAGATTACTCCTATCTCAAATGTTGCTCGTATTTCAAAACAAAAATGTCTCGCTGGATGTCCCATATCTCAAAAATCTCGTATGTTAGGGCACTAGTATCTCGAGGTACCATTGTACTATTATTTTACATTTTGGGGAAAAAAAACAAGTGCCATTTTGTTTTCTCTTCATTTTACTTTGGGATAAGAGTTCTACAAACTATTTTCATCTTTCCTTTAGCCTAATTTTACTCTATCTCAACTCTACCTTTATGCCAACACTCTCCTCCTAACTTTCCCCATTTTGTTGTCTTGTTTCTCTTTCCCTTTTCCAACTTTAGATTCTCCTTATTCTTTCTCTTTACCTAGTTAAAATTTCACCCCACTTATATATCTACTTTCAAATTCCCTAATTAAAGTCCATTCAAACTTCTCTCTTCTTGTCTTCACTATAAAAAAAGTTGTTTTTCTCTATGTCCTTTTGTTACTGTTTGCCTGAACAGTGATTATATCAATTTTTTGTACTTTTTTTGTGAGATTATTTTAGCTTATTCTACTTGTTTTATTTGATTTTTGTTAGCTTTGTATTGGTTTATTTTTTACCTCTCTTTTCCCTTGTCTCCCTTGATATTAGTTGTTATTTGTAGTTTGTATTAATCTCCAGGTACTTGTTGCAGGCATTTGTTGGGATTAGTGGCTGTTCTATTGGAGTTTTCTCTTCACATCTATAATTTGTTCCCTTTTCTCTCTTATTCTGTTTCTTTTATCTCTGACTTTTTTCTCTTTCTCTTTTCTTCTTATTCTCTTTTTTATTTTTTATTTTAGTTTATTTATTATTTATTTACTTATTTTTCTCACTTCTCCCAATTTGATTTTGGCACTTCTTTCTTTTCTTTTTTCCTGATTTTCTCTTCTTCTCTCTCTACTTACCCCTAATTTGTCTTTCTTTGGTGGTCACCTTTTTTGTGGTTATTAATATCGTGAATACATTTCTGTTCAGCGCCTTGTGTGTTGTACCTGGTTGTGTTGTATTTTGTGTCTTTGAATCAACGTAGAAGAAAGAACTACATAACCAGATACCTGGAGAAGTAAGACCATGGGCAGAAGAAGAAACAGCCCACATATGACTGAAAGGCAGGTATCACGAGAAAAAGAAGTAAATGAAATAGAAGAAGAAATAGAGCTCCCACAGAAAGAGTTCAGAAAAATGGTCATGAGGTGGCTGAGAAGAATGGTAGACAAAATTGACACTGTGAATAAGAGCCAAGAGGAAATGAAGAAGCAAGAAGAAATGCAGAATAATCAAGAAGAAATGAAAAATGACATCACTGCTCTAAAGAACTCAATAGAAAGCAACAAAAGCACACTAGAAGAAGCAGAGGACTGCATCAGTGAGATAGAAGACAAGATAGTAAAAAATACGCAAGTACAGCAGCTTCTAGAAAAAAAAAAACAAGAGGAGAGCCTAAGGGAACTTTGGGATAACACGAAACAAAACAATATCCACATAATTGGGGTTACAGAAAGAGCGGAAACTGAGCAAGGAATAGAAAACCTGTTTGAAAAAATAATGACAGGAAACTTCCCTGATATAGGAATGAAAAAAAAAAACACAACAAATCCAAGAAGCTCACAGAATCCCAAGAAAAAATGAACCCCAAAAAACCAACACCAAGGCATATTATAATTAAATTGGCAAACACCAACAACAAAGTAAGAATCTTAAAAGCGGCCAGAGAGAAACAGAAAGTTACCTACAAAGGAACCCCCATAAGATTTCTCAACAGAAATTCATCAGGCCAGAAGGGAATGGACTTAAATATACAAAGTCATGAAAAGAAAGAGTCTGAATCCAAGAATACTATACCCTGCAAGGCATTCAATCAAAATTGAAGGTGAAATCAAAGCTTCACAGAGAAAAAAGGACTAAGGGAATATATTACCACCAAACCAGCAATGCAAGAAATGTTAAAGGGTCTGCTGTAATAAAAATAAACAGGAAGCAAAGAAGAAACTCAGAGGTAAAGTGTAAATATGGTGACAGATAAGTACTTATCAATAATAACTTTAAATGTAAACACATTAAATGCTCCAATGAAAAGACATAGGGTAACCAATTGGAAAACAAAACATGATCCATATATCTGCTCTCTACAAGAAACCCACCTCAGGAAAAGAGATGCACACAGATTGAAGGTGAAGGGATGGAAGATGGTATATCAGGCAAATGGAAATCAAAACAAAGCTGGAGTAGCAATACTTATATTTCACAAATTATATCTCAAAGTGAAGGACATAACAAGACATAAAGAAGGCCAGTTCATAATAGTAAATGGAACAATCCAATAAGAAGAAGTAACTCTGCTAAACATATATGCACCCAATATAGGAGCACCTAAATACATGAAAAAAACTCTTGGAGGATATTAAGGGAGAGATTGAAAGCGATACAATCATAGAAGGAGACTTTAATATCCCTACTGTCACCAATGGACAAATCCTCTAAAGAAAACTTCAGCAAAGAAATACCAACCGTAAATGATTCACTAGGTCAGATGGAATTGACATCTTCAGAACATTTAACCCCAAAGCCACAGAATATACATTCTTCTCCAGTGTGCATGGGTCATTTTCAAAGATAGATCATATGTTGGGTCATAAGAAAAATCTCTTCAAATTCAAGAAGATAGAAATCATATCAAGTATTTGACCACAAAGGCATACAAATGGAAATTGACTATAATAAAAACAATATAAAGAAATCAAACACATGGAGACTAAACAGCATGCTGTTAAACCACGACTGGATAAACAGAGATATCAAGAAAGAAATAAAAAATATCATGGCAACAAAAGACAATGACAACACAACAATACAAAATTTATGGGATGCAGTGAAAGCAATCTTGAGAGGGAAGTTCATAGTCCTACAAGCCTATTGCAGAAAACAGGCAACAATGGTAAAAAAAAAATTATTAACTCTACAACTCAAAGAGCTGGAAAGAGAGTAACAAGAAAAGCCCCATGCAAACAGAAAGAAGGAAATAGTAAAGATCAGAGGGGAGAAAAACAACAGGGAGACCAAAGAAATAATTCAAAAGTTCAACAAATCCAAGAGCTAGTTCTTTCAAAGGATAAACAAGATTGATGAACCTCCAAGAAGGCAAACCAAGAAAATAAGAGAGAAACCCCAAATAAACAAAATCAGAAATGAAAGAGGGGAAATAACAAGAGACCCTTCTGAAGTAAAAAGGATTGTTAAAAAATACTATGAACAACTCTATTCAAGAAATTGGACAACATGCCAGAAATGGACATATTTCTAGAAAAATTTAACCTTCCAAACCTTAATCAGGAATAATCTAAACAGCTCAATTGTCTAATAACTATGGAAGAAATTGAAGCAGTCATCAAAAAGCTTCCAGCAAACAAATTCCCATGACCAGGTGGCTACAAAAGAGAGTATTACCAAACATTCAAGGAAGAATTAAAACTATCCTCAGACTATTAAAAAATATTCAAGAAGAAGGAACACTTCCAAACACAGTCTATGAAGCCAGAATCACCCTAATAGCAAAACAAGATAAAGACAACACAATGAAAGAGAATTATAGGCCAATATCTCTCATGAACATAGATGCCAAAATCCTCAACAACATTCTAGCAAATCGGATCCAGCAGTACATCAGAAAGATCATACACCATGACCAAGTAGGATTCATCCCAGGAATGCAAGGATGGTACAATATCTGCAAATCCATCAACACGACACATCACATAAACATATTGAGAGATAGAAATCACATAGTCATATCAATTGATGCACAGAAATCATTTGAAAAAATCCAATACCCTTTCTTGATAAAAACTCTCAGCAATGTGGGAATAGAAGGATCATACCTCAACATCATAAAAGCCATATATGATAAACACAGAGCTAACATCATACTCAATGGGAAAAAAAACTAAAATATTTTCCCCTAAGAACAATAACAGGACAGGTATGCCCACTCTCACATCTCCTGTTCGACATAGTACTGGAAGTTTTAGCCATTGCAATTAGACAAGAAGAAGAAATAAAAGGCATCAAAATTGGAAAAGAAGAATTAAATCTGTCCTTATTTGCAGATGACATGATACTGTACACAAAAAGCCCGAAGGAATCCATCCCAAAAGTTATTGACTTAATAAATAAAGTCGGTAATGTAGCAGGATACAAAATTAATGCCAATAAATCTAGGGCATTTCTATACACTAATAGTAAAATTACCGAAAGAGAGACTAAAAAAGAAATCCCATTTACCATCACACCAAAAATATTAAAATACCTAGGAATAAACCTAACTAAGGAGGTAATGCAGGAAATGGGAGAACTACATGTAAAAACGTATATGTATAAAACTATAGAACACTGAAAAAAGAGATAGAGAAAGATGTAAACAGATGGAAGAGCATACCATGCTCATACATTGGGAGAATCAACATCATTAAAATGTCCATACTACCCAAAGTGATCCCTAAATTCAATGCAATACCCATTAATATACCAACGATATATTTCACACACTTAGAAATAACTCTTTAACGATTTATCTGGAACAAAAAAAAAAAACGACAACAAATAACCACAGCAATCCTGAGAAAGAAGAATAAAGTATGTGGAATCTCAATACCAGATTTCAAGCTATATTACAAACCACTGTTCTCAAAACAGCCTGGTACTGGCACAACAACAGACATATAGACCAATGGAATAGAATAGAGAATCCAGATATCCACCCAAACCACTATGCTCAATTAATATTTGATAAAGGAGGCATGAACATACAATGGAGCCAAGATAGCCTCTGCAATAAATGGTGTTGGGAAAACTGGACAGATACATGCAAAAAAATGAAACTGGGCCACCAACTTACACCAAATACAAAAATAAACTCAAAATGGATACAGAACTTAAACATTAGATGGGCAATCATAAAAATACTAGAGGAATGCACAAGCAGCACAGTCTCAGACTTGTGCCATAACAACTTTTCACTGATACTGTTCCAAGGGCAATGGAAGATAAAGAAAAAATAAATAAATGGGACTACATCAAAATAAAAAGCTTTTGTACAGCAAAAGAATCCATCAACAAAACAACATGAAAAACCACCGTATGGGAGAACATATTTGCAAATGTTATCACTGATAAAGGTTTAATCTCCAACATCTACAGCCAACTTATACAACTTAATAAAAGGAAGGTGAACGATCCAATAAAAAAATGGGCAATGGGCCGAAATAGAACCTTTTCAATAGATGACAGAAGGAAGGCCAAGAGACACATGAAAACATGTTCAAATTCACTAATTATCTGAGAGATGCAAATCAAAACGACAATGTGATACCATCTTACACCTGTCAGAATGGCAATCATCAACAAATCAACAAACGACAAGTGTTGGCGAAGATGCAGAGAAAAAGGAACCCTTGTGCACTGTTGGTGGGAATGTAGACTGGTGCAGCCACTGTGGAGAACAGTATGGAGTTTCCTCAAAAAACTAAAAATGGATCTCCCATTTGACCCTGTAATCCCACTCTTAGGAATTTATCCTAAGAAATTACAAACACCAATCAGAAAGGATTCCTGCACCCCTATGTTCATAGTAGCACAATTTACAATAGCTACAATTTGGAAACAGCCTAGGTGACCATCAGCCGATGAGTGGATCAGAAAACTGTGGTACATCTACTCAATGGAATTCTATGCTGCCATTAAAAAGAAGGAATTCTTACCATTTGCAGCAACCTGGATGGATCTGGAGAGCCTTATGCTTAGTGAAATAAGCCAGGCAATGAAGGAGAAACACCACATGATCTCACTCATTTGTGGATAATCAAGAACATTGTAAACTAATGAACAAAAGGATAGATACAGAGGCAGTAAATCATCAAACAAACTGTGAAATTATAGCAGGAAGATTAAGGGTAGATAAGAGATCAATCAAAGGACTTGTATCTATGCATATAAGCAGAACCAATGAACATAGACACTGGGGGTTGGGGTATGCCTGGGAGGAAGGAGGGGGGCATTGGGGAGATATGTATATATGTAACACAATTTAAAAAAAAAGATGTTAGTATCCTACAAAATAAAAATAAAAAAAATAAAAAAGAATATTCCTTGGATCTCTTATTTTTTCCCCAGCTTCATTGATGTATATTTTAGAAATCAATGTATTGTATATTTAAGTTGTACAATGTGATACCTGTGCAATGATATACACTCATAATAGTCTAGGGCTATCATGATGAGATAGACGAAGGGTTACCTTAAAGTACATGGAGCACCTTTGGGTCCCGCCCCTGTGGCCTACAGGCTCCTATCATAACAAGGCTGGTGGCCCAGTGGGCAGGGAGAAGCAGGTGCAGAGAGCAGGGCCTGGCTGCCAGGCACCAGGGTCCTCAGACAGACCGCAGGGCCTGGCTGCCAGGTGCCACGGTGATCAGTGCCACATGAGCTGCAGAGGAAACACCTTTTCTAACCATTCATTGGCTAAGCTCCCCTTATGCCACTCACAGTGTTCTTGGTAACCTGAGTAATAAGAATTCAAGAAGATGACCTAAGGTTTTTCCACCTCACCCCTGGAGGAAAAAATGAAGTTCCACTGCTGGAGGGGCTAAGAAATGTCATATCTTTCCCTAGCCAGTTTTGTTCAGTGGACAGAGCCTCAGCCTACTGACTGTAGGGTCTGGGTTTGATTCTGATCAAGGGCATGTTCCTAGGTTGCAGGCTCCTTCCTGGCCAGGCCCCAGGTCAGGGCTCATGCAGGAGGCAACCAATTGAAATGTCCCTCTCACATTAATGTTTATCTCTTTTCCTCTCTCTTCCATGATCTCTATAAATCAATTAAAAGATAGCCTTAGGTGAGGAAAGGAAGGAAGGAAGAAAGACAGGAAGGAGTAAGAAAGAAAGTTCATATCCTATGAAAGAGACATCTTGAAAATGCCTAAAGAAAGTTGTCATTTTTTTGTGGTAAAGGGACTAGAGTCCATGTTGATGAAAATACCTTGGTGGCTGCAGCGGTTGGTAGTGACAGCAGCAGAGGGGTGATAGGGGCAGTGCCTTCCCCTGGTCAGCCTGATCACCTCCTGAAAAGGGAGGCCAGAATGTGGCTTAGGCCCGGTTGGGCCTAAGCTGTCAGTAGGTCATCCCCTGATGCCTCCCAATTGGAGAGGGTGCAGGTAGGGCTGAACAACCCCCTCCCATTCACGAATTTCATGCACAAGGCCTCTAGTTAACAGAATAAAGCTAATTTGCACATTCACCATCTTACATTGCTATACTTATTTTGCATGTGGTGAAAACACGTAAGATCAATTTCCTTGGTACATTTTAAATATACAATACAATATTAGTAAATACCAGGCTGAACATTAGATCTCTAGAATTCATCTCACAGAAATAAAACTTTTTACCCTTTGACCAAGTCTCCCCATTTTCCCCACCTCCCATTCCCTAGCAACTACTGCTTTATTCTAAGCTTCTATGAGTTTGGCATTTTTAGATTCCATATACAATTGAAATAATGCAGTATTTGTCTTTTTGTGGTAGGCTTATTTCACTTAGCATTATGTCCTCCAGGTCCATCCATGTCATCTCAAATGGCGACTCAATAGCCTAAATATATATACATACATACATAAGTACATAAATAAATGACTTATGGATAAGAGCCTGAATAGATATTTCTAAAAGAAGACATATAAATGGCCAATAGGTATATATTAAAATGCACTCACCATCACTAATCATCAAGGAAATTCAAATCAGAGCCACAATGAGCTACCACTTCATACTGGCTAGGGTAGCTATTATAAAAAGACATGAGATAACAGATGTTTGCAGTGATGTCTAGAAAAGGGAACATCTGTGCTCTCTTAGTGGTAACATAAGTTGGTACAGCCATACAATATCGAAGTTCCTAAAACATTAGAAATGTAACTACCAGATGATTCAGCAATTCCACTTCTAGATATACATCTTAAGTAAATAAAATCAGTATTTTGAGTGATATCTGCACCCCCATATTTGTTGCAATATTAATCACAGTAGTCAAGGTATGGGCATAATTTGTCAGTTGATTAATGAATGGATAAAGAAAATTGTATATGTATATAATTCAGCCTTAATAAACTATTGTTTTATGTAGAACTCTCATAAATGAAAGAGATGTAAAGACATAAATTGAACAGAATAAACATTAGAAACAAATTTATGAGTATATTGGAACTTACTGTGTGATAAAGGTAACATTCTAAATAAGTGTGAAGAATGATTAATTGGGTCTCCAATAATAATGTCTAGCATTTATCTATTAATTTTGGGGCAAAACACTAAACATACATTACAAAACACACTAAAATACAATTGTGTTAGAAATTATAATGTAAGAAATCCACTACTGGGAGAGAAATAAAAGAAAACAAAATCATAATCTAGGAGTGGGAAACCCTAAATAAGCAGCACATAAACCTAGGAGAACAACATTTTTGAAATAATAAATTTGACTACATGAATATTAAGAGCAAAGACAGGGAGAGAAAATGGCGGTGGAGTAGACAGATGCGTCTGGAGCTTTGTCGCTGGGCAGAGGGAGAGAGAGCGGCGGAGAGTCGCACTGGGAATGTTTGTTGTCAAGTTAAGAGTCAGTTATTCTCCAGGAGAAGGTGGGACGGGGCTTTCCCGGCCAGGCAGCTGAACTGCCACGGGGTTTTTGTCCGCCGGAGCAACCAACAGTAAAGCGGAGACCACGACATCTTGCAGAGAGAGGTGGATATCTGCGGCGGTCTGAAGCCGGCCGATGAGGACCCATCAAGCAGCTGGGGACCCGGGTCCCCGGAACTCCGCTCTCTAATAGGCTCAGTCACGCAGCGGAATCAGAGATCCACAGAGCACATGGAAAGGTCAGATTTCACCTGGGATAAGAGGGAGGTGGATGTCTGCAGAGGTCTCAAAGCTGCGGAGGTCTGAAAGCTGAGGCTGGCGGAGGCACCCACCGAGCAGCCGGGGACCCAGAGCGCTGCTTTACAGGTAGCACAGACGCTCAGGTGGCGGATTCAGAGATCCACGCGGCTCGCGGAAGGGTCAGATTTCACCTGGGACAGGGTGAGGTCTCCTACCCCCACACAACAGAGATGCGCACACTGTGGGAACTGGGCTGCGGAAAAGCTGCCTCTGGAGAGGTCCACAGAGGTGGTCAGGGCGTGATCCCTAAGTGTGGAAGCAAACTCTCTGAGCTGTTGACAGAGGGGAGCTCTAGAAAACTACTCTTTTTTTTTTCTGGGGCAGAGAGACAGCCGGGGAGTTATTACAGTGTCCCGGCTGCAAAATCCCCACAAACTAGCTTTGAGAATCACAGAGTAGCAGGATCTGAGCACAGCCTAGAGAGGTCCTGTGCTTTGTCGCAGAGATCAATTCTGAAACACTGCTACCCAGTGGATGATACACAAATTGACTCTCGCATAACCACAAAAGAATAAAGAGATTAAAACATCAAGAGGGGAACACAGGGAACTGCAATACCTTCCCTACTGGGAAACAGGAGTGCCAAGCAGAATAATAGTGGAAGTGAAGGACCATTCTATTTTTTTTTCTTCTTTTTTTTTAAATTTTTTTTTCATTTTGCATTTTTACATATTTTAATAAAAAGAATATTTTTTTTCTTTCTGCCTCAATTGATTTTACCTTTTTAATTATTACATTTTTGTTTTAAACTAGTATTATTAATTACTACTAGTACTTTACCTTTTTGGAAAAAAACAAGTGTCATTTTGTTTTCTCTTTATCTTATTTTGGGATTAGAGTTCTACATTCTATTTTTATCTTTCCTTTAGCATAATTTTACTCCAACTCAACTCTACCTGTATGCCAACACTTTCCTCCTAACTTTGCCCAATTTGTTGTCTTGTTTCTCTTTCCCTTTTCCAACTTTAGATTCTCCCTATTCTTTCTCTTTACCTGGTTAAAATTTCACCCCATTTATATATCTAATTTCAAATCCCCTACTACAAGTCCACACAAACCTCTCTCTTCTTGTCTTCACTAGCCAAAAAGTTGTTTTTTCTCTATGTCCTTTTGTTGCTATTTGCCTGAAAAGTGATTATATCGATTTTTGACATTTTTTGTGACATTGTTTTAGTTTATTCTACTTGTTTCATTTTGCTTTTTGCTTGCTTTGTTTTTTCCCTCTCTTTTCCCTCACCTACCTAGATATCACTTGCTATTGGCAGTTTGTATTAATCTCTAGGTACTGGTTGCTGACCTTTATTGGGATTAGTGACTGTTCTTTTGGAGTTGTCTCCTGACATCTATATTTTGTTCCCCTTTTCTCTCTTTATACGCTTTCTTCTCTCGGACTTTTTTCTCCTCCTCTTTTTTCTCCTTCTTCTCCTTTTTATTTTCTTATTTTATTTTTTGTTCATTTATTTATTTTATTTCTCGCTCTCCCAATTTGATTTTGGCATTTCTTTCTTTTCTTTTTTCCTCATTTTCCTCTTCTTCTTTCTCTATTTACCCCTAATTTGTCTTTCATTGCTGGTCACCTTATTTGTGATTATTAACATCTTGAATACATTTCTACTCAGTGCCTTGTGTGCTGTACCTGGTCATGTTGTAGTTTGTGCCTTTCAATACACATAGGAGAGAAAACTACATAACCAGTCTCCCGGAGAAGAAAGACCATGGGCAGAAAAAGAAACAGCCCATGTAAGACAGAAAGGCAGGTTTCACCAGAAAAGGAAGTAAACAAAATAGAAGCAGAAATAAGCCTGACAGAGAAAGAATTCAGAGAAATGATCAGAAGGTGGATGAAAAGAATGGAAGACAAATTTGACAATATGAGTAAGAGCCAAGAGGAAATGAAGAAAACCCAAGAGGAGATGAAGAAGCAGCAAGAAGAAATGCAGAGGAACCTAGAGGAGGTGCAGAATAAACAATAAGAAATGAAAAATGGCATCACTGTTATAAAGAACTCAATAGAAAGCATCAAAAGTAGACTAGATGAAGCAGAGGACCGCATCAGTGAGCTAGAAGACACGGTAGGAAAAAAAATACCCAAGTACAGCAGCTTCTAGAAAAAAAAGTTAAAAAGCAAGAGGAAAGCTTAAGGGAACTTTGGGATAACATGAAACAAAAAAAAACATCTGAATAATTGGGGTTCCAGAAAGAGTGGGAACTGAACAAGGATTAGAGAACATATTTGAAGACATAATGACAGAAAATTTCCCCAATATAGGAAAGAAAAAACCCACACAAATTCAAGAAGCTCACAGAGTCCCAAGCAAAATGAACTCCAACAAACTGACACCAAGGCATATTATAATTAAATTGGCAAACACCGACGACAAAGTAAGAATCTTTTTTTTTTGAAAAGTGATTCAGAAGAATAAGACTAAGAGTGTGAATTTTATTACACATTATATTTACACACATAATATATGCATAACATATATGCACATTCTATATAAAGTATACACACTATGTGTATATTAAGAAATATATTTTCCTTTTTTTTTTTTTTACAAAGTCCTTTTTACTTTCCACAGCACTTTTCACAACATGAGTCTTATTACCTTTTAATTTTGGTTGTTTATGAACTTAAATAGCTTCATAAAAGACAATTAACCAATTGAACATTAAGATTAAACTGCATGTTTTTTTTTAATCTTACTTCTTAATGTACAAATCATTACACTGATAGTAAAAATTATTTTGGTTCCTGATACATACATTGTAAAAGTATTTACTGAACAATCAACAGTGAAGATGAAATTTTAAATTAAAAAAGAGCTGAAACCGGTTTAGCTCAGTGGATAGAGTGTTAACCTGCAGACTGAAGGGTTCCAGGTTTGATTCTGCTCAGGGGCATGTATCTTGGTTGCAGGTACATCCCCAGTAGGAGGCAGCTTATCGATGTTTCTAACTCTCTATCCCTCTCCCTTTCTCTCTGTAAAAAAAAGTCAATATATTTTTTTAAAAAGAGAAGAATCATAACTCTTCAGAAGCTAAACACTAAAATTGTCTCTGTTCTTCTAGTTTTTGTTGTTTGCATGCATACATTTTACATGTCTAGAACTGTACAAATTCATACTGTCTTGTCATTCTGAGTATTTTTCCATGTTGCTAAAATATATTTTCCTTTTGCCTTTATGCAGCCCAGGCTGTGGTGGCGTGAGCAGGGAGTGAGAATCCATTCGGGGCAGGATGCTTCGGAGCACGCAGGCTACAAGGGGGCTTTGGTTTCCACGTCAAGAAGGCCACGAAAGGTCATTGCCAGGCAGAAGCCAAAATGTCGCAGCAGGACTGTGTTCTGGGCCCGGGGCTGGGGCAGGCTCTATGGGAGGTTCTCCAAGTCCATGCGCCTACAGGTGACTCCAGGAAAGGCGAGAGGGCCTGTTTCTCCTCAGTGTCCCTCCTGCGCCCTCTACAGAGGAAGCTTGATTGACATCATGCTCAACTCAACGAAATGCTTACAAGAATTCTGTTGCTGTTCACAGAACATATATGGAAGGGTGTATTGGGAGCTGAGGAGCGGTAAGTTGATAGTCAACCCTGTTTTTTTCTTTTTATTTTCTTTTTTTATTTTCTTTTTTTTTTGACTTTTTTTTAAATTAATTTTTATACATATCTTCCCATTTCCCCCCCTCCCTCCCAGGCATACCCCAACCCCCCAGTGTCTATGTTCATTGGTTATGATTATATGCATAGATACAAGTCCTTTGATTGATCTCTTATCTACCTCACCTAACTTTAATTTTCCTGCTGTAATTTCACAGTCTGTTTGAAGCTTTACTGTCTCTGTATCTATCCTTTTGTTCATCAGTTTATAATGTTATTATTATCCCCCAATGAGTGCGATGATGTGATGCTTCTCCTTCATTGACTGGCTTATTTCGCTAAGCATAAGGCTCTCCAGTTCCAACCAGGTTGCTGCAAATGGTAAGAATTCCTTCTTTTTAATGGCAGCATAGAATTCCATTGTATAGATGTACCACAGTTTTCTGATCCACTCATCTGCTGACGGGCACCTAGGCTGTTTCCAAATTGTGGCTATTGTAAATTGTGCTGCTATGAACATAGGGGTGCATAAATCCTTTCTGATTGGTGTTTGTAATTTCTTAGGATAAATTCCTAACAGTGGGATTACAGGGTCAAATGGGAGATCCATTTTTAGTTTTTTGAGGAAACTCCATATTGTTCTCCACAGTGGCTGCACCAGTGTGCATTCCCACCAAGAGTGCACAAGGGTTCCTTTTTCTCCGCATCCTCTCCAACACTCGTCGTTTGTTGATTTGTTGATGATTGCCATTCTGACAGGTGTAAGATGGTATCGCATTGTCCTTTTGATTTGCATCTCTCGGATGATTAATGACTTTGAACATGTTTTCATGTGTCTCTTGGCTTTCCTTCTGTCGTCTTTTGAAAAGGTTCTATTTAGGTACGTTGCACATTTTTTTATTGGATCCTTCATCTTCCTTTTATTAAGTTGTATAAGTTGGTTGTAGATTTTGGAGATTAAACCTTTATCAGAGATAGCATTTGCAAATATGTTCTCCCATGCATTGATCTTTCTTGTTGTTTTGTTGATGGTTTCTTTTGCTGTGCAAAAGCTTTTTATTTTGATGTAGTCCCATTTGTTTATTTTTTCTTTAGCTTCCATTGCCTTTGGAGCAGTATGAGTGAAGAAGTTCTTTTGGCATATATCTGAGATTGTGCTGCCTGTGGATTCCTCTAGTATTTTTATGGTTTCCCTTCTAATGTTTAAGTCCTGTATCAATTTTGAGTTTATTTTTGTATTTGGTGTAAGTTGGTGGTCCAGTTTCAATTTTTTGCATGTATCTGTCCAATTTTCCCAACACCATTTATTGAAGAGGCTATCTTGGTTCCATTGAATGTTCATGCCTCCTTTGTCAAATATTAATTGAGCATAGTGGTTTGGTTGGATATCTGGGTTCTCTATTCTATTCCATTGATCTATATGTCTGTTCTTGTGCCAGTACCAGGCTGTTTTGAGAAGAGTTGCTTTGTAGTATAGCTTGAAGTCTGGTATTGAGATCCCACCTACTTTATTCTTTTTTCTCAGAATTGCTGTAGCTATCCGTGGTCTTCTTTTGTTCCAGATGAATCAATGAAGAATTTTTTGTAGGTCTGTGAAATATGTCGTTGGTATATTAATGGGTAGTGCGTTGAATCTGTAGATTGCTTTGGGTAGTATGGACATTTTAATGATGTTGATTCTCCCAATCCATGAGCATGGTATGCTCTTCCATCTGTTAACATCTTCCTCTATCTCTTTTTTCAGTGTCCTGTAGTTTTCTGCATAAAGGTCTTTTACCTATTTAGTTAGGTTTATTCCTAGGTATCTTAATTTTTTTGGTGCGATGGTAAATGGGATTGCTTTTTTAGTTTCTCTTTCTATAATTTAACTGTTAGTGTATAGAAATGCCACAGACTTCTTAGCATTAATTTTGTATCCTGCTACGTTACCGAATTCATTAATTAAGTCAATTAGTTTTGGAATGGAATCCTTTGGGTTTTTTATGTACAATATCATCTCATCTGCAAATAAGGACAGCTTTACTTCTTCTTTTCCAATGTGGATGCCTTTTATTTCTTCTTCTTGTGTAATTGCAATGGCTAATACTTCCAGTACTATGTCGAACAAGAGAGGTGAGAGTGGGCATCCCTGTCTTGTTCCTGTTCTTAGGGGAAATGGTTTTAGTTTTTGCCCATTGAGTATGATGTTAGCTGTGGGTTTATCATATATGGCTTTTATGATGTGGAGGTATGATCCTTCTATTCCCACTTTGCTGAGAGTTTTTATCAAGAAAGGATGTTGGATTTTGTCAAATGCTTTTTCTGCATCAATTGATATGACTATGTGATTTTTATCTCTCAATTTGATTATGTGATGTATCACCTTTATTGATTTGCGGATATTGAACCATCCCTGCATTCCTGGGATGAATCCTGCTTGGTCATGGTGTATGATCTTTCTGATGTACTGCTGGATCCGGTTTGCTAGAATTTTGTTGAGGATTTTGGCATCTATGTTCATGAGAGATATTGGCCTATAATTCTATTTCATTGTGTTGTCTTTATCTGGTTTTGGTATTAGGGTGATGCTGTCTTCATAGAAGGTGTTTGGTAGTATTCCTTCTTCTTGAAAGTTTTTGAATAGTCTGAGGAGGATAGGATTTAATTCTTCCTTGATTGTTTGGTAAAACTCTCCTGTGTAGCCATCTGGACCCGGGCTTTTATTTGCTGGAAGCTTTTTGATTACTGCTTCAATTTCTTACATTGTTATTGGACTATTGAGATGTTTGGCTTCCTCCTCATTGAGTTATGGGAGGTTATATTTTTCTAGGAAAATGTCCATTTCTTGCAGGTTGTCCAATTTGTTGGAATAGAGTTGTTCATAGTATTTTGTAACAATCCTTTGTATTTCCAAAGGGTCTGTTGTTATTTCTCCTCTTTCATTTCTGATTTTGTTTATTTGGGTCTTCTCTCTTTACTTCTTGGTGAGCCTAGCTAGGGGTCCATCAATCTTGTTTATCCTTTCAAAGAACCAGCTCTTTGTTTTGTTGATCTTT
>JAAGEH010000013.1:5803175-5860953 GCA_011751065.1 Lasiurus cinereus
AATAATACTAGTTTAAAACAAAAATGTAGTAATTATAAAGGTAAAATCAATTGAGGCAGAAAGAAAAAAAATATTCTTTTAATTAAAATATGTGAAAATGAAAAATAAAGAATTAAAAATTAAGAAAAAGAAAAAAGAAAAAAGGAAAAAAAAAGAAAAATAGAATGATCCTTCACTTCCACTATTATTCTGCTTGGCACTCCTGTTTCCCAGTAGGGGAGGTATTGCAGTTCCCTGTGTTCCCCTCTTGGTGTTTTAATCGCTTTATTCTCTTGTGGTTATGGGAGAGTCAATTTGTGTGTCATCCATTGGGTGGCAGTGTTTCGGAATTGATCTCTGAGACAAAGCACAAGACCTCTCTAGGCTGTGCTCAGATCCGGTTACTCTGTGGTTCCCAAAACCAGTTTGTGGGGGTTTTGCAGCCTGGACACTGCAATAACTCCCAGGTTGTCCCTCTGCCCCAGAGAAAAAGAAAAAAAAAAAGAGTCGTTTTCTGGAGCTCTCCTCTGTCACAGCTCAGAGGGTTTGCCTTCACACTCAGGGATCACGCCCTGACCACCTCCTCGGACCTCTCTAGAGGCAGCTTTCCCACAGCCCAGCTCCCACAGTGTGTGCGTCTCTGCCCTGTGGGGGTAGGAGACCGCACCCTGGCCCAGGCGAAATCTGACCCTTTCACGAGCGCGTGTGCGCGCACGCACGTGCGCTCACAGTGTGGATCTCTGAATCCTCAGTCTGCGTGTCTGTGCTGCCTGGGAAGCCGTGCTCTGGGTCCTGGCTGCTCTGTGGGTGCCTCCGTCAGCCACAGCTTTCAGACCTCGGCAGACATCCACCTCCCCCTTAAGTCAGGCGCAATCTGACCTTTCTGTGTGCTCTGTGGATCGCTGATTCCACCAAGTGTCTGCGCTGATTGGAGAGCAGAGTTCTGGGTCCCCAGGTTCCTGGCTGCTCGATGGGTGCCCAGCCGAAGGCTTCAGAGCGCTGCAGACATCGAGCTCCCACTGCAAGATGGCTCGGGCTCCGCATTCGCGCTGGTGGCTACGGCCGACAAAAACCCCGTGGCAGTGGGGCTGCCTGTCCGGGAGAGCCCCTTCCAACAGTTCTCTGCCTTCCCCTGGAGGACAACTGACTCCTAGCTTGCCAACAAACACTCCCAATGCAACTCTCAGCCGCTCTCTCTCCCTCTGCCCAGCGACAAAGCTCCAGACGCTCTGTCTACTCCGCCGCCATTTTCTCCTCCCCCCAAAGTAAGAATCTTAAAAGCAGCCAGAGCGAAACAGAAAGTTATCTACAAAGGAACCCCCATAAGACTAGCTACTGACTTCTCAACAGAAACTCATCAGGTCAGAAGGGAATGGAATAATATATACAACGTCATGCAAAGGACGGGTCTGAATCCAAGAATACTGTACCCTGCAAGACTCTAAATCAAAACTGAAGGTGAAATCAGAAGCTTCACAGACAAAAAAGGACTAAGGGAATATATTACCACAAAACCAGCAATGCAAGAAATTTTAAAGGATCTGCTGTAATAAAAAGAAAGAGGGAACTCGGGGTTAAGGACTAAAAATGGCAACAGAAAAGTACTCATCAATAATAATTTTAAATGTAAATGGATTAAATGCTCCAATCAAAAGACATAGGGTAATCGATTGCATAATAAAACATCATCCATATATCTGTTGTGTGCAAGAAACCCACCTCAGGAAAAGAGATGCACACACAATGAGAGTGAAGGGATGGAACATAGTATTTCAGGCAAATGGAAATGAAAAAAAAGCTGGGGTTGCAACACTTATATCTGACAAATTAGATGTCAAAGTGAAGGACATAATAGGAGATAAAGAAGGCCACTTCATAATACTAAAGGGAACAATCCAACAAGAATAAATAACTCTGGTAAACATATATGCATCCAATATAGGAGCACCTAAATACATAAAAAAAAACTGCTGGAGGATATTAAGGGAGAGAATGACAGCAATACAATCATAGTAGGAGACTTTAATACCACACTGTCACCATTGCACAAATCCTCTAAACAAAAAAATCAGCAAAGAAACATCAATCCTAAATGACTCACTAGAGCAGATGAAATTAATTGACATCTTCAGACCATTTCACTCCAAAGCCACAGAATATACATTCTTCTCCAGTGCACATGGGTCATTTTCAAAGATAGATCATATGTTGGGTCATAAGAAAAGTCTCTTCAATTTCAATAAGATAGAAATCATATGAAGCTTTTTCTCAGACCACAGTGGCATACAATTGGAAATCAACTATAATAAAAATAGAGAGAAATCAAACACATGGAGACTAAACAGCACGCTATTAAACAATGACTGGGTAACCAGAGAGATCAAGGAAAAAGTAAAATATATCATGGCAACAAATGACAATGACAACACAACAATACAAAATTTATGGGACACAGTGAAAGCAGTCTTGAGAGGGAAATTCATAGCCCTACAAGCCTACTGCAAAAAACAGGAAACAATTGTAATAAATTACGTAACCTGACAACTCAAAGAGCTAGAAGGAGAGCAACAAGAAAAGCCCAGTGTACTCAGAAAGAAGGAAATAGTGAAGATCAGAGCAGAGAAAAACAACTTAGAGACCAAAGAAAAAATTCAAAAGATCAACAGAACAAAGAGCTGGTTCTTTGAAAGGATAAACAAGATTGATGGACCTCTAGCCAGGCACACCAAGAAGCAAAGAGAGAAGACCCAAATAAAAAAAATCAGAAATGAAAGAGGAGAAATAACAACAGATCTTGTGGAAATGCAAAGGATTGTTGAAAAATACTATTAACAACTCTATTCCAACAAATTGGACAACCTGCAAGAAATGGATATTTTCCTAGAAAAATATAACCTTCCAAAACAGAATGAGGAGGAAGCCAAACATCTCAATAATCAAATAACTATGGTAGAAATTGAAGCAATCATCAAAAAGCTTCCAGCAAATGAAAGCCCGGGTCCAGATTGCTACACAGGAGAGTTTTACCAAACACTCAAGGAAGCATTAAAACCTATCCTCCTCAGACTATTCAAAAACATTCAAGAAGAAGGAACACTTCTAAACACCTTCTATGAAGCCAGCATCACCCTAATACCAAAACCAGATAAAGACAACACAATGAAATAGAATTATAGGCCAATATCTCTCATGAACATAGATGCCAAAATCCTCAACAAAATTCTAGCAAACCGGATCCAGCAGTACATCAGAAAGATCATACACCATGACCAAGCAGGATTCATCCCAGGAATGCAGGGATGGTACAATATCCAGAAATCAATAAACATGATACTTGACATAAACAAATTGAGATATAAAAATCACATAGTCATATCAATTGATGCAGAAAAACTTTGACAAAATACAACACCATTTCTTGAGAAAAACTCTCAGCAATGTGGGAATAGAAGGATCATACCTCAACATCATAAAAGCTATATATGATAAACCCACAGCTAACATCATACTCAATGGGCAAAAACTAAAACCATTTCCCCTAAGAACAGGAACAAGACAGGGATGCCCACTCTCACCTCTCCTGTTGGACATAATACTGGAAGTATTAGCCATTGTAATTAGACAAGAATAAGAAATAAAAGGCATCCAAATTGGAAAAGAAGTAAAGCTGTCCTTATTTGCAGATGACATGATATTGTACAGAAAAAAACCCAAAGGACTCCATTCCAAAACTAATTGACTTAATTCATGAATTTGACAATGTAGTAGGATACAAAATAAATGCTAATAACTCTGTGGCATTTCTATACACTAATAGTGAAATTACAGAAAGAGAGACTAAAAAAGCAATCCAATTTACCATCGCACCAAAAAATTAAGATACCTAGGAATAAACCTAACTTAAGAGGTAAAATAACTATATGCAGAAAACTACAGGACACTGAAAAAAGAGATAGAGGAAGATGTTAACAGATGGAAGAGCATACCATGCTCATGGATTTGGAGAATCAACATCATTAAAATGTCCATACTACCCAAAGCAATCTACAGATGCAATGCACTACCCATTAAAATACCAATGACATATTTCACAGACCTAGAAAGAATTCTTCATAGATTCATCTGGAACATAAAAAGACCACGAATAGCTACAGCAATTCTGAGACAGAAAAATAAAGTAGGTGGGATCTCAATACCAGATTTCAAGCTATACTACAAACCAACTGGTCTCAAAACAGCCTGGTACTGGCACAAGAACAGACATATAGACCAATGGAATAGAATAGACAACCCAGATATCCACCTAAACCAGTATGCTCAACTAATATTTGACAAAGGAGGCATGAACATTCAATGGAGCCAATATAGCCTCTTCAATAAATGGTGTTGGGAAAATTGGACAGATAACATGCAAAAAAATGAAACTGGACCACCTACTTACACCAAATACCAAAATAAACTCAAAATGGATACAGGACTTAAACATTAGAAGGGAAACCATAAAAATACTAGAGGAATCCCCAGGCAGCACAATCTCAGATATATGCAGAAAGAACTTCTTCACTGATACTGCTCCAAAGGAAGCTAAAGAAAAATTAAACAAATGGGACTACAGCAAAATAAAAAGCTTTTGCACAGCAAAAGAAACCATCAACAAAACCACAAGAAAGATCACTGTATGGGAGAACATATTTGCAAATGTTGTCACTGGTAAAGGTTCAATCTCCAAAATTTACAGCCTACTTATACAACTTAATAAAAGGAAGATGAACGATCCAATAAAAAAATGTGCAATGGACCTAAATAGATCCTTTTCAAAAGAGGACAGAAGGAAGGCCAAGAGACACATGAAAACATGTTCAAAGTCACTAATCATCCGAGAGATGCAAATCAAAACGACAATGCGATACCATCTTGCACCTGTCAGAATGGCAATCATCAACAAATCAACAAACAACAAGTGTTGGCGAGGATGTTGAGAAAAAGGGACCCTTGTTCACTGTTGGTGGGATTGCAGACTGGTGCAGCCACTGTGGAGATCAATATGGAGTTTCCTCAAAAAACTAAAAATGGATCTCCCATTTGACCCTGTAATCCCACTATTAGGAATTTATCCTAAGAAAATACAAACACCAATCAGAAAGGATTTATGCACCCCTATGTTCATAGCAGCAGAATTTACAATAGCTACAATTTGGAAATAGCCTAGGTGTCCGTCAGCAGATGAGTGGATCAGAAAACTGTCATACATTTACACAATGGAATTTTATGCTGCTTTAAAAAGAAGGAATTCTTACCATTTGCAGCAACCTGGTTGGAACTGGAGAGCCTTATGCTTAGTGAAAAAAGCCAGTCAATGAAGGAGAAGCATCACATGATCTCACTCATTTGTGGATAATAAAGAACATTATAAGCTGATGAACAAAAGGATAGATACAGAGGCAGTAAAGCTTCAAACAGACTGTGAAATTACAGCATGAAGATTAAAGTTAGGTGAGGTAGATAAGAGATCAATCAAAGGACTTGTATGCATGCATATAATCATAACCAATGAACATAGACACTGGGGTGCTGGTGTATGCCTGTGACGGAGGGTGGGCAATGAGGAGATATGTATAAAAATTAATAACAAAAAAGAAAAAAATGAGAAAATAAAATGAGAATTTTAAGAGATAAAAAAATAATAATACAACTTTAAAAAAGTAAAATGTAGTAGTAGTAGTAATTAAAATAATAATATAATAAAAAGGTAAAATCAAGTGAAAAAATTAGTTTCTTAATTAGAAGATAAAAATAAAAATGTGAAGTAGTGAAGATCATTCACTTCCTCTATTGTTCTGCTTTGCAGGTCTATTTCCTGTCAGGTAGACAGCACAGTATTGAAGTTCCCTGTACTCTACTGCTCCTGTGTCATAAGCCACAACCCTGTTTTGAAGCAGTCAGGAGCTCTTTGTCTTACAGCCTACTTTTATTTGTATTTACACAAGAGTCAATTTGAGATACAACCCTTGGGTGGCAGTGTTTTTATACTGATATTAGGTGCTAAAAGGCCCCTGCCCTACCCAGTGTTTAAATTGCTTTCCCTGTATTATTTAATACTGGGTTGGGGGAATAGACTACCCTAGAGCTGGTTTTCTGCTCATTTTTCCCCACTATGAATCCCAGGCTCCACAAGAACAGCTTTCTCCTGCAGTCCCAGTGAGTGTTTTTTTAATTGGAAGATCCTATGTACTGGATTTAGCAATCAAAAGCAAGAAGTTAAAAAGAAAAAGAAGAAAAAAAAAAGCCAGAGGATGCAAGGAGACTCATGTCTTTTTTTTTCCCCTGGCACTCTGCAGTTGATATACTGGTATAACTTCAGGCTGTCTTTCTGGGTCTAGCCCTGCTTTGAGTTAACTTCTATAGTCCCTTTCTGCCAGTATCCCTGAGGACTCCCTTACACATTTGAGGTCTAGACTAACTCCAACAGCTGAAGATTTTATGGGTTGAAGTCTTCCTCTGAGACTTTA
Organism: Lasiurus cinereus; assembly: GCA_011751065.1. Lineage (NCBI taxonomy): Eukaryota > Metazoa > Chordata > Mammalia > Chiroptera > Vespertilionidae > Lasiurus > Lasiurus cinereus. Next base: position 5,809,664 of record JAAGEH010000013.1, read on the forward strand.
GTTCATGAGGCACGTGTTTTGGGTGCATTTCTCCCTCCAGCCTGGATCCCAAATTCCACCTTTTTCTAGGTGATATCTGACCTGTGTTTAATTTGCCACCTCTGGGGAATATTAATTGATTCAGCTGTTCCTTCTCTTTTCTCTGTGAGAAGGCACAGGACTCTTCTGCATATTCGCACCATGTTGTCTCCTTCTGGACAGACTTTCTTGGCATCCGTGGTTGGAGAGGGTGCAGTCTTGGTGTCCCTGGATTTGCAGTTGAGGTATCCTAGGTCCCTTTTTGAAGGTATCCTAGGTCCCTGGTTTGAAGGTAAGGCTGGGCTTCAAATCACTGCCACTCTCCCCTTCAAGATGGCCTGGTCTCAATGGCAGCAGACATCTTGGATCTCCTGTAATACTTTCAATAATAAGGATCATTTTAAAAATTAAAACACACACACACACACACACACACACACACACATTTAGGTCCTATGAAAGAAATGGAATAAAGATACACAGTAAGTCAGTAACAGAGCCAAATTTTTAACATAGGCCTATCTGAATTCCAGACATCTCCATTTTTTCATTATACCATAGCCTTTTTGAGAGAGACAGGCAGATGAAACCACAACTGTGACATATTGGCAGGGAAAGGGTGAAAATTTTAAATTCCTTAAAGTATAAAACATACCTAATTTAGACCCAACCTCAATTGAAGTCCCACATTTTTTATTACCAAACATTTGAGATACAATTAGCCCCACTTCCTAGCTGTCTGAGCTTATGCAAATCATTTTACTTCTCTGAAGGTTAAATTTATGACCTGCAATATGAGGATTTATGATGCTTTCTTTCTTACACAATGGTTTTAAGCTTCAAATAAGTTTCTATATGAAAATTTTCTTTTTAAACTGTAATTGCTTTACATTCTTGAAACATACATAATTGAAACTACTTATTCCAGTCTGAACAACAATGCCCTGTGCTTTGCTAGTACAAGTAGTCTTTTCAAGAAGTCCACTAAATAAGGTGAAATTAATGTTTTCATTTTACAAATAAGAAAACTTACATTCATAGAGGCAATATGATTTAGAATCATATGCTTCCTGAGCTTGTAATGCCATAAGAATGATCTAGTTCTGCAGTTTTTAAACTGGGTTCCTGTTGTCCAGAGCAGCTTCCTCAAAATTTGATTGAAATTTCAAAATTACATCTCAAATATTTTACAAAAACAAAACATATTCAAATTCAAATGTGCTCTATGCCAAGTTTTAATATATTTGAGATGCCAACACATAAGCCTGGTTTCCTTTACTTAACCTCATTTTTGTGCAGATCTCATAATAAGCCAAAAGCCTCAATGTATGTGAAAATCCTTGCAACTACAGCATTGATTCAGAAATCTGTAGTTCAACACTTGGCTTTTTAATATATATATATATATTTATCGTTTAAAGTATTACAATTAGTCGTAGATATGTCTCCTTTCTTCCTCACTCCTTTCTGTTGAACTTCCCCCGGCCTTCCCCACCTCCCAGTACTTGTGCTCATCTGTCCCCACCCCAGTGTCCCACATCCACTGGCTATGCCTACATACATGCATGCAAGTCCTTTGGTTAATCTTGTGCAGGCTGCCCCCACCCCAATCTTGTGCAGGCCTTCCCCTCCCACCCTAGTATGACAGTCTGTTCATTATTTCTTTGCCTCTGTATCTGTTTTTTTCTCTTTTTTGTTTTTTCTTCTCCCCCTCCCATATTCTTTTCTTTAAAAACATCTTGCCTCTGTAGGCTAGAAATAAAATTATAAGAACAAAAAATTGATTGAGTCCCAATTTCAATGTCCAATAGTTATGAGTCCCAGTTTCAATGTCAAATAGTTCCTTATGTGTACATGTCAGCAATGGTATCTGGCTAGTGGACAAATGGTGACACTGTAGGTCCGACCCTCTCTGGTTTGGTCCTAGGTATCCTATAGTGAGGCACAGCTGCTGAATGCTCGCATGGCAAGGTGTCGTCAATGTCTTCCATCTCTTGTTTCTCCTCTTGTCTTGGTGGTTGGAGAAGACCTATCAGTTCCTCTCTGTTGCTGGAGTCCACTTGGTCTTCGAGTTGTTTTCTGAAAGTATATAAACATATCCTCGACCAAAAGTTAATAAAGAAATCTTTTCTATAAAATTGACTTGGAGTCCTTTTTGTTTTTGCCCATCTGATTTTCCTTTGGCTTATTTTGACACCATGTGTGTTTTTCGTGGGTGTCTTGCTGTTAGTATTACAAACGAAAATTAATTTTCTAAAGTAAAAATTTTCTAGATGTAATGGACTTATCAGATATTTTTCCTTACATGCTATTATCCTACTTTCACCCTTTTGTAAATAACACTTGGCTTTCTAAAAATTCAGGCCTATGCATGCCTACTCATATCAGATTCTAACAAGATTTTCCTCTACTTATCAGTACAAATAAGGATTTTCATAAAATTGTGAAACTAAAGTTGGTTGCTGAAACTGCTATCACCAAGCTTATTTTAAAATGTTGGCTTGGTAAATGGCTTTATTGTTTACTTTGATTGGTTTTATACTAAGTAAACTATATTTAATATGTGAGTCAGATCATATCAGTTTTCTGTTCAAAACTATCCAAAGACTTCCACTACTCTCCAAATGATGGCAGTATTTATAAAGACCTATAAACTTGCCACCTCTCTTGACCTCTCCAACGTCTTCTCTTACCATTTTTCTTCTCCAACCTTTGTGACCTCCTCAATGTTTCTAGAAACAAGCGACTTGTTCCTACCTCAGGACCACTGTACTTCGTGTACTTCCGCCTGAAATATTCTTCTAAAATAATATATCTGTCAAGATTTTGCTAAAAAAAAATTATTGTTTACAATTAGGACTTCCTTGACAATTCTATTAAAAACTGAACAACTCTCCAAGAACTATGCATTCTCCTTCCCCACTTATTTTTTCCATAGTATGCACAACAGTCATAAATATATATGATTGTGCATACTAAGGGCATACTGTGACGCCTTGCCATGTGAGCCATCAGCAGCTGTGCCTCACTACAGGGTATAAAATATATAATATTTTACTATGTTCCCTTACTTTATTGTAATTTCCATAAGGACATGGGAATTTTTTTTGTATTATTTATTTCTGTATCCCCAACAACTAAAACAATGCCAGGCACAGTAAGTGTTCAATAAATAAATCAATAAACTTATGAAATACATTAAAATTATTAAAGTATTAGTTTATATACATGTATACCTAGATTTAATTTCAGTATAAAAATAGACTCGGTGGTGATTTCAACATGGTGGCCACTAGGTCTGGAGTGAGGGAGAGAGTGTGACTGAGTAAGGCAGTGAGAGGGTTGTCTGTGGACATGCTTGGTGTGTGTGTGTGTGTGTGTGTGTGTGTGTGTGTGTGTGAGAGAGAGAGAGAGAGAGAGAGAGAGAGAGAGAGAGAGAGAGAGAGTTAGATGAGGCAGGAGTCTTGGAGGCTGGTGGATCAAGCTCTCTTGGACAAAGACCCTCTACTATCTAGCCAGGCAAACCCCTAGATGGCACAGCTTTGGCTTTAAAACCACACCATTTTGAAGTGGAGACTGCAGTAACTAGAAGCACAGCCTCACTACCACCTAGACTAGCCTTGATATCACCTGGGACTGCACAGTGAGTGGAACTCCAGTGGAACCTCATATACCAACCTTTCCATAGGCGCTGCCTGGGATTTCCAATGAGGGTAATTCCAGCAGGACTTGTGTGATCTCCAATGGACTCTAGCACCTGTAGCTGACACCTGCAAAACCAGCTCCAAAGGAAAAGGGAGTATAGCTCAGAACAAAAACAATCAAGGTGTGAGACTCAAGGCAGACCCAGCATCTGGGCTAAGGAATCCAGATAATAGGGGCTTCAACCCACTGAACGTCAATCAGATTGCCCAGATCCAGAAATGGAAAGTGAATTACATTCACCTGCACTGGAGCAGCTTCCAGGAGTCCCAGGGTGGACACACCCAGGGACCAGATTCAAAAACATTAGAGCAGAATCCAGCAATCCCAATAAATAGTGAAATCAAAGATCTTTGAGTGTGTGAGTGTGTGATTTTGTTTTAATTTTTGGTGTACTAATGTGTGTGTGAATGGACTTTTTTTTGGCGGGGTGGAGGTTGAAAGTTAACATTTACTTTTATATTCTTAGAATAACATAAGAGTATCTAGAAAAAACAGATTTTAAATGATAAGTTTAAAATAAAAATTTAAATTATATGTTTTCTTTTTTGATATAAACAAATCAAATCAAAGCTGAGTCTGGATAATAGAAAAAATATGATTCAAAAACACTTAGGCAATATTTTCTTAAAGTAGTACCTGAACATGCATAAGAACATTTATTGAGCATATCAAGCTTAATGTATAACAATTATCATATAAAAATTGTTGTTAGTGGTATTTTGCCCCTTTATATTCTTTCTTTTTTTCTTGCATATGTCTAATTTCTTGTTCCTTTGATTCTATTCTGCTTTAGCCTATTCTCATTATTATTTTTCTTATTTTGTTTTCTCTATTTTCTCATTTCTTTTCAATTTTAATTTTTCCTATCTATATCTTAAATATACCATTAATACTAGGTTTTAATTTCATTATAATTATTTCATTTATTTTCTGTTTCCTCTTTTTTTTCCCCTTATACTAGTTCTTTCAGCTTCCTCCTTACTTCCATTTAGCCATATTTTTCTTCTTTTTCCCTTTTTCTTTATATCCCCTCTAAGTCTTTGGAAGCATGTCTTTTAGTATACTTTTCATTTTTTCTTTGTGTTGCATTCTCTTCTTTTTCCTTCTTAGTCTTTCCTGTTGTTACTGCATTTAGTAGTTTGATTTTTGTGGTATTTTTGGTTAGGCCCTGTTGTGTCTTATTCCATCCTGTCAATACCTATATAACAGCTGGAACAATGATTTAGGGGTTGATCCTCACTAGCAGCAAGTGGGAGGGGAGACACCTCCAATGAAAGGGACATAAACAATCAAGTTGCAATCACAAGAGAGCCCAAGCAATGCACATAAGGGGCTTTCCTAGAGAATCCAGCTCAGGGTTACAAAGATACTGCACCACTGAACCTAAAAGACACTTTCTACATTAGGCCACACCACAAATACTAGGAGGCATAACAGTTCTATCTAATACTTTTAATCACACAAAAATTGACAGATTAAATAGGGACACACACAAACACACACACAAAAAAAAATAGCCCCTGATTGTGAGAAAAGAATGAATCTCCAGAAAAAGAACTAAATGAAATGGAGGCAAGCAACCTTTCAGATATAGAGTTCAAAGCAATGGTTATAAAGATGCTTAAGAAACTTAGTGATTCCCTGACTAGTTTGGCTCAGTGAATAGAATGTCGGCCTGCGGACTGAAGGGTCTTGGGTTTGATTCCAATCAAGGGCATGTACCTTGGTTGTGGGCATATCCCCAATAGGGGGTGTGCATGAGGTAGCTGATTGGTGTTTCTCTCTCACTGATGTTTCTAACTCTCTATCTCTCTCCTTTTCACTCTGTAAAAAAATCAATAAAATTAAAAAAAGAAACTTAGTGATAATTTAAAAAGCATGAAAAGGGAAATAGAGGCCATTAATAAGACCCAGACAGAAATGAAGAATAATACTAGTATTTCTGACATGAAGAACACACTGGAAGGGGTTAAACATAGATTGAATGAAGCAGAGGACCAAATCTGTAATTTGGAAGACAAGGTAGAAATAAATACCCAATTAGAGCAGCAAATAGAAAAAAAATAATTAAAAAGAAGGAAGATAGCTTAAGGGAGCTCTGGGACAACATAAAATGTAACAACATCCACATTATAGGAAATCTGGAAAGGAAAAGAGAAAGAGCAACAAACAAAGAACGTGTTTAAAGAAATAATGATAGAAAACCTCCCCAACTTGAGGAAGGAACATATTACACAAGTTCTGAAGGCACAGAAAGTCCCAATCATGATGAACTCCAAAGCGACCCACATCATAATTAAAATGGCAAATGTCAAAGACAAAGAAATAATCTTAACAGCACCAAAAGAGAGACAGAAAATGACCTACAAAGGAGTTCCTATTTGAATGTCAACTGACTTCTCATCAGAAACACTTCAGGTCAGAGGGCAGTGGGATGAAGGAAACAAAGGAAGGGCCTAAATCCAAGACTACAATATCCAGAAAAGCTATAATTTAAAATTGGAAGAGAAATAAAAAGCTTTCCAGACAAAAAAATAGATTAAAGGAGTATTTTACAACCAAACCAGCAATGCAAGAAATGTTAAAGGGACTGCTTTAAGAGGAAGAAAAAAAGGACTGAAATAACAGATCACAGGCATAAAAAATATTACAATGGCAATAAATAAATACCTTTCAATAAATAAAAACCTTGAATGTAAGTAGATTAGAGGGACAGAAAATGGCGGCAGAATAGAGGGACGCGTCTGGATCTTTGTTGCTGGGCAGAGAGAGAGAGAGCGGCTGAGAGTTGCATTGAGAGTGTTTGTTGGCAAGCTAGGAGTCAGTTGTCCTCCAGGAGAAGGCGGGGAACTACTGAAAGGGGCTCTCCCGGCCAGGCAGCCCCACTGCCACGGGGTTTTTGTTGACCAGAGCCACCAGCGCAGAAGCGGAGCCCGAGCCATCTTGCAGTGGGAGGTGGATGTCTGCGGCGCTCTGAAGCCTTCGGCTGGGGCACCCATCGAGCAGCCAGGGACCCGGGGACCCAGAACTCTGCTCTCCAATAGGCGCAGACACGCAGTGGAATCAGAGATCCACAGAGCACACAGAAAGGTCAGATTGCACCTGACTTAAGGGGGAGGTGGATGTCTGCCCAGGTCTGAAAGCTGCGGCTGATGGAGGCACCCACAAAGCAGCCAGGACCCAGAGCTCGGCTTCCCAGGAGGCACAGATGCACAGGCAGAGGATTCAGAGATCCACAAGGCACACGGAAGGGTCAGATTTCCTCTGGGCCAGGGTGAGGTCTCCTACCCCCGCAGGGCAGAGATGCGCACTGTGGGAGCCAGGCTGCGGGAAAGCTGCCTCTGGAGAGGTCCGCAGAGGTGGTCAGGGCGTGATCCCTGAGTGTGAAGGCAAACCCTCTGAGCTGTTGACAGAGGAGAGCTCTGGAAAACGACTCTTTTTTTTTTTTGCTGGGGAGGGGGAACAGCCGGGAATTATTACAGTGTCCCGGCTGCAAAACCCCTACAAACTGGTTTTGAGAACCACAGAGTAGCAGGATCTGAGCACAGCCTAGAGAGGTCTTGTGCTTTGTCTCAGAGATCAATTCCGAAACACTGCCACCCAATGGAGGACACACAAATTGACTCTCACATAACCACAAAAGAATAAAGAGATTAAAACACCAAGAGGGGAACACAGGGAACTGCAATACCTCCCCTACTGGGAAACAGGAGTGCCAAGCAGAATAATAGTGGAAGTGAAGGACCATTCCATTTTTCTTCTTTTTTTTTATTTTTCCTTTTTTTCTTTTTTTTTAATTTTAATTTTTTATTTTTCATTTTTACATATTTTAATTAAAATAATATTTTTTCTTTCTGCCTCAATTGATTTTACCTTTATAATTATTACATTTTTGTTTTAAACTAGTATTATTAATTACCACTAGTACTTTACCGTTTTTGGGAAATAAAAGTGTCATTTTGTATTCTCTTTATTTTATTTCGGGATTAGAGTTCTACATTCTATTTTCATCTTTCCTTTAACATAATTTTACTCCAACTCCACTCTACCTTTATGCCAACACTTTCCTCCTAACTTTCCCCATTTTGTTGTCTTGTTTCTCTTTCCCTTTTCCAACTTTAGATTCTCCCTATTTTTCTCTTTACCTGGTTAAAATTTCACCCCTTTTATATATCTAATTTCAAATCCCCTACTACAAGTCCACAGAAACCTCTCTCCTCTTGTCTTCACTAGCCAAAAAGTTGTTTTTTCTCTATGTCCTCTTGTTGCTATTTGCCTGAAAAGTGATTATATAGATTTTTCGAACTTTTTTTGTGAGATTGTTTTAGTTTATTCTATTGGTTTTATTTTGCTTTTTGCTTGCTCTGTTTTCTACCTCTCCTTTCCCTCACCTACCTCATTACTAGTTGCTATTTGCAATTTGCCTTAATCTCTAGGTACTGGTTGCTGGCCTTTATTGGAATTAGTGACTGTTCTATTGGAGTTGTCTCCTGATACCTATATTTTGTTCCTCTTTTCTCCCTTATACACTTTCTTTTCTCTCTGATTTTTTTCTCTTCCTCTTTCCTTCTCCTTTTTCTCCTTTTTATTTTCTTATTTTATTTTATTTTATTGTTCATTTATTTATCTTTTTTTTTCTTTTTGTCACTCTCCCAATTTGATTTTGGCACTTCTTTCTTTTCTTTCTTCCTCATTTCCCTCTTCTTATTTCTCTATTTACCCCTAATTTGTCCTTCATTGGTAGTCACCTTATTTGTGATTATTAACATCTTGAATACATTTCTACTCAGTGCCTTGTGTGCTGTACCTGGTGGTGTTGTAGTTTGTGCCTTTCAATCAATGTAGGAGAGAGAACTTACATAACCAGACATACAGAGAAGAAAGACCATGGGCAGAAAAATAAACAGACCACATGTGAAAGAAAAGCAGGGATCACCAGAAAAGGAAGTAAACGAAATAGAACCACAAATAAGCCTACCAGAGAAAGAGTTCAGAGAAATTATCATAATGTGGTTTAAAAGAATGGAAGACAAATTTGACAATATGAGTAAGAGCCAAGAGGAAATGAAGAAGAACCTAGAGGAGGTGAAGAATCAGCAAGAAGAAATGCAGAAGAACCTAGAGGAGGTGCAGAATAAACAAGAAGAAATGAAAAATGATATCACTGCTAAAAGAACTCAATAGAAAGCATCAAAAGTAGACTAGAAGAAGCAGAGGACAGCATCAGTGAGGTAGAAGACACGGTAGGAAAAAATACCCAAGTACAGCAGCTTCTACAAAAAAAAAGTTAAAAAGCAAGAGGATAGTCTAAGGGAACTTTGGGATAACATGAAACAAAACAACATCCGCATAACTGGGGTTCCAGAAAGAGTGGAAACTGAACAAGGATTAGAGAACCTGTTTGAAGAAATAATGAAAGAAAATTTCCCCATTATAGAAAAGAACAACCCGCACAAATCCAAGAAGCTCACAGAGTCCCAAGCAAAATGAACCCCAACAAATCGACACCGAAGCACATTATAATTAAATTGGCAAACACCGATGACAAAGTAAGAATCTTAAAAGCAGAAGAGAGAAACAGAAAGTTACCTACAAAGGAACCCCCATAAGACTAGCTACTGACTTCTCAACAGAACCTCGTCAGGCCAGAAGGGAATGGAATGAAATATACAAAGTCATGCAAAGGAAGGGTCTGATCCAAGAATACTGTACCCTGCAAGACTCTCAATCAAAACTGAAGGTGAAATCAAAAGCTTCACAGACAAAAAAGGACTAAGGGAATATATTACCACCAAACCAGCAATGCAAGAAATGTTGAAAGGTCTGCTGTAATAAAAAGAAAGAGGAAGCGAAGAAGGAACTTGGGGGTAAGGAGTAAAAATGGCAATAGATAAGTACTTATCAATAATAATTTTAAATGTTAACCGATTAAATGCTGCAATCAAAAGACATAGGGTAACCGATTGGATAAGAAAACTTAATCCATATATCTGCTGTCTGCAAGAAACCCACCTTAGGAAAAGAGATGCACACAGATTGAGGTGAAGGGATGGAACATGGTATTTCAGGCAAATGGAAATGAAAAAAAAAAGCTGGGGTTGCAATACTTATATCTGATAAATTAGATCTCAAATTGAAGGACATAACAATAGATAAAGAAGGCCACTTCATAATACTAAAGGGAACAATCCAAAAAGAAGAAATAACTCTGGTAAACATATATGCACCCAATATAGGAGTACCTAAATACATAAAAAAAACTCTTGGTGGATATTAAGGTAGCGATTGACAGCAATACAATCATAGTAGGAGACTTTAATACCCCACAGTCACCATTGGAAAAATCCTCTAAACAAAAAATCAGCAAAGAAACATCAATCCTAAATGACTCACTAGACCAGATGGAATTAATTGACATCTTCAGAACATTTCACCCCAAAGCCACAGAATATACATTCTTTCCAGTTCACATGGGTCATTTTCAAAGATAGATCATATGTTGGGTCATAAGAAAAGTCTCTTCAAATTCAAGAAGATAGAAAACATATCAAGCATTTTCTCAGACCACAGTGGCATAAAACTGGAAATCAACTATAATAAAAACAATAGAAAGAAATCAAACACCTGGAGACTAAACAACATGCTATTAAACAAGGACTGGGTAACCAGAGAGATCAAGGAAGAAATCAGAAACATCTCGGCAACAAATGACAATGACATCACAACAATACAAAATTTATGGGACACAGTGAAAGCAGTCTTGAGAGGGAATTTCATAGCCCTACAAGCCTACTGCAAAAAACAGGAAACAATGGTAATAAATTACCTAAACCTACTACTCAAAGAGCTAGAACGAGAGCAACAAGAAAAGCCCAGTGTACTCACAAGGAAGGAAATACTGAAGATCAGGACAGAGATAAACTACTTGGAGACCAAAGAAACAATTCAAAAGATCAACAAAACAAAGAGCTGGTTCTTTGAAAGGATAAACAAAATTGATGGACCCCTAGCCAGGCTCACCAAGAAGCAAAGAGAGAAGACCCATATAAACAAAATCAGAAATGAAAGAGGAGAAATAACAACAGACCCTGTGGAAATACTAAGGATTGTTACAAAATACTATGAACAACTCTATTCCAACAAATTGGACAACCTGCAAGAAATGGACATTTTACTAGAAAAATATAACCTTCCAAAACTCAATGAGGAGGAAGCCAAACATCTCAATAGTCCAATAACTATGTAAGAAATTGAAGCAGTAATCAAAAAGCTTCCAGCAAATAAAAGCCCGGGTCCAGATGGCTACACAGGAGAGTTTTACCAAACAATCAAGGAAGAATTAAAACCTATCCTCCTCAGACTATTCAAAAACATTCAAGAAGAAGGAATACTACAAAACACCTTCTATGAAGCCGGCATCACTCTAATAACAAAACCAGACAAAGACAACACAATGAAAGAGAATTATAGGCCAATACCTCTCATGAACATAGATGCCAACATCCTCAACAAAATTCTAGCAAATCGTATACAGCAGTACATCAGAAATATCATACACCATGACCAAGCAGGATTCATCCCAGGAATGCAGGGATGGTTCAATATCCGCAAATCGATAAATGTGATACATCACATAAACAAATTGAGAGATAAAAATCACATAGTCATATCAATTGATGCAGAAAAAGCTTTTGACAAAATCCAACATCCTTTCTTGATAAAAACTCTCAGCAAAGTGGGAATAGAAGGATCATACCTCAACATCATAAAAGCCATATATGATAAACCCACAGCTAACATCATACTCAATGGGCAAAAACTAAAACCATTTCCCCTAAGAACGGGAACAAGACAGGGATGCCCACTCTCACCTCTCCTGTTCGACATAGTACTGGAAATGTTAGCCATTGCAATTAGACAAGAAGAAGAAATAAAAGGCATCCAAATTGGAAAAGAAGAAGTAAAGCTGTCCTTATTTGCAGATGACATGATATTGTACATAAAAAACCCAAAGGACTCCATTCCAAAACTAATTGACTTAATTAATGAATTTGGCAATGTAGCAGGACACAAAATTAATGCTAAGAAGTCTGTGGCATTTCTATACACTAACAGTGAAATTATAGAAAGAGAAACTAAAATAGCAATCCCATTTACCATCGCACCAAAAAAATTAAGATACCTAGGAATAAACCTAACTAAAGAGGTAAAAGAACTTTATGCAGAAAACTACACTGAAAAAAGAGATAGAGGAAGATGTTCACAGATGGAAGAGCATACCATGCTCATCGATTGGGAGAATCAACATCATTAAAATGTCCATACTACACAAAGCAATCTACAGATTCATCGCACTACCCATTAAAATACCAATGACATATTTCACAGACCTACAAAGAATTCTTCATTGATTCATCTGGAACAAAAAAAGACCACGGATAGCTACAGCAATTCTGAGAAAAAAGAATAAAGTAGGTGGGATCTCAATACCAGTTTTCAAGCTATACTACAAAGCAACTGTTCTCAAAACAGCCTGGTACTGGCACAAGAACAGACATATAGATCAATGGAATAGAATAGAGAACCCAGATATCCACCCAAACCACTATGCTCAATTAATGTTTGACAAAGGAGGCATGAACATTCAATGGAGCTAAGATAGCCTCTTCAATAAATGGTGTTGGGAAAACTGGACAGATACATGCAAAAAATTGAAACTGGACCACCAACTTACACCAAATACAAAAATAAACTCAAAATGGATACAGGACTTAAACATTAGAAGGGAAACCATAAAAATACTAGAGGAATCCACAGGCAGCACAATCTCAGATATATGCCAAAAGAACTTCTTCACTGATACTGCTCCAAAGGCAATGGAAGCTAAAGAAAAAATAAACAAATGGGACTACATCAAAATAAATAGTTTTTGCACAGCAAAAGAAACCATCAACAAAACAACAAGAAAGATCAATGCATGGGAGAACATATTTGAAATGCTATCACTGATAAAGTTTTAATCTCCAAAATCTACAGCCAACTTATACAACTTAATAAAAGGAAGATAAAGGATCCAATAAAAAAATGGGCATCAGACCTAAATAGAACCTTTTCAAAAGACGACAGAAGGAAGGCCAAGAGACACATGAAAACATGTTCAAAGTCATTAATCATCCAAGAGATGCCAATAGAAACGACAATGCGATGTCAGCTTACACCTGTCAGAATGGCAGTCATCAACAAATCAACAAGCGACAAGTGTTGGCGAGGATGCGGAGAAAAAGGAACCCTTGTGCACTGTTGGTGGGAATGCAGACTGGTGCAGCCACTGTGGAGAACAGTATGGAGTTTCCTCAAAAAACTAAAAATAGATCTCCCATTTGACCCTGTAATCCCACTCTTAGTAATTTTTTTAAAATATATGTTATTGATTTTTTACAGAGAGGAAGGGTTAGAGATAGAAAGTCAGAAACATCGATGAGAGAGAGACATTGATCAGCCGCCTCCTGCACGCCCCACAGTGGAGATGTGCCCCCAAGCAAGGTACATTCCCCCGACCGGAATCGAACCTGGGACCTTTCAGTCCACAGGCCGACGCTCTATCCACTGAGCCAAACCGGTCTCAGCCCACTCTTAGGAATTTATCCTAAGAAATTACAAACACCAATCAGAAAGGATTTATGCACCCCTATGTTCATAGCAGCACAATTTACAATATCCACAATTTGGAAACAGCTTAGGTGCCCGTCAGCAGATGAGTGTATCAGAAAACTGTGGTACATCTACACAATGGAATTCTATGCTGCCATTAAAAAGAAGGAATTCTTACCATTTGCAGCAACCTGGTTGGAACTGGAGAGCCTTATGCTTAGTGAAATAAGCCAGTCAATGAAGGAGAAGTATCACATGATCACACTCATTGGGGGATAATAAAGAACATTATAAACTGATGAACAAAAGGATAAAGACAGAGACAGTAAAGCTTCAAAGAGACTGTGAAATTACAGCAGGAAGATTAAAGTTAGGTTAGGTAGATAAGAGATCAATCAAAGGACTTGTATGCATGCATATAAGCATAACGAATGAATATAGACACTGGGGTTTGGGGTATGCCTGGGAGGGAGAAGGCACAATGGGGAGATATGTATAAAAAATTAATAAAAAATTTAAAAAATGTAAGTATATTAAATTTTCTAGCCAAAAGACATAGGTTGAATGAATAGATAAGAAAACATGACCTATATGTATGCTATCTACAAAAGACCTACCTCAGCACAAAAGATACACAGAGAATGAGAGTGAAGGTGTGGAAAAATATATTCCATGCAAATGGAAAAAAAATGTGGGGTAGCATTACTCATATAAGAAAAAAATAGACCAAAACAGAGGCCATCATAAGAGACAAAGAAGACCACTTTAGAACACTAAAGGGAACGATTCAATAAGAGAATATAACCCTTGAAAACATATATGTACCCAATATAGGAGCACCCAAGTACATTAAAAAAAATACACCTCTTGACAGACTTTAAGTGAGAGTTTGACAGCAATACAGTCATAGTAGGGGCTTTAACACCCCAGTGACCTCACTGGATAGCTCTTTCAGACACAAAATTAAGAAAGAAGCAGAGGCCTTAATTGACACACTAGATCAGATGGATTTTTAAAGAACATTTTGCACCAAAGAAAGAGAGTTTATATTCTTCTCAAGCACACATAGAACATTCTCAAAGATAGACCACATGTTAGGGCACAAAAGACTATACAAATTCAAGAATATATATATCATACAAAGTATCTTCTCAGATTACAATGGCATGACGTTGAAAATCAACAACAATAAAGAAAACCTAAAAAATACTCCAATACATAGAGGCTAAATAGCATGTTATTAAACAATGAATGAGTTACCAATGAGATCAAGCAAGAAATTAAAAATTTCTGGAAGGGAAGATGGTGACTGGCAGGAAGGTAGAGAGGAAAAGAGTGTGAGAGAGTGAGGGAACCATAGAGGAGAGTGTAGATGTGTGTGGTGTATGTGTGTATGAGCTAGGGACAATTAGATTATGCAGGTCCTCCAAGGGGCTGCCAAACTGGGCAGTCTTAGACTGCAGAGCCCTGCGCACAAAGCAGACACTTCTGGGCAGCCAGTGCAGTCACAAAGACCATGCCATCTTGAGAAACAGAGCTGCTTGAAACTAGGATCCTGGCCTCAGCATCACTCACTTATGTCTCAAACGCAAACCAGAACCCTGCAGCCACTGGGGACAGAGAATTGTGACCACAGCTTCAGACCAACAGACAACAAGAATCCAGACTTCCAGGACACAGATTTCTGTGAGTCAAAGACCCTATCCCTCTCCCCACAGGATCATGGATAGTGCCATAGTAAATGATAGAACCGCCCCGGAATGCAGGACGCCTAGGGGAATTTGAAGTTGGGAGTGCAAGCAGGAATCACAGCGCCCCTACAGGAATTTGAGTTTGGGAGCTTGCACATGGACTGCAGAGTTGCTATGGGAGTTTGGGCCTATGCATTCAGAGAGACTGGAATCTGCTCCCCGCAATGCAATCGAGCAACCAAACCCGAAGCCCACACAGGGCAGCAATGCCACCTGACTTCCATTCTGGGCAAGCACACACGGAAGTCTGTTTTCTGTAGTGCACACAGAGGTCTGTTTTCCACAGCGCAGTCATGCCACAGTGCTACTGTGCAACACAGTCCCCCATGGTGACCAGTACCCAGAGTCTCCCAGCAAGAGGCAGCACTAGCATGACTTTTCTTACCATGTGTGCCTCGGATCCCTGACTCATGCACATTCACACTAAGACCCAGTAACTCTAATTCCTGGTGCATGAGCACACAGGGACTGTGATTCTCAGTGAGCAGCTGCATGAGGCAACAAAGTGCCTGATACTCAATTCTTGGTGCAGACCCAGGGAAACTGTGACTCCTTGCATATATTAGGGGACTCATTTTCAGCACACGCCGACAGCACAGTGGAGGTGGGGTCCATGATTCTAGGTGCATACACGAGACCACACTGAACACTGGTAACACTGATCCAGGCCAAATCTGGTTCCCACCAACCCACGGCGGCCTCATGTCCTACTGTCAGAGCACTTCAGTGACACTTGGGTAGTGTGAAGCTCCCATAGCACACAGCCTAGGTCCATGCAACTTAAAGTTTTAACTTTCTGGTGATAGTCAGAATGGAGAGACGACACAATCCCCAGAGGAAAGAAATTGAGGAGTTGCCAAGAAAGGAAATGAAGAAATTGAAGCATGCAACATGACTGAACAATAATTCAGTGTAATGATAATAGAATTCATACATCGGATGGATGAGAAAATCAACAACCTATGCAAGAATCAGGAAGAAATCAAAAGTGATATAGCTACAATGAAAAACACCATGGAAAGTTTCAAGAGTAGATTAGAAGAAGCAGAGGGCCGAATTAGTGAATTAAAAGATCAGGTACAGAAACAAGCCCAATCTGAACAGCAACCGGAGTAAAAAATTAAAAAGCATGAGAAAAGACTAAGGGAGATTTTTGACAACATGAAATGTAGTAACTTACATAAAATAGGGCTTCCAGAATGACAAGAAAAGCAACAAGGATTAGAAAATCTATTTGAAGAAATAATGACAGAAAAGTTACACAAGTATAGAGAGTCCCAAGCAGGATAAATCCCAAAAGGCCAACACCAAGACATGTCATAATTTCAATGTCAAATATTAATGACAAAGAAAGAATCTTAAAGGCTGCAAGAGAGAGACGAAGGGTTACCTACAAAAGATTGCCCATCGGATTATCAAATGATTTCTCAACAGAAACACATCAAGCCAGAAGGAAATGGAAGGAGGTATAAAAAGTGTTGCAAAGCAAATGACTAAATCCAAGAATACTCTATCAAGCAAGACTATCAATCAAAATTGAAGGGTAAATCAGGAGTTTAGCAAACAAAAAAAGGCTAAGGGAGTTTATCACCACCAAACCAGCAATGCAAGAAATGCTAAAGGGAATACTGTAAAAAGAAGAAATAAAAAGGTAAGAAGGAAAACAGACACAAAAATGAATATGATTATGAACAAGTTCCCTTCAGCAATAATTTTAAAAGTAAATAAACTAAATGCTCTAATCAAAAGATAAGGAGTGGCTGAATGAATTAAAAAAATGACCCATATATATGCTGTCTACAAAGAGACCCATCTCAGAAAAAATGGACTCACACAGGTTGAAAGTGAAGGGATGGAAAAATATCTTTCAGGCAAATGGCAATGAAAAAAAGGCTGAGGTAGCAATACTTATATCTGACAAAATAGACCTCAGAGTGAAGGCCAAAACAAGAGATAAGGAAAGCCACTTCATAATACTAAAGGGATTGATACAACAACAGAATATAACCCTGATAAACATATATACACCCAATGCAGGAGCACCCAAATACATAACAAAACTCCTGGAAGATATCAAAGGGGAGGTTGACAGCAATATAATCACAGTAGGGGACTTTAACACACTACTGACATCATTGGATAAATCCTCTAGACAAAAATTCAGCCAAGACACAGCAATCCTATATGACACATTAGATCAGATGGACTTAACTGACATCTTCAGAACATTGCATCCCAAAGCCATAGAATATAAATTCTTCTCAAGTGCACATGAGACATTTTCAAAAATAGACCACATATTGGGTCACAATAAAATTGAAATCACACCAAGAATCTTCTCAGACCATCTTGCCATAAAATTAGAAATAAACTACAATAAAAACAATCCAAAAATCTCACACACTTGGAAGCTGAATAGCATGCTATTAAGTAATGACTGAATTACAAAAGAAATCAAAGAAGAAATTACAAGGATTGTGGAAACTAATAAAAACAAAAACACAACAATCCAAAATCTATGGGACACAATGAAAGCAGTACTACTGATAGGGAAGTTCATACCTCTACAGGCCTACCTCAAGAAAATCAAGAAAAAAATGGTAGTAAATCCTCTAACTCTGAAACTCAAAGAATTAGTAAGAAAGCCACAAGAAAAGCCCAGAGTCAGCAAAAGGAGATAATAAACATCAGAGCAGAAATAAATGACATAGAGACAAAAAAAAAAAATACAAAAGATCAACAAAATCAAAAGCTGGAAGGAGAAAAGAAAATGGCGGTGGAATAGACGGATGTGTCCAAAACCTTGTTGCTGAGCAGGCAGTGAGAACAACTGAGGGTCGCACTGGGAGTGTTTGTTGGCAAGTTCAGAGACAGTTATCCTCCAGAAGGTGGGGAACTGCTGGGCAGGGCTCCCCTGACCAGGCAGACCCACTGCCATGGGGTTTTTGGCTCCCTGAGCCACCAGCGGGAAAGCAGAGACCAAGCCATCTTGCAGGAGGAAATAGATGTCTACAGAGGTCTGAAAAGCTACCTGCAACACCCACCGAACAACCGGGGGACCCAGAACACCACTCTCTAATCGGCACAAAAACTCCAACTGAGAGGAGCTCCATAAGACATGCAGAAAGGTCAGATTTTGCCTGGGATAAGGAGAGGTCTCTGGTCCCACAGAACAGAGAGATGTGCACTCTTTGGGAACTGGACTGGGGGAAAGCTGCTCCTAAGAGAAATACACAGATGTGAGGCAGGGCATGATCCCTAAATGTGGAAGGGGGCTCTCAGAGCTATTAACAGAGGGGAGCTTTAGAAAACAACCCATTTTGATCTGAGGCAGAAGGACAACCTGGGAGTTATTACAGTGTCCTGTCTGCTCGAACAGAAGCAGGGAAGGGGGAGAGCACAGACTGCACTCTTTCCTCTTCACATGCTGGCTTCTGATTGCTAAGCCCAAAACATAGGATCACTCAATTAGAGACATCCTGAGAGACTGCAGAGGAACCTGGGGATCGGAGCACAGAATAATGATCAGAGAATCAGCTCTGGGGAAACCCACCCCCACAAACCGGTATTGAGTGCCACAGAGTAATCAGGATCTAAGCACAGGCTAGAGAGGTCCTGTGCTTAGTCTCAGAAGTCAATTCCAAAACCCTGCCAACCAGTGGATCACTCACAAATTGACTTTAGAAAAATAAAAAAAGAATAAAGAGATTAAGACACACCTCAGCAGTGGAACTCAGGAAACCACAATGCCCTCCCAATGGGGAAACAGGAGTGCCAAACAGAACAATAGCGCAAGTGCATGACCTCCACTACTGCCCATTCTATTGTTTTATTTCTAATTTATTTTTATTTTTGTATTTTTATTTATTTTTATTTTTTACATATTTTAATTAAAAAGCTATTTTTTTCTCTTTTCTCCTCAGTTGATTTTCACTTTTTAATTATTACATTGTTATTTATAACTTGTATTATTACTACCACTATTATACCTTTTTGAAGAAAAAGAAGTGTCATTTTATTTTCTCTTTATTTTACTTTCGGATTAGATTTCTATATTATATTTTCATCTTTCCTTTAGCATAATTTTACCCTACCTCAACTCTACCCTTATGCCAACACTCTCCTCCTAGCTTTCTCCATTTTGTTGTCTTGTTTCTCTTTCCCTTTTCCAACTTTAGATTCTCCCTATTCTTTCTTTTTACATGTTTAAAATTTCACCCTACAGTGGTACCTTGAGATACGAGTGCCCTAACATACGAGATTTTTGAGATATGAGCCATCGAGCAAGCAATTTTTTGCTTTGAAATATGAGCAACATTTGAGATACAAGTAATCGCGTGGATCGACCAGCTGCACAGGACCCACCAGTTTACCGCGACTTGAGCGTTTCATACTTTCCCACACCTAAGTCAGTGTGCTTGTTTACCTCATTGTCGAAGCATCTTTTTTGCATTTACATATTTTATCACATTTCTTTTTATAACCATGGGTCCAAAGAAAGAGAGTGGAAAGGTCAGTGCTCAGAAGAGATTGATGTCTATTGAATTAAAGTGTGAAATCATAGAAAAATGTGAGCAAGGTGTATGAGTGGCTGACTTTGTGAGGCAATACGGGCATAGTACTTCAACAATATGCCCTGTGCTTAAACAGAAGGAGTCGATAAAGGGTATAATGCCAGCTAAGGGCGTTACAATAATTTCTAAGCTCCATAGCTCTCTCCATGAAAAGATGGAGAATCTACTGATGGTGTGGGTGATGGAGAAGCAGCTTAAAGGAGATACATTAACACAGGGCATCATATGCGAGAAGGCATGAGCGATTTACGGTGATTTGCTGGAGCAGACCCCGCACACTTCCACGGATGAAGCATTGAAAGACTCATTTAAAGCCAGTAGAGGCTGGTTTGATAACTTCAGGAAAAGGTCCGGCATTCACTCCATCGTCAGGCATGGTGAGGCAATAAGTTCGGAAGGCAGCTGAGGATTACCTCAAAACTTTTTCCGAACTGATAGAAGCCAAAGGATATATCCCCCAGCAAGTCTTCAACTGTGACGAGACAGGGCTTTTCTGGAAGAAGATGCTGAATAGGACTTATATAACCGCAGAGGAGAAGGCAATGCCAGGCCATAAACCCATGAAGGATAGGCTAACTCTCGCACTGTGCACCAATGCGAGTGGCATCTGCAAGATCAAGCCTCTGCTCATATACCATTCAGAAAACCCCAGAGTCTTTAAGTCACATAAGATTTTAAAAGATAAACTGCAAGTTATGTGGAGGGCAAACCTGAAGGCATGGGTCACCAGGCAGTTCTTTGTGGAGTGGGTAAACCTGGTTTTCGGCCCTTCTGTTAAGAAATATCTACAGGAAAACAACCTAACCATGCAAACCTTCCTCGTCCTCGACAATGCTCCTGCTCACCCACTGAACTTCGAAGATGAACTCCTCAAAGAGTTCAAGTTTATAAAGGTTGTCTACCTACCTCCCAACAGCACTCTTATCTGCAGCCCATGGATCAGGAGGTGGTTTCTAATTTTAAAAAGCTGTACAGTACATCAAGCACCTGTTCCCACGCTGCTTTGAGGTGACGGGGAACACAAACCTCACCCTTTGATAGTTCTGGATGAACCACTTTAACATCGTGATATGCCTCAGAATTATTGATCAGGCCTGGCTGGGTGTTAAAAGGAGAACTTTGACCTCTGCATGGAAGAAGCTGTGGCCTGAGGCTGTAGCCGAAAGGACCTTCGAAGGATTCAAACCCAAGGTGCCAGTGGAGGAGGAGATAGTGTCTCTGGAAAAAGCCATGGGCCTGAAGGTGGATGAGAGAGGCGTGAATGAGCTCGTTGAGGAGCACTCTCGGGAACTCACCCTGGAGGAGTTACAAGAGTTGCAGTCTCAGCAACATCCGGAGGTTCTCCAAGAAATTGGTTTCGAGGAGGAGCCAGAGGTGGAGGAGATCTCTACAAGTGTGATAAAGGAGATCTTAGGAATGTGGGAGAGGCTGTCACACTTCATGGAAAAGAAACACCCTGAAAAAGTTGCTACTGGTAGTGCATCAGAGCTGTTCAATGAAACTTGTCTCACCCATTCCAGAAACATTCTGAAAGAGAGGAAGAGGCAAACCTCGTTGGACACGTTTTGTGGTGTTTTTTTTTTTTTAAATTGACCAAAAATGCAAAGACCAGTAGCAATTAAGTTCAGTGAAGATTAGTTAAGTTACATTCAGTTTAGGGATAAAGTGTAGCATTAAGAGTGTAATGAGTAGGTAAATACACTTTATAAAACCAGTTTATTCCTTTACATTCTCTTTTATTATGTTTTTATACAATATTTGTCATTTATAAATACATTTTTCTTATTCAAAAACACATAACAAGAACAACTGGGATGATATTTGGGGGGCTGGAACGGATTAAGGGCATTTCAATTGATTTCAATGGGGAAATTTGCTTTGAGATACAAGCAACTTGATATATGAGCAAGGTCATGGAATGAATTAAACTTGTATCTGGAGATTCGAGTTTAATTCGTTCTGTAACCTTGAGGCGTGGGAAACTATGAGACGCTCTAGTCACGGTAAACTCGTGGGCCATGTGCAGCCGGCCGATCAGCGTGATTACTCCTATCTCAAATGATGCTCATATTTCAAAGCAAAAATCACTCGCTCCATGGCTCATATCTCAAAAAACTCGTATGTTAGGGCAGTCTTATCTCGAGGTACCACTGTACTTATATATCTAATTTTGAATCCCCTACTCCAAGACCATACACATCTTTCTCTTCTCTGTCTTCTCTATCCAAAAAATTGTTTTTCTATATGTCCTTTTGTTTTTGTTTGGCTGAATGGTGATTATATCAATTTTTTATACTTTTTGTGACATTGTTTTTGCTTATTCTACTCATTTTAATTTGCTTTATCTTGGCTTTATTTTTGTTTGTTTTAACCTCTGTTTTCCCTCACCTCCCTTAATATTAGTTGTTATTTGTAGTATGTGTTAATCTCCAGGTACTTGTTGCCAGTTAGGATTAGTGGCTATTCTATGGGAGTTTTCTCTTTGTATAATTTTTTTCTTTTTCTTTCTTATTCTCTTTCTTTTCTTTCTTACTTTTTTTCTTTCTATTTTCTTATTCTTCTCCTTTTTTATTTCCCCTCTTTTTGCTCTCTTCTCACAATTTGATTTTGGCACTTCTTTCTTTTCTATATTCCTCATTTCTCTCTTCTTTCTCTACTGACCTCCTAATTTGTCTTTCATTGGTGGTCACCTTATTTGTGGTTATTAACATTGTGAATACATTTCTGTTCAGTACCTGGTGGGTTGTACCTGGTCGTGTTATAGTTTGTGTCTTTAAATCAACATAGGAGAGAGAACTACATAACCAGACACCCGGAGAAGAAAGACCATGAGCAGACAAGGAAAGAGCCCACATAAGAAATAAAAGCAGGTATCACCAGAAAAGGAAGTAAACGAAATAGAATCATAAATAAACCTGCCAGAGAAAGAGTTCAGAGAAATGGTCATAGGGTGGCTGAAAAGAATGGAAGACAAAATCGATAATATGAGTAACAGTCAAGAGTAAATGAAGAAGAGCCAAGAGGAAATGAAAAAGAACCAAGAGGAAATGAAGAATAATCAAGAAGAAATGAAAAATGTCATTGCTACTGAAAAGAACTCAATAGAAAACATCAAAAGTAGACTAGAAGAAGCAGAAGATTGTATCAGTGAACTAGAAGACAAGATAGGAAAAAATACCCAAGTACAGCAGCATCTAGAAAAAAATTGAAAAGCAAGAGGAGATCCTAAGGGAACTTTGGGATAACACGAAACAAAACAACATCATAATTGGGGTTGCAGAAAGAGTGGAAACTGAGCAAGTAATAGGAAAACTGTTTGAAGAAATAATGACAGAAAATGTCCCTGATATAAGAAAGAAAAAACCCACACAAATCTAAAAAGCTCACAGAGTCTCAAGCAAAATGAATCCCCAAAAACTGACACAAAGGCAAATTATAATAAAATTGGCAAACACCAATAACAGAGTAAGAATCTTAAAAGCAGCCAGAGAGAAAAAGAAAGTTACCTACAAAGGAACCCCAATCAGAATAGCAACTAATTTCTCAACAGAAACTCATCAGGCCAGAAAGAAATGGAATGAAATATACAAAGTTATGCAAAGGAAAGGTCTGAATCCAAGAATACTATACGTAGCAAGGTTTTCAATCAAAATTGAAAGTGATATCAGGAGCTTCACAGACAAAAAAGGACTAAGGCAATTTATTACCACCCAACCAGCAATGCAAGAAATGTTAAAGAGTCTGCTGTAAAAAAAAAAAAAGTAGGAAGTGAAGAGGGAACACAGGGGTAAAGAATAAAAATGGCAACAGATAAGTAAATATCACTAATAATTTTATACGTAAACGGTTGAATGCTCCAATCAAAAGACATACGGATACAAATTGGATAAGAAAACATAACTCATATATCTGTTGTCTACAACAAACCCACCTCAGAAAAAAAGATGCACACAGACGGAGGGTGAAGGGATGGAAGATGGTGTTTCAGCCAAATGGAAATGAAAAAAAGCTGAGGTTGCAATACTTGTATCTTACAAATTAGATCTCTAAGTGAATGACATAACAAGACATAAAGAAGGCCATTTCTTAATAATAAAAGGAACAATCCAAAAGGAAAAAATAACTCTGGTAAACATATAGCCACCCAATATAGGAGCACATAAATACATAAAAAAATTCTTGGAGGATATGAAGGGAGAGATGGACAGCAATACAATCATAGTAGGAGACTTTAATACCCCTCTGTCACCACAAGACAAATCCTCTAAACAAAAAATCAGCAAAGAAACATCAATCCTAAATGACTCACTAGACCAGATGGAATTAATTGACATCTTCAGAACATTTCACCACAAAGACACAGAATATACATTCTTTTCCAGTGCACAAGGGGCATTTTCAAAGATAGATCATATGTTGGGTCATAGAAAAAGTCTCTTCAAATTCAGGAAGATAGAAATCATATCAAGCATTTTCTCAGACCACAGTGGCATAAAACTGGAAATCAACTATAATAAAAAACAATAGAAAGAAATCAAACACATGGAGAGTAAACAGCATGATATTAAACAACGACTGGGTAACCAGAGAGATCAAGGAAGAAATAAAAAAACATCATGGGAAAAAATAACAATCACAACAAAACAATACAATATTTATGGGACACAGTGAAAGCAGTCTTGAGAGAGAAGTTCATAGCCTACTGCAAAAAACAGAAAACAATGATAATAAATTACCTAACCCGACAACTCAAAGAGCTAGAATGAGAGCAACAAGAAAAGCCCAATGTAAGCAGAAGGAAGGAAATAGTAAAGATCAGAGTGAAGGTAAACAACATGGAGACCAAAGATCAACAAAACAAAGAGCTGGTTCTTTGAAAGGATAAACAAGATTGATGGACCTCTAGCCAGGCTCACCAAGAAGCAAAGAGAGAAGACCCAAATAAACAAAATCAGAAATGAAAGAGGACAAATAACAACCGACCCTGTGGAAATACAAAGGATTGTTAAAAAATACTATGAACAACTCTATTACAACAAATTGGACAACCTGCAGGAAATGGACATTTTCCTAGAAAAATATAACCTTCCAAAACTCAATGAGGAGGAAGCCAAACATCTCAATAGTCCAATAACTATTGAAGAATTTGAAGCAGTCAACAAAAAGCTTCAGCAAATAAAAGCCCGGGACCACATAGCTACACAGGAGAGTTTTACCAAACATTCAAGGAAGAATTAAAACCTATCTTCCTCAGACTATTCAAAAACATTCAAGAAGAAGGAACACTTCCAAACACCTTCTATGAAGCCAGCATCACCCTAATACCAAAACCAGATAAAGACAACACAAGGAAAGAGAATTATAGGCCAATATCTCTGATGAACATAGATGCCAAAATCCTCAACAAAATTCTAGCAAATCGGATCCAGCAGTACATCAGAAAGATCATACACCATGACTAAGCAGGATTCATCCCAGGAATGCAGGGATGGTACAATATCCGCAAATCAATAAATGTGATACATCACATAAAGAAATTGAGAGATAAAAATCACATAATCATATCAATTGATGCAGAAAAAGCATTTGACAAAATCCAACACCATTTCTTGATAAAAACTCCCTTGAAAGTGGGAATTGAAGGAGTATACCTCAACATCATCAAAGCCATATATGATAAACCCACAGCTAACATCATACTCAATGGGCAAAATCTAAAACCATTTCCCCTAAGTACAGGAACAAGACAGGGATGCCTACTCTCACCTCTCCTGTTCGACATAGTACTGGAAATATTAGCCATTGCAATTAGACAAGAAGAAGAAATAAAAGACATCCAAATTGAAAAAGAAGAAGAAGTAAAGCTGTCCCTATTTGCAGATGACATGATATTATACATAAAAAACCGAAAGGACTCCATTCCAAAACTAATTGACTTAATTCATGAATTTGGCAATGTAGTAGGATACAAAATAAATGTTAAGAAGTCTGTAGCATTTCTGTACACTAATAGTGAAATTGCAGAAAGAGAAACTAAAATAGCAATCCCATTTACCATTGTACCAAAAAAATTAAGATACCTAGGAATAAACCTAAGTAAAGAGGTAAAAGACCTATATGTAGAAAACTACAAGACACTGAAAAAAGTGATAGTGGAAGATGTTTACAGATGGAAGAGCATACCATGCTCATGGATTGGGAGAATCAACATCATTAAAATGTCCATACTACCCAAAGCAATCTACAGATTCAATGCACTACCCATTAAAATACCAATGACATGTTTCACAGACCTAGAAAGAATTCTTCATAGATTCATCTGGAATAAAAAAAGACCACAAATAGCTACAGCAATTCTGAGACAGAAGAATAAAGTAGGTGGGATCTCAATACCAGATTTCAAGCTATACTACAAAGCAACTGGTCTCAAAACAGCCTGGTACTGGCACAAGAACAGACATATAGACCAATGGAATAGAATAGAGAAGCCAGATATCCACCCAAACCACTATGCTCAATTAATATTTGACAAAGGAGGCATGAACATTCAATGGAGCAAAGATAGTCTCTTCAATAAATGGTGTTGGGAAAATTGGACAGATACATGCAAAAAAATGAAACTGGACCACCAACTTACACCAAATACAAAAATAAATTCAAAATGGATACAGGACTTAAACATTAGAAGGGAAACCATAAAAATACTAGAGGAATCCACAGGCAGCACAATCTCAGATATATGCCGAAAGAACTTCTTCACTGATACTGCTCCAAAGGCAATTGAAGCTAAAGAAAAAATAAACAAATGGGACTACATCAAAATAAAAAGCTTTTGCACAGCAAAAGAAACCATCAACAAAACAACAAGAAAGATCAATGTATGGGAGAACATATTTGCAAATGATATCACTGATTAAGGTTTAATCTCCAAAATCTACAGCCAACTTATACAACTTAATAAAAGAAAGATAAAGGATCCAATAAAAAAATGGGCATCAGACCTAAATAGAACCTTCTCGAAAGACGACAGAAGGAAGGCCAAGAGACACATGAAAACATGGTCAAAGTCACTAATCTTCTGAGAGATGCAAATCAAAAAGACAATGCGATACCATCTTACACTGGTCAGAATGGCAAGCATCAACAAATCATCAAATGACAAGTGTTGGCGAGGATGTAGTGAAAAAGGAACCCTTGTGCCCTGTTGGTGGGAATGCAGAGTGGTGCAGCCACTGTGGAGAACAGTATGGAGTTTCCTCAAAAAACTAAAAATGGATCTCCCATTTGACCCTGTAATCCCACTCTTAGGAATTTATCCTAAGAAATCACAAACTCCATTCAGAAAGGATTTATGCTCCCCTATGTTTATAGCAACACAATTTATAATAGCTACAATTTGGAAACAGTCTAGGTGTCCGTCAGCAGATGAGTGGGTCAGAAAACTGTGGTACATCTACACATTGGAATTCTATGCTGCCATTAAAAAGAAGGAATTCTTACCATTTGCAGCAACCTGGTTGGAACTGGAGAGCCTTATGCTTAGTGAAATAAGCCAGTCAATGAAGGAGAAGCATCACATGATCTCACTCATTTGTGGATAATGAAGAACATTATAAACTGATGAACAAAAGGATAGACACAGAGGCAGTAAAGCTTCAAACAGATTGTGAAATTACAGCGTGAAGGTTAAAGTTAGGTTAGGTAGATAAGTGATCAATCAAAGGACTTGTATGCATGCTTATAAGCATAAGCAATGAACATAGACACTGGGGGGTTGGGGTATGCCTGGGAGGGAGGGGAGAATGGGGAGATTTGTATAAAAAATTAATAAAAATATATAGGAATTTTCAAAATGAATTTATGCCAATATTGGTGATTTTTCCTATTCCAAGTTCACAAATATTCCCTCCCTTCACTCTGTTTTCTTCTAGAAGTTTTATCGTTCTAGTTCTTACTTATAGTTGTGATCTGATTCACATACATTTTTATGTATAGTGTAAGGTTAGGGTAGTGATTCATTTGATTGTATGTGCTTATGCTCTTACTTGTGTTGATAATATATTTATACATATGAGGATTCATTTCTGGATTTGAGGTTTTATTGCTTGATTTGTAAAACTATGTCAGAATTTCATTGTGTTACTTATTACAGTTTTATTGTAAATATTGCTGTGTTTTATTCCACTGGCCAATTTCTTAAAAAAGCCTTCTGTAATTTTAACTGTAATTCTGTTAAACTATAGACTAATTTAGGGAGAATTGATTTTTTACACCAATGAATGTTATAATTCATGAATATAGCACATCTCTACATTTATTTAGGTCTTTTAAAATTTCTCTCACTGATGCTTTGTAGTTTCCAGTGTTTGATTCATCTTTATTTTGTATTTTTTGATACTGTTACTAATGGTATTGCCCTTCAATTTCCAAAATGTTGATTTCAACAAGATAGAAATACAATTGATTTATACATATCAATCTTGTATACATTGACCTTAGTAAACTCACTTATTAATTCTAGTAATCATGTCAACTATGAATAAAAACAAGAGATGAAAATCCAGAAAAGGAAGAAATACAGAAAACATTACAGAGCAACCAAATTTTTAATATACCCCAGTGAACATCACTGAAATAATATAAAGAACCTTGGAGAAATCTCACAAAATTCATTGGAAAAGAATGAAGATATAAAATTTTTGATAGGAAAAGTGATAAATATGGAAGAGGATGATGATATCCAGCTTTTATATAAGTAGTGTTTAAGAAGAAACAAACCGAATCAGTGAACAGAGAAAAATTTAAAGAGTTACTAAGCTCCACTGTAAGTGTATCTATTTAATGTATCTTTGTGTGTTGCCTAAATGACTTTATGCAGAAGAAAATCTAGCTGATGTTTTAAAGTTGGTTCACTTGGTTCAAATTATTGCTAAATTTATTACCTGATCTGTGACTTTGGAAACATTTTTTTTATCTTATCTGGGTTACTCACTTGTCTCATTTGTAAAGTGGAGATATTAATACTACCTATTACATAGTGGGTCCTCAGGTGACATTAGAGATGACGACATAACGTGATTTTCACCATAAATCAGACCCCACCTACATAAGCACCTATATCACTCACATGGAGCACATACTCAGTAGTAATTAAATGAAACAGTAAAAAAATTTAAAAGAAAGTTAACATTTCCGGACCTTTATTTATGGTAAATAAATAAAAGAAATATAAATCACATATGTACATATGTAGAAATGATGTAACTTTTTTTATATAAAAAAATAGGAGATGGCGCCATAACCATGAAAAGACATATGTCAAGTCCGAGGTAACTTGAGGACTGCCTATATAGGTTTACTCTGATGTTTAAGTAAGATACCTTATATAGAGTGCTTAGTATTATGTCTGGCATGAAAAGTAGTTAATAAATGTTACTTATTACTATTAAAAATAAAATAAAAACTTTCTGGTAACACATGAAAATGAACACACAACCACCCCAAACCTAGGGGACATGACATCATAAGGCGATAAATTCCCATTCATATTTGAAATGCAATAGAAGAGCTCTTTCAAACAAGTGTGTAATAATAAATATGTATATTATTCAAGAACTTTATGTAATTCAAGTGAAGATGTATTTTTAATTTCTGGATTTTTTGTCTATTGAATATAATATTGATTCACAACTAAACAAATCAATAAAACGTTAAAATAAAAATAGTCCCAGTAAAAATAGTTTAAAATTTGTTGATTAAATCCCAAGTTTTCTATTACAGCATAAGAAAGGAAAACCCAGAAGGGAAGAGTCTCTGATAGTAGATAAACAAGCTTCATCTTCTTTCTTTTAGAAGTTCAACTTGTTTTATTTATGCCAGGTTTCTTCCAAAATTGTTTGTTAAGAGGAATCCAGGAGTCTATGGCCTCCAGAAGAACACAAGTTCATACAAATCAGGGACAAGAACACCAAAAAAGAGGCCCAAAGAAATTGGGTAGAGTCAATAGCAGGGCCTCCAGAAAATTACTGGGCTTAAGGTTTCAGGGTGAGAGGTTGAGTATTTGGAGGAAAGATTAGGTGATATGTTGGTAGCCAATGGGATTCCAAAGATACTGGGTGGACGATCTCATTTGGCAAGAGTTTTGAGGCAGCAGCTATACATGCCAGCTTTGGGGAAGTTGCAACTGGGACTTGCCTCAAAATTTCCTCTAGCAATATGCTGGCTCTCGCTTCTCTGGTTACTAGATCTTTCAAACTGCCTTGATATAATCAATGACTCTCAGCTCTTAAGAGAAGTAAAGGCCCCTCTAAGACAATCTATTCTAATAACCTCATTTTATGAAAAAAAATAATGTGGCTTATCACGAGAAAGGGCTTAAATAGAAGTCATTCAGCCAGGAAAAAAAGTAGTGATCTGACTATATTCATAATCTCCTGCCTCACAATGAAATGCCCTTTCCACTAATATCACAAGAACCCAGGACTAATCAACTTCAACCTCACAATAACTATTTGATATTTGAGTCACCATGAAAGGATAATTGTCCCTCTCTCTAAATATATCCAATGATGGAATATCATTCTATCCCAACACCACCTATTTCCTTCATGTTCAGCTATGAAATTTTGGAAAGATTATTATTTGTCTTAACAATGAATATTTTGGTGGATACCCACTATATCCCTGTGGGATACACAGACCCTATCTGGTCCTTCTGACCTGGTACAACCCTTCAGAGGTATAAAAACAGAACCACCACCCCACTGAGTCTTCTGTGCTTCAATCTAAGCTGTTTTAGTTTTTTAGCTATTTTAATAAAACCTTGGTTTCAGATCTCTCCCCAGACTGCACCCTTCCTTCTACCCATGTTTTCATTTTTCTGTTGTCACCCTTAAGGTACAGAAGTATCCTAGGTTTGAGCACAGTCATCAAGAGAGTTTGATCATGACAAAAGACTTCATCTTTCTGTCCAGGTTTATATATCTTTTGCATTTCAAGAGTGCATTGTCATTGAAAATTGTTGTGTCTCGATTTCTTTACTTGAATAACTAAAACTTTCACATCTCTTTCACAAGGATTTGTCTGACTACTGATTCCCAGTCAGGCAAATAAAAAGCTTGCACTTTGTTGGTAACATTGACATAAAAAAAAGTTGAAAAATCCCTTCTTTATCCATCAAAAAATTGAGATGACAGAGGAGGCCCAGATTTTGGATATAGGCAGAAGGATAAGAAGAAATTGAAGCTTGTCAGAGCAGAAGCCCATGAGCAATAACATTTACAAGAACCAATACCTGGGTAGGAAAACTTAATATATAATTTACAAATTGCTGGAAGCTCAACGAGGACAAGCTTGAAAGTATAAACTCTGGAAGATTACAAATGGCAGCAGAGTAAGTGGATGCTGTACAGAGGTGCTCCCAGGAACAAATTGAAATTACAGATGAAATAAAGAAAAACTTCTTGCATAATCAACAGAAGATTTGTGGAGAGAACCTTGATAATTGAGAACATAAAATGGAGGTCACATGGAGACTAATAGGAGGGCAGAGGCAAGAAAGAGATGAATGGGCTCACACAGACAACAACTGAAGTTCCAGAGAGATATAGCCACTGTAGGGGTTTTCCACTGGGAACTCTTGGGTCTAATCCCCAAACTGGGGCCCCGAGCATAGAGCACCAAAACTGAGAATGGTGCCCATATAACATCTGGCTATGAAAAGTAGCAGGGAAAGATGACAGCAAATTCAGGTACTCTGTTGAAGGACCAATGCACAAAATTTCTTGTGGAGCCACTCACCATGTGCTCTGGCAGAGGGAGAGAGAGTGGACTGGGGCTGTGTGAGCAGAAGCCAGGATTGGGGGCTCTGATGTTACAGCTCAGAAAGCAGACACTCCAGGTCCCTGTGCTGAATCATTCTCTCACACTGCAAAGGACATCTTTCTCATGTAGACAATTATCAGGCAGGTGGCTTTGCCTGGGGAAATACAGTTGACCCTAGTGGACAATATCTAGACACACGGTGCAGTTTCTGACACCCATTAAGAGACTGAATTAGGAGATCAATGAGGAGAAAAGAAGACATATTACTACTATTTGTAACACTTTAAAGAATAAAAAAGAGGCTAAGAATAAAAACTAGCCTCCAGGCAGAAAAAAATTGCACATCCTGTTGAAAAAAAATCTTGTTACACCTGTGGACAATTGCCTAGGGCAATTCAAGACAGAATTCTATCAGTCTGTAGGCATAAGTAATCTCTAGAGGATTTAAGTCTGTGCCTGATCTAATAAGTCAGAAACAGTGTTTGACACTACTCTACACAAGAGATTGAGAAGGGTAGTAGATCTATATAATACACAGTCACAAGTCCAAACAGGCAGCCAAAATGTGGAGACAAAGAAACAATCCACAAATGAAAGAAGAAGAGAATTCTCCATGAGATAAATGAAATGAATATAAGAAATTTACCTGAAATAGAGTTCAGAATAATGATGGTAATGGTATTGAACAGCATGAGAAAAGATATAGTAACTATGAAAATGGAATGACATAATAAAAACAAAAAAAAATACATTGGAATCAATGCACAGGGGATTAGGGGATGCTGAAGATCGAATCAGTGAATTATAAGGCAGGGATGAAAAATCCTCAATCAGAGAATCAAAAAGAAAAAAATTAAAAAATTAAGATAGCCAGGAGGATATCTTAAGGGAGCTGTAGGACAACATGAAACATAACAATATTCAAATAGCAGGTGTACCAGAAGAGGCAGAAAGTGATAAAAAAAAAAAAAACCTGATTAAAGAAATAATGGTGGCAGAAAAATTCCCTAACCTAGTAAAGGAAAAAGTAACACAAGTCCAGCAGGCACAGATAACCCCAAGGAAGTAGAACCCAAACAGGCCCATGCCCAGACACATCAAAACTAAAATGCCAAAAATGGCCGAGACCGGTTTGACTCAGTGGATAGAGCGTTGGCCTGCAAACTGAAAGGTCCCAGGTTCAATTTCGGTTGGGGGCATGTATCTTGCTTGTGGGCACATCTCCAGTGTGGGGCGTGCAGGAGGCAGCTGATCGATGTCTCTCTCTCATTGATATTTTTGACTTTCTATTCCTCTCCCTTCCTCTCTGTAAAAAATCAATAAAATATATTTTTTAAAAATGCCAAAAATTAAAGACAAACAGAGAATCTTAAAGGCAGGAAGAGAAAATCAAACTGTTACCTACAAAAGAGCTCCCATAAGAATGACAACTGGTTTCTCATCAGAAACTCTACAGGGCAGAAGGGAATGGCATGAAGTACTCAAGGTAATGGAAAGCAAGGATCTGAAACCAAGATTACTATGTCCAGAAAGGCTAACATACAAAATAGATGGTCAAATAAAGACATTCTCTGGGAGGTGGGGGAAGTTTAAAGGAATACATCATCACCAAGCCAGCCTTATAAGAAATGCTAAAGAGACTATTCTAATGAGAAGGAAGAATAGAGAGAGAAACCCAGGCATACAGAATTAAAATGGCAATAAATAACTACCTACCTATATTTATAAAAGCTTAAGGGACCAGTTGACCAGACAACTGGCCATTAGCTATGATGTACACTGACCACCAGGGGCAGATGCTCAACATAGGAACTGTCCCCATATCATCAGTACATTCCCACAGTGGGAGTGTTGCTCAGCTGACCAACAGGAGCCAGGCATGGGGCTCATGGCAGTGCTAGACTCTCCTGCCTCAACAGCACCACTACCAAGCAGCAGTAGTGGCAGGCACTGTGGGGCCAGGATGAGCAGGATTGGTGCTCTGCCCGCCTGCTCCCTTACACACTACTATATCCTTTGTGGGATGTCAGACTGCCAGTTTCAGCCTGATCTCATGGGCCTGGGGTCCCTCAGCCTGGTCTGTGGGTATTGGGCTGAAACCAGCAGTCTGAAATACCCTGAGGTGTCTCAGGTTGTGAGAGGGTGCAATCCAGGCTGAAGGACCCCACCAGTACATGAATCCATGCACTGAGCCTCTAGTCAATAATAACCCTAAATGTAAATGGATTAAATTCTTGATCAAAAGACATAGGGTAGGTGAATGGATAAAAAAAAATAACTTCACTACATACTGTCTACAAAAGACCCACCTAAGAACAAAAGACACACACAGGATGAGAGTGAAAGGATGGAAAAAATTTACCATGCACATGGGAAAGAAATGAATGCTGGAGTAGCAATACTCATATCTGACAAAATAGACTGCAAAGTGAAAGCCATCACAAGAGACAACAAAGGTCAGTACATATTATTAAAGAGATTGATCCAACAAGAGGATATAACCCTGGAGAGCATAGATGCACTCAATATAGGAGAAACTAAATATATAAAAATATTCTAGAGGCTCTTAGGACAGACATCAACAGTAATGAATTCATACTAGGAGACTTTAACACCCCAATGATTTCACAAGATAGATCTTCCAGAAAAAAAGAAAAGAAAAGAAAAAAGAACTTAACAAGCAAAGGACTCTAAAGGTCACACTGGATTAGATGCATTTAGTTGACATTTATAGAATGTATCAATCCAAAGCTGCAAAATATTCATTCTTCTCAAGTAAACATGGATCACTCAAAAGATAAACCACATGTTAGGACACAAAACAAGTCTACAATTTTAAGAATATTGAAATAATATCAAGAATTTTCTCAGATCACAATAGCATAAAATTAGAAATCAACTATAATAAAAACAATTTATAAATGTAAACACTTGGAGGCTAAATTGAATGCTATTAAACAATGATCAGGTTACCAACAAGATCAAAGAATAAATAAAAAGCATCCTGGAAGCAAATGACAATGAATACACAGCAATCCAAAATCTATGTGATACAGTGAAAGCAGTCCTGAGAAGGAAGTTCATCGCCTATCTAGAAAAAAAAAAGAAAAAGAAAAATGGTAATAAATTATCTCACCCTACAACTCAAAGAATTAGAAAGAGAGCAAAAAGAAAAGCCCGGAGAAAACAGAAGGAAAGAAATAATAAAGAGCAGAGCAGAAATAAATGACAAAGACACCAAAAAAAGTACAAAAGATCTATAAAAGCAAGAGCTGGTTCTTTGAAAGGATAAAACAGATTGATGAACCTCTAGCTAGTCTCAACAAGAAACAAAGACAGAGAACCAAATAAAAAAAATCAGAAATGAAAGAGGTGAAGTAACAACCAACTACACAGATAGACATATAAAGGATTGTAAAAAAAAATACTACACACAATTCTACTCCAACAAACTGGACAACCAAGATAAAATGGACATATTACTAGAAAAATACAATCTTCTAAAACTCCATCAGAAAGAATAAAAAAATCTAAATAGGATGAAAACTGCCAGAAGCCAGTTCTAGCATGTCATAATTGCAAGAATTTCATCAAAAGGTTGATGGAACTTGGGGACCCAACAAGGGCTGAATTACATATGTCATTGCCTGTTGAGAATGGCTAAAGGCATTTCCCCAAATCTGAAAAGGATGATTGTTTTTAGACAGACAGCTCAGGGCATCTTAATCTACATGTTATTGCCTCCTACTGGCCAAACACCTGAACAGTAGTAGGCTATTCCCCATTCTGACAATTGGCTCTGTAAACAAAACCCTACTCTTTGAAGTGTATATCTTCATATTGCCTTAGGACAAATTGTGTTAATAAAAAATAAAGTATCCTGAGACAAGGAGAACTTAGCTCCTTTAACTAGGATCCTCTGACCCCCCAATGCCTCTCAAAGTTATCTCTCATCTCTGAATGCTTATTTAATCTAGGCACAGTCTTATGCAAATTAGTGAACCCTTCTAGATGCTAGATCATGACCCACTGGCAATAAATGATGCCCTAACTTCCAGCATTAGAAAACTATTGATGAAATTGAAGCAGTAATCAAAAAACTTCCAGCAAATAAAGACCCTAGTCTGGATGGATTCATGAGGGAGTTTGACTAAACATTCAAAGAAGATAAAAAAACATATCATCAGACTATTCAAAAAAATTCAAGAAGAAGTCTCACTTCCAGTCTCTTTCTAGGAAACCAGAATTACCCTAATCCCAAAACCAGATAAAGTCACTACAAAGAAAGAGAATTACAGGCCAATCTCCTGGATTAATACACAGGCTAAAATCCTCAACAAAATTCTAGCTAATAAGATTCAGAATTACATTAGAAAGATCATACACCATGACCAAGAGGAATTTATTCCTGGGATGGTACAATATTGGCAAATCAATAAGTGTTATACATTATATAAACAAATTGAGAGACAAAAATCACATAATCATATCAATCAATACATAAAAAGAATTTGACAAAATCCAACACACTTTATTGATAAAAATTCTCAGCAAAGTGGGTTTAGAGGGATCATACCTCAACATAATAAAAGCCTCATATGACAAACCAACAGCCAACATCATACTCAATGGGAAAAACTAAAATCATTTATCCTAAGAATGGAAACAAGACAGGGATGCCCAATGTCACCATTGCTGTTCAATATAGTATTGGAAGTGATAGCCATAGCGATCAGACAAGAAGAAGAAATAAAAGGCATTCAAATTGGAAAAGAAGTAAAACTGTCCTTATTTGCATATGACAAGATACTATACATAGAAAACCCCAAAGACTCCATCAAAAAACTACTAGGGGGGAGAAAATGGCGGAGTAGACGGACGCGTCTGGAGCTTTGTCGCTGGGCAGAGGGAGAGAGAGAAGCTGAGAGTTGCATTGGGAGTGTTTGTTGGAAAGCTAGGAGTCAGTTGTCCTCCAGGGGAAGGCGGAGAACTGTTGGAAGGGGCTCTCCCGGCCAGGCAGCCCCACTGCCACGGGGTTTTTGTCGGCCGGAGCCACCAGCGCGAAAGCAGAGCCCAAGCCATCTTGCAGTGGGAGGTGGATGTCTGTGGCTGTCTGAAGCCTGTAGCAGGGCACTCATCGAGCAGCCAGGAACCCGGGGACCCAGAACTCCGCTCTCCAATCAGCACAGACACGCGGCGGAATCAGAGATCCACAGAGCACACGGAAAGGTCAGATTGCGCCTGACTTAAGGGGGAGGTGGATGTCTGCCGAAGTCTGAAAGCTGTGGCTGACGGAGGCACACACAGAGCAGCCAGGACCCAGAGCGCAGCTTCCCAGGCGGCACAGACAAGCAGGCAGAGGATTCAGAGATCAACACTGCACACACACGCGCGCGGAGGGGTCGGATTTCGCCTGGGCCGGGGTGCGGTCTCCTACCCCCACAGGGCAGAGACCCGCACACTGTGGGAGCCGGGCTGCGGGAGAGCTGCCTCTGGAGAGGTCCGAGGAGGTGGTCGGGCCTGATCCCTGAGTGTGAAGGCAGACCCTTTGAGCTGTTGGAGGAGGAGAGCTCCAGAAAACGACTCCTTTTTTTTTTTTCTTATTCTTTTTTTTTTTCTTTTTCTCTGGGGCAGAGGGACAACCTGGGAGTTATTGCAGTGTCCAGGCTGCAAAACCCCCACAAACTGGTTTTGGGAACCACAGAGTAGCAGGATCTGAGCACAGCCTAGAGAGGTCCTGTGCTTTGTCTCAGAGATCAATTCTGAAACACTGCCACCCAATGGATGACACACAAATTGACTCTCGCATAACCACAAGAGAATAAAGAGGTTAAAACACCAAGAGGGGGACACAGGGAACTGCAATACCTCCCCTACTGGGGAACAGGAGTGCCAAGAGGAATAATAGTGGAAGTGAAGGACCATTCTATTTTTCTTCTTTTTTTTTCCTTTTTTCTTTTTTCTTTTTCTTAATTTTTAATTCTTTATTTTTCATTTTCACAACTTTTAAATAAAAGAATATTTTTTCTTTCTGCCTCAATTGATTTTACCTTTATAATTACTACATTTTTGTTTTAAACTAGTATTATTAATTACTACTAGTACTTTACCGTTTTGGGGAAAAAAAGTGTCATTTTGTTTTCTCTTTATTTTATTTCGGGATTAGAGTTCTACATTCTATTTTCATCTTCCCTTTAGCATAATTTTACTCCAACTCAACTCCACCTTTATGCCAACACTTTCCTCCTAACTTTCCCCATTTTGCTGTCTTGTTTCTCTTTCCCTTTTCCAACTTTAGATTCTCCCTATTTTTCTCTTTACCTGGTTAAAATTTCACCCCATTTATATATCTAATTTCAAATCCCCTACTACAAGTCCACACAAACCTCTCCCCTCTTGTCTTCACTAGCCAAAAAGTTGTTTTTTCTCTATGTCCTTTTGTTGCTATTTGCCTGAAAAGTGATTATATCGATTTTTTGAAATTTTTTTTGAGAGATTGTTTTAGTTTATTCTACTTGTTTTATTTTGCTTTTTGCTTGCTTTGTTTTTTCCCTCTCTTTTCCCTCATCTCCCTCGATACCAGTTGCTATTTGCAATTTGCATCAATCTCTAGGTACTGGTTGCTGGCCTTTATTGGGAATAGTGACTGTTCTATTGAAGTTGTCTCCTGACATCTATAGTTTGTTCCTCTTTTCTCTCTTATACACTTTCTTTTCTCTCTGACTTTTTTCTCTTCCTCTTTCCTTCTCCTTTTTCTCCTTTTTATTTTCTTATTTTATTTTATTGTTCATTTATTTATCTTTTTTTTCTCACTCTCTGAATTTGATTTTGGCACTTCTTTCTTTTCTTTCTTCCTCATTTTCCTCTTCTTCTTTCTCTATTTACCCCTAATTTGTCCTTCATTGGTGGTCACCTTATTTGTGATTATTAACATCTTGAATACATTTCTACTCAGTGCCTTGTGTGCTGTACCTGGTCGTGTTATAGTTTGTGCCTTTCAATCAACGTAGGAGAGAGCACTATATAACCAGACACCCAGAGAAGAAAGACCATTGGCAGAAAAAGAAACAGCCCACAAAAGACAGAAAGGCAGGTTTCACCAGAAAAGGAAGTAAATGAAATAGAACCACAAATAAGCCTACCAGAGAAAGAGTTCAGAGAAATTATCATAATGTGGTTGAAAAGAATGGAAGACAAATTCGACAATATGAGTAAGAGCCTAGAGGAGGTGAAGATGCATGAAGAAGAAACGCAGAAGAAACTAGAGGAGCTGCAGAATAAATAAGAAGAAATGCAGAAGAAACTAGAGGAGGGGCAGAATAAACAAGAAGAAATGAATAATGACATCACTGCTATAAAGAACTCAATAGAAAGCATCAAAAGTAGACTAGAAGAAGCAGAGGACCACATCAGTGAGCAAGAAGACACGGTAGGAAAAAATACCCAAGTACAGCAGCTTATAGAAAAAAAGTTAAAAAGCAAGAGGAGAGTCTAAGGGAACTTTGGGATAACATGAAACAAAATAACATCCGCATAATTGGGGTTCCAGAAAGAGTGGAAACTGAACAAGGATTAGAGAACGTGTTTGAAGAAATAATGACAGAAAATTTCCCCAATATAGAAAAGAAAAAACCCATAGAAATCCAAGAAGCTCACAGAGTCCCAAGCAAAATGAACCCCAACAAACCGACACCGAGGCACATTATAATTAAATTGGCAAACACCGACGACAAAGTAAGAATCTTAAAAGCAGCAGAGAGAAACAGAAAGTTACCTACAAAGGAACCCCCATAAGACTAGCTACTGACTTCTCAACAGAAACTCGTCAGGCCAGAAGAGAATGGAATGAAATATACAAAGTCATGCAAAGGAAGGGTCTGAATCCAAGAATACTGTACCCTGCAAGACTCTCAATCAAAATTGAAGGTGAAATCAAAAGCTTCACAGACAAAAAAGGACTAAGGGAATATATTACCACCAAACCAGCAATGCAAGAAATGTTAAAAGGTCTGCTGTAACCAAAAGAAAGAGGAAGCGAAGAAGGAACTCGGGGGTAAGGACTCTAAATGGCAACAGATAAGTACTTATCAATAATAACTTTAAATGTAAATGGATTAAATGCTCCAATCAAAAGACATAGGGTAACCAATTAGATAAGAAAACATGATCCATATATCTGCTGCCTGCAAGAAACCCACCTTAGAAAAAGAGACGCACACAGATTGAGGGTGAAGGGATGGAACATGGTACTTCAGGCAAATGGAAATGAAAAAAAAGCTGGGGTTGCAATACTTATATCTGACAAATTAGATCTCAAAGTGAAGGACATAACAAGAGATAAAGAAGGCCACTTCATAATACTAAAGGGAACAACCCAACAAGAAGAAATAACTCTGGTAAACATATATGCACCCAATATAGGAGCACCTAAATACATAAAAAAATCTTGGATGATATTAAAGGAGAAATTGACAGCAATACAATCATAGTAGGAGACTTTAATACCCCAGTGTCATCATTGGACAAATCCTCTAAACAAAAAAATCAGCA
Source organism: Lasiurus cinereus (assembly GCA_011751065.1). NCBI lineage: Eukaryota > Metazoa > Chordata > Mammalia > Chiroptera > Vespertilionidae > Lasiurus > Lasiurus cinereus. Next base: position 5,849,736 of record JAAGEH010000013.1, read on the forward strand.
AAGAAACATCAATCCTAAATGACTCACTAGACCAGATGGAATTAATTGACATCTTCAGAACATTTCACCCCAAAGCCACAGAATATACATTCTTCTCCAGTGCACATGGGTCATTTTCAAAGATAGATCATATGTTGGGTCATAAGAAAAGTCTCTTCAAATTCAAGAAGATAAAAATCATATCAAGCATTTTCTCAGACCACAGTGGCATAAAACTGGAAATCAACTATAATAAAAACAATAGAAAGAAATCAAACACATGGAGACTAAACAGCATGCTTTTAAACAACGACTGGGTAACCAGAGAGATCAAGGAAGAAATAAAAAACATCATGGCAACAAATGACAATGACAACACAACAATACAAAATTTATGGGACACAGTGAAAGCAGTCTTGAGAGGGAAGTTCATAGCCCTACAAGCCTACTGCAAAAAAACAGGAAATAATGGTAATAAATCACCTAAAACGACAACTCAAAGAGCTAGAACGTGAGCAACAAGAAAAGCCCAGTGTACTCAGAAGGAAGGAAATAGTGAAGATCAGAGCGGAGATAAACAACTTGGAGACCAAAGAAACAATTCAAAAGATCAACAAAACAAAGAGCTGGTTCTTTGAAAGGATAAACAAGATTGATGGACCCCCAGCCAGGCTCACCAAGAAGCAAAGAGAGAAGACCCAAATAAACAAAATCAGAAATGAAAGAGGACAAATAACAACAGACCCTGTGGAAATACAAAGGATTGTTAAAAAATACTACGAACAACTCTATTCCAACAAATTGGACAACCTGCAAGAAATGGACATTTTGCTAGAAAAATATAACCTCCCAAAACTCAATGAGGAGGAAGCCAAACATCTCAATAGTCCAATAACTATGTAAGAAATTGAAGCAGTAATCAAAAAGCTTCCAGCAAATAAAAGCCCGGGTCCAGATGGCTTCACAGGAGAGTTTTACCAAACATTCAAGGAAGAATTAAAACCTATCCTCCTCAGACTATTCAAAAACATTCAAGAAGAAGGAATACTACCAAACACCTTCTATGAAGCCAGCATCACCCTAATACCAAAACCAGATAAAGACAACACAATGAAAGAGAATTATAGGCCAATATCTCTCATGAACATAGATGCCAAAATCCTCAACAAAATTCTAGCAAACTGGATCCAGCAGTACATCAGAAAGATCATACACCATGACCAAGCAGGATTCATCCCAGGAATGCAGAGATGGTTCAATATCAACAAATCAATAAATGTGATACATCACATAAAGAAATTGAGAGATAAAAATCACATAGTCATATCAATTGATGCAGAAAAAGCATTTGACAAAATCCAACATCCTTTCTTTTTATTTTATTTTATTTTATTTTATTTTATTAATTTTTATTAATTTTTTATACATATCTCCCCATTGCCCCCCCTCCCTCCCAGGCATACCCCGACCCCCCAGTGTCTGTGATCATTGGTTATGTTTATAAGCATGCATACAAGTCCTTTGATTGATCACTTATTTACCTCACCTAACTTTAATCTTTCTGCTATAATTTCACAGTCTGTTTGATGCTTTATAATTTTTGTCCTCCTGAGAATTATCAGTCTACTCCCTTTCTGTGCTCCTGATTCTATTATATTCTCCAGTTTATTTTGTTGATCATATTTTTAATTCACTTAATTTTTAGATTCACTTGTTGACAGATGTGTATTTGTTGTTCATAATTTTTTGTCTTTTACCTTTTTCTTCTTCCTCTTCTAAAAGGGTACCTTTCAGCATTTCATATAATACTGGTTTGGAGTTGATGAACTCCTTTAGCTTTTTCTTCTCTGTGAAGGTCTTTATCTGCCCTTCAATTCTGAATGATAGCTTTGCTGGATGGATTATTCTTGGTTGTAGGTTCTTGTTGTTCATCACGTTGAATATTTCTTGCCACTCCAGTCTGGCCTGCATAGTTTCTGTTGAGAAATCAGCTGACAGTCGTATGGGTGCTCCCTTGTAGGTAATAAACTGTTTTTCTCTTGCTGCTTTTAATATTCTCTCTTTCTCTTTTGCTCTTGGCATTTTAATTATGATGTGTCTTGGTGTAGTCCTCTTTGGGTTCCTTTTCTTTGGAGTTCTGTGTGCTTCCTCGACTTGTAAGTCTATTTCTTTTACCAGATGTGGGAAGTTTTCAGTCATTATTTCTTTAAACAGGTTTTCAGTATCTTGCTCTCTCTCTTCTTCTGGCACCCCCACAATTCTGATGTTGGTACGCTTGAAGCTGTCCCAGAGGCTCCTTACATTATCTTCACATTTTTGGATTCTTTTCTGTTCTTGCTTTTCCAGTTGAATGTTTTCTGCTTCTTTATATTTCAAATTTTTTACTTCATCCTTGCCTTTCTCTAGTCTGCTGTTGGTACTCTCCATAATAGTTTTTATTTCAGTCAGTGTACTTATCATCTCCTCTTGGGTCTCACTAAATTTATCTATCTTTTCTAGCATATTCTTGCAAAACCTTATAAGCGTGGTTTTGAACTCTATATCCAGTCGTTTTTTTTTCCTCCATTTCTTTTGCTTGTAATCCCTTCCCTTGTCTCGGCATTTTCACTGTGCCGGGGAAACTTCTGTGCTGGATTCAGCCGAAGAAGCCTCTGGTGAGCTTGGGAGGGGTGGAGTCTCAGGGCTTAAGGGACCGACTTGCCTTCCAGTCGGCCCCGCCCTCCACGGCCCCTGAGTCTCACGTGACTGGGTAATGGCTGGAGCGGTCCTTGTGCGCTCGCGCACCCTTAGCGCCTCTAACCGCTGCCTTTCCTGCTCCCCTGCGAACCAGGACCACACGAGTCTAGGTCCCCAGGGTTTCACCCAAAACAGGGGCCCAGTGGTCTCAGAAGTGGCGCAGTTGGGAGGGTCTGTCTCCCGCCCACTCACAAAAGCCAGCTGCACAATCAGCAATCCGTCCTCCGCGTGATGCCGTGCGCGACCCGACCTCCGATCCTTTGGAACTCCCCTAAATTTCTGTGCATTTCTCCCTTTTCACAGTCCAAACTCCCCCCGTATGAATTTCGGCTGGATCTGGGGTTTAGTGTCGTAAGATAAGGGGTTCAATTCTGTTGGGAGTCTCCGTTTCCCTCCAGCCAGAGAAAGCCAGCCAGGTACTCCGGCACCCGCTCTCTCAGCGCACGTCTCCGTACCTCAGCTTTTTGCAGCTCCTCTGGGTCTCTGTGAGCCCCTCTCTTTCCCTCTAGTTGTAGAACTTCCACTCAGCCAGCTTTCTTGTGGTTCTGGATGATGTCCGTTCTGTCTTTTAGTTGTAGTTTTGAAATTGTTGTGCGAGGCAGCAGTATAGGTGTTTCCCTATGCCACCATCTTGGATTTTTTTCCCAACATCCTTTCTTGATAAAAACTCTCAACAAAGTGGGAATAGAAGGATCATACCTCAACATCATAAAAGCCATATATGATAAACCCACAGCTAACATCATACTCAATGGGCAAAAACTAAAACCATTTCCCCTAAGAAATGGAACAAGACAGGGATGACCACTCTCAACACTCCTGTTTGATATAGTACTGGAAGTATTAGCCATTGCAATTAGAAAAGAAGAAGAAATAAAAGGCATCCAAATTGGAAAAGAAGAAGTAAAGCTGTCCTTATTTGCAGATGACATGATATTGTACATAAAAAAAACCAAAGGATTCCATTCCAAAACTAATTGACTTAATTAATGAATTCGGCAATGTAGCAGGATACAAAATTAATGCTAAGAAGTCTGTGGCATTTCTATACACTAACAGTGAAATTATAGAAAGAGAAACTAAAAAAGCAATCCCTTTTACCATCGCACCAAAAAAATTAAGATACCTAGGAATAAACCTAACTAAAGAGGTAAAAGACCTTCATGCAGAAAACTACAGGACACTGAAAAAAGAGATAGAGGAAGATGTTAACAGATGGAAGAGCATACCATGCTCATGGATTGGGAGAATCAACATAATTGAAATGTCCATACTACCCAAAGCAATCTTCAGATTCAACGCACTACCCATTAAAATATCAACGACATATTTCACAGACCTACAAAAAATTCTTCATAGATTCATCTGGAAAAAAAAAAGACCATGGATAGCTACAGCAATTCTGAGAAAAAAGAATAAAGTAGGTGGGATCTCAATACCAGACTTCAAGCTATACTACAAAGCAACTGTTCTCAAAACAGCCTGGTACTGACACAAGAACAGACATATAGATCAATGGAATAGAATAGAGAACCCAGATATCCACCCAAACCACTATGCTCAATTAATATTTGACAAAGGAGGCATGAACATTCAATGGAACCAAGATAGCCTCTTCAATAAATGGTGTTGGGAAAATTGGACAGATAAATGCAAAAAATTGAAACTGGACCACCAACTTACACTAAATACAAAAATAAACTCAAAATGGATACAGGACTTAAACATTAGAAAGGAAACCATAAAAATACTAGAGGAATCCACAGGCAGCACAATCTCAGATATATGCCGAAAGAACTTCTTCACTGATACTCCTCCAAAGGCAATGGAAGCTAAAGAAAAAATAAACAAATGGGACTACATCAAAATAAAAAGCTTTTGCACAGCAAAAGAAACCATCAACAAAACAACAAGAAAGATCAATGCATGGGAGAACATATTTGCAAATGCTATCACTGATAAAGGTTTAATCTCCAAAATCTACAACCAACTTATACAACTTAATAAAAGGAAGATGAAGGATCCAATAAAAAAATGGGCAACGGACCTAAATAGAACTTTTTCAAAAGACGACAGAAGGAAAGCCAAGAGACACATGAAAACATGTTCAAAGTCATTAATCATCCAAGAGATGCAAATCAAAACAACAATGCAATACCATCTTACACCTGTCAGAATGGCAATCATCAACAAATCAACAAACGACAAGTGTTGGCGAGGATGTGGAGAAAAAGGAACCCTTGTGCACTGTTGGTGGGAATGCAGACTGGTGCAGCCACTCTGGAGATCAGTATGGAGTTTCCTCAAAAAACTAAAAATGGATCTCCCATTTGACCCTGTAATACAACTCTTAGGAATTTATCCTAAGAAATTACAAACACCAATCAGAAAGGATTTATGCACCTCTATGTTCATAGCAGCACAATTTACAATAGCCACAATTTGGAAACATCTAGGTGCCCGTCAGCAGATGAGTGGATCAGAAAACTGTGGTACATCTACACAATGGAATTCTATGCTGCCATTAAAAGAAGGAATTCTTACCATTTGCAGCAACCTGGTTGGAACTGGAGAGCCTTATGCTTAGCGAAATAAGGCAGTCAATGAAGGAGAAGCATCACATGATCGCACTCATTGGGGGATAATAAAGAACATTAAAAACTGATGAACAAAAGGATAGATACAGAGACAGTAAAGCTTCAAACAGACTGTGAAATTACAGCAGGAAGATTAAAGTTAGGTGAGGTAGATAAGAGATCAATCAAAGGACTTGTATCTATGCATATAATCATAACCAATGAACATAGACACTGGGGGGTTGGGGTATGCCTGGGAGGGAGGGGGGGCAATGGGGAGATATGTATAAAAATTAATAAAAAAAAACTACTAGACCTAATAAGTGAATTTGGCAATGTAGTAGGATAAAAAAATAATACCAGGAATCTAGGGCCTTTTACTTTTTTTTATTTTATTTATTTTTTTTACAGAGAGGAAGAGAGAGGGATAGAGACTTAGAAACATCGAAGAGAGAGAGACATCGATAAGCTTCCTCTTGCACACCCCCTACTGGGGATGTGCCTGCAACTAAGGTACATGTCCTTGACCGGAATGGAACCTGGGACCTTTCAGTCTGCAGACGCTCTATCCACTGAGCCAAACCAGTTTCGGCAATCTAGGGCCCTTTAATACATCAATAATTAACTCACAGTAAGCAAAACTAAAAAAAAAAATCCCATTCACCATTTCACCAAAATAAATTAAGATATCTAGAAATAAAAGAGGTAAAAGACTTGTATTTGGAAACCTATGGACATTGAAAAAAAGGAGATAGAGGAAGACATAAAGAAATGGAAGAACATACCATGTTCATGGATATGAAGGGAGAGATTGACAGCAATACAAACTCAAAATGGGTAAAGGACTTAAATGTAAGGTGGAAAACCATAAAAATCCTACAAGACTCTATAGGCAGGAAAATAGCAGACATATGTCATAAGAATATATTTTCAGACACAACTCCAGGGGAATGGAGACTAAGAAGAAAAACAAATGGAATTACATCAAAATAAAAAGCTTCTGCACAGCACAAGAAACCATCAAAAAAAACAAGAAAGCCCACTGTGAGAACATATTTACCACTGTTATTTCAGATAAGGTTTTAATCTCCAAAATTTACAGAGAGCTCATGCAACTGAACAGAAGGAAGATAAAATATCCAATCAAAAAATGAGCAATGGACCTTAATAGACACTTTCAAAAGATGACATAGAGAAGGCTGAGAGACATACTAAAATGTGCTCAAAGTCACCTATTACCCATGAGAAGTAAATCAAAACAACTATGAAATACCATCTCACACTAGTTAGAATGGCTATCATCAAAAAATCAACAAGTGACAAGTGCTGGCAAGGTTGTGGAGAAATAGAAACCATAGTGCACTGCTGTTGGCAATGCAGACTCATACAACCACTGTGGAAGACAGTATGGAGTTTTCTCAAAAAGTTAAAAATCAAACTCTCATTCACCAAGTAATCCCACTTCTAGGACTATATCCCAAGAAACCAGAAACACCAATAAGAAAGGATATATTCACTCCTGTGTTCATAGCAGCACAATTTACAATAGCTAAGATTTGTAAACACACTAAGAGTGGATTTAAAAACTGTGATATATCTACACAATAGAGTACTATGCACTATTAAAAAGAAGGAACTTTTACTAATTTCAATCGCATGGATGGAACTGGAGAGCATTATGCTAAGCAAAATAAGTCAGTGGGAGTAAAATAGATATCACATGATCTCACTCATATGTGGGATAAAAATGGTCAACATAATTTGATAAAAATAGATCCATGGATAAGTAACAAGGGGAGGTGGGGGATTAGAGAGTAACAAAGGACTTGTATGCATGTGTATTAGCATAACCAATTGACACAGACACTGGCGAGGGGAGTTGGGGCTTTCTGGGGTGGGAATGGCTGGGGGCTGTGGTTAATAGAAGAAAAAAGAGACGTATGTAAAACTTTAGATAATAAAAAAAAGGAAAAGGAAAGGAAAGATATACATATTGGGAAGAAATAAATTATCTTCATTGGCAGATTATTATATTTTATGTATAAAATCTCAAAAACTCAATCAAAAACTTCTGGAATTAATAAACTTTATATATTTTTATTGATTTTTTACAGAGAGGAAGGGAGAGAGAAAGTCAGAAACATAGATGAGAGAGAGACATTGATCAGCTGCCTCCTGCACGCCCCACACTGGAGATGTGCCCACAAGCAAGATACATCCCCCTGACAGGAATCAAACCCAGGACCTTTCAGTCGCAAGCTGACGCTCTATCCACTAAGCCAAACCGGTCTTGGCTGGAATTAATAAACTTTAGCAAAATTGCAAAATATAAAGTTAACATACAGAACTCACTTACTATCTCATATACCAGCAATGAACAATTGAAACTTGAAATTAAAAACAAAAAACAAAAATACATACAAGAATGTGCCTAAGATTAGGGGAGAGAAAATTGTGGCATAATAGGCACACATTTCTTGCACCTTCATCCAGGGCCAGACTGGAATTAAAACTAAAGTGAGGAACATATACCTGGAATTACTTGCTGAGGTCCAGCTGAGGTGAGACATATCAAGTAAGGACAGAAAACACCTAGAGACTGGTAGGAAGGGTGTAGTCACCAGAGGGGCTGACCCAACCCCTAGGGTCAGCAGGCTGAGAGTGAGGAGGGAGGGATGGAATATGGGAGGGTCTGTTCTTTCAGAAGATCAGGGCCCAGAACCCAGTTAGGCTTCACAGCCTAGAGCTCCAGAGCCAAAACCAGTGGTCCACGTAACATCCAGCCATGAAAAAAGGAAGGGCTGCTGGCCACTGCAGAATCTGGAGCCAGTAGACCTGATATGGTCAGAGGGAAAGCCTTGGTTTCTGTCTGTCTGTCTGTCTGTCTGTCTGTCTGTCTGTCTGTCTGTCTGTCTGGTTGGCTGGCTGTCTATCTGTCTGTCTGTCTGTTTGTTTTAAACCCAGTGCCCAGGAATTTCATTTGCAACTATTCGCCCAAGGCTTTGGTGCAGTGAGGATGGTGCAGACTCCAGATGTCTAAGGAGAGGTTGGAGTGGGAAACATTGCAGGAGGATGTGGAAAAGCAGCAGGTGAGAGTCCTGAATTGGGTCATACCTCCCCAAACTGATATAGCCATTTTTCCTGAGAGGACATAGCCTCTCCCAGAAGCCAAAGCTCAGGTAAAAGGAAGAAAAAAACTCCCCCAGGTTATACAGCCTACCCCATCTTCAGGATCTCTGCCCAGAATAGGGCAGCATAATATTCTAGGCTACTTGCAGAGGATTGGCTCTGGGACAGGGAAACACCCATCACTTTCCCTAAAATTTGAACAGCACTTCCCCCTTATTTGAGTTCTAGAAGTCTAGACTCCCAATTTTGACTAAATCCCTCTCAGAAACAGGCTTTTGAGTGGTTAAGATTGACAGCTGGCTAGCAAGTGAAGGGTGGTGGAAGCAAAGCCATGGGAACCTGGAAAAGCTTACTGACCCAGCTCTGGGCCCCATGCTGCTAACAAACCTGCTTAAGAGTTCAGCTTGACCCTTTCCATTCCAACCAAGTCTTGTGGAGTTAGACATAAACGGTATATCAGTTGGAACTTCAAGAAGGTGACTGAAAGCCAAATGAGGATAATTTCTGATAGTGGATGTCACCTAAGTACCTCCCAGTAAACTCAATTTTCAGAGAGAGCAGTCAGCCAAAGTCATAAGAGGAATAGGATTCAAAGGAATCTTGCATAAGGCACTAAACTCTGCTGAAATGAATTCCACTTTACTGTTTTATTTTTTCTCTTCCCTTTCCTTTTCCCTTTTTATTTATTTTCCTTATCTATCTGCTTTATTGATTTGTTATTATTTTAGTATATTTTTTCATCCATATATCTATTTATTCTCTTCACTTTTCCTACTCAAATTTTTGTATCCTGCTTACTCATCTTTTTATCTTTTTTTATTTTGAGTCCATCTGCTTTCTTCTCTATTTTCCTTTTTATTTTGTTCTCCCTAGTTTATTTTAAATTATTTTTCTTCCCTATTTCCATATTTTTAATTCTTTTTTTCTCTATTTCATCTCTGCCTTATCATATTCCTTATTATACCTGACCCCATGTTTTTTGTTTTATTTGTATTGTTTTTCTCCTTGTATTTTTCTTTCTTTCTTTTCTTCTATAATTCTTGCTCTCTTTCCTCTTTCCTAATTATCTCTTCTCTGGAGGTTGCTTTCATTGTTGCTGTAGGGATTTGTGTATGTTTTTAGTTTGTTTATTTTTTATATTTTGTTGTGTTGTAATTAGTTCTGTTCTGTTTGCACCCCCACAACAGCCCACACAATGTGGTTGGGGGTGAGCCAGAGTCAGCCAGCCTTAGAGATTCCAATTATGAAAGGTACAACAACATTCAAAACCCAATTACAACAGGATAATCCAAATATATAAAACAAAGGGCATTTCTAAAGCACTGAACTCAGGAAATCTAAGAGAGTGCACCAGTGGGTCACACAAAACATTTTACATGAGACCACCTAACAAAGTCTTGAGGACAAAGCAATTTTATCTAATATTACCTAGAAACAATACAAAGGGGACAGCAAAAAGAGGAGACAAACAACTCCCAAATTAAAAAAATAAGAGAGAAACCAAAATGGCAGCATAGGTGAACACCTAAACTGCTACCTCGCACAACAATTTCCAAACTACAACTAAATAACAGAACGGATACCATTCAGAATCACAGGAAATCTGGCTGAGTGGAAATTATACAATTAGAAGGAAAGAGAGTGGCTCACATAAACTCAGAAGAGATGCAAAAAGCTGAGGGATGGAGACACACACGTGGAAAGGATGAACAGTGGAGTGCCTGCCTGGTTTCCTCTAGCGGGAGGGAGACTGAAACTCCTGACTGCACTGAACCCCAGATCCGACTGTACTGAACCCCAGTTCCAGGTAAGACTCATAGAGGGGGAGTCTGGACTGTTGTGAAAAGGGGGAGTGGACAGAAACTTAGGGGAACCCCAAAAAAGGCAGAGGTCTAGAGGCTCACTAAGGTACACACAGAGGGCTGACTTCTGATTGTGACACTGGCTTTCTCTAGCAGGAGGGAGGCAGAACCTCCCAATAGTGCTGAAATCCACTTTCAACTGCACTGAACCTCAGTTTCAGGTGAGACTCTGGGGACTCAGACTCATAGGGGTCCCCAGAGCACATGGAAACTCAGGGGAGCTGGAAAAGCAGAGATCTGGAGGCACACACAGAGGGCTGATTGCTGATTGTGCCATTGGCTTTCTCTACCGGGAGGGAGACAGAACCTCCCATCTGTGCTGAAATCCAGCTCCAACTGCAATGAACCCCAGTTTTGGGCAAAACCCTGGGTACACAGACTCATAGGACTCCCCAGAGCACATAGAAACTCAGGGGAGCCAGAAAGGCAGAGGTTGTGAGGTGTGCATGTGCACAAAGAAGGCTGCAGTGATTACTGAGAGACACTGAGTGCCAGGGGCCATGTAGGGCAGGGCTGATAGGAAGCCAAGGTTGTCTCTGTTCAGCTCTGAGATTCCACCCAATCCAACCTGAGAAGAGAAACTTTTGCAATTTTGGAAATTTTGTATCATAAGGCTGACTCCAGCACAGAAATTAACCTGGCGTAGACACAGCTGATCCTCACAGCCAATTGGCTTGGAGGTCAATTCCCCCCAGTGATACCAACAACAATCAAGACTTAACTACAACAAGGTTGTACACACAGTCCACAAAGGAGTACACCAAAAGAGTCCACCTCAGGTAACTGGGGAGGCAGAGCTACTGGGCCATATAGGACACCTAGCACACAAAGCCACTCTAAAAACTCAGGAAAGCAGCAAAAATGTGGAGACAAAGAAATAGATGACAAATGAAAGAAATGGAGGAAAACAAACAACTGGATATAGAGTTAAAAACC
>JAAGEH010000013.1:5861353-5890074 GCA_011751065.1 Lasiurus cinereus
AGGAAGGAAGGAAGGAAGGAAGGAAGGAAGGAAGGAAGGAAGGAAGGAAGGAGAAAGAAAGGAAAGAATCCAAAAATGTGAAGATAGTGTAAGGAGCCTCTGGGAAAACTTCAAGCGTAACAACATCAGTATTATGGGGGTGCCAGAAGAAGAGAGCAAGATACTGAAAACCTATTTGAAGAAATAATGACTGAAAATTTCTCCCACCTGGTGAAAGAAATAGAATTACAAGTCCAGGAAGCACACAGAAACCCAAACAAAAGGAATCCAAAGAGGACCACACCAAGACACATTATAATTAAAATACCAAGAGCAAAAGACAAACAGAGAATATTAAAAGCAGCAAGAAAAAACAGTTGATTACCTACAAGGAAACACCCATATGATTGTCAGCTTATTTTTCAACAGAAACTATGCAGGCCAGATGGGAGTGGCAAGAAATATTTAAAGTGATGAATAGCAAGAACCTACCACCAAGATTACTCTGCACAGCAAAGCTATCATTCAGAATTGAAGGTGAGATAAAGAGCTTCACAGATAAGAAAAATCTAAAGGATTTCATCAGCATCAAACCAGTATTATATGAAAATCTGAAAAGTCCTCTTTAAGAAGAGGAAGAAGAAGAAAAAGATAAAGATAAAAATTATGAACAACAAATACATATCTATCAACAATAGAATCTAAAAATCAAGAGAATAAAAAATCTGATGAACAGAATAAACTGGTGAATATAATAGAATCAGGAGCATAGAAAGGGAGTGGACTGACAATTCTCAGGGGGAAAGGAGAGAGGGGGATAGCAGGGAAAAACTGGACAAAAATCGTACACCTTTGAATGAGGAAAATGCAGGGGGAAGTAAAGGCAGAAATAGGGATGGGAGTCAGATGGAGGGGAGCTATGGGCAGGGGGTGGGAAAGAGGAACAATTGTAATAATCTGAACAATAAATATTTATTTAAAATAAAAATAAAAAGAAGAAAAAAATGGGAAATGCTAGGAAAATAACTAAATGAAATGGAGGCAAGCGATTTGTCAGATAATGAAGAATAGCACACCTGAAATAAAATGGAAGGAATCAACAGTAGACAAGTATAAGCAGAAAACCAAATAAGTGATTTAGAAGATAAGGTAAGAGAAAAACATGCATTCAGAACAGCAAATGGAAAATAAAGATTAAAAATCATGAGGAGAGTCTAAGGGAGATTTGGGACAAAATAAAACTTTACAAGTTTCCCATCATTGGGGACTGAGAAGGAGAAGAACCTGAGCAAGAATACAGAACTTCTTTGAATAAATAATGATAGAAAATTTTCCTAACATGATGAAGAGGGGAAAAAAATCACTCAAGTTCAGGAAACACAGTGTCCCAATGAAAATGAAACCCAAAATATTCACACCTAGTCACACCATAATTAACATGGCAAACATTAAAGACAAAGAAAGAATCTTAAAAGCTGCAAGACAGACATAGAAAATTATATACAATGGTGCTTCAATTGGACTATCAGCTGACTGCTCAATAGAAACACTTCAGGTCAGAAGTGAGTGGCATGAAGTATATAGAGTAAGCAGCAAACCAAGAGATCAAATTCAAGACTACTCTATCAAGCAAATTAGAAACTTTAGCACAGCAAAATAGCTAAAAGAGTTTATTATCACCAAACCAGCAGTGAAAAAAATACTAAGGTGACTATTGTAAGAAGTGGAAATAGAGCAAAAGAGAAGGTCAAAGTTCCCTAAAAATTAAAAATGGCAACAAATAAGTGCCTGTCAATTATAACCTTAAATGTAAATGGCTTAAACACTCCAATCAAAAGACATAGGGTAACTGAATGGGTAAGAAAACATGATCCAATTGTGTGCTGTCTACAAGACACACTATCTTAGAACAAAAGACTTATTCAGGATGAAAGTGAAGTGATGGGGAAAATTTTTTCATGCAAATGGAAATGATAAAAAAGCTAGGGTAGCAATACTCAACTTCTGAAAAAATAGACTTCAAAATGAAAGCCATAAAAAGAGATAATGAAGGTCACTTAGTAATACTAAAAAGATCAGTACAACAAGAGTATATAACTCTGGTAAACATATATGAACCCAATGCATGAGCACCCAAATGTATAAAACAAAAACTTAAGGCTGACTTGAAGGGAGAGATCAGTAGCAATACAATCATAACATAGGACTTTAACGCCACACTGGATAGATCTAAAAAAATCCATAAGAAAACCAATATCCTAAATGAAACACTAGATCAGATGGAATTGACATTTGCTACACATTTCACCCTGAAGGTACAGAACATACATTCTTCTTAAGTGCACATAGGTAAATATTAAAGAAACCACATGTTAGGATACAAGTCTCTACAAGTTCAAGTAGATTGAAATACTATCAAAAATCTTCTCAGATTGCCGAAACCAGTTTGGCTCCATGGAGAGAGTGTCGGCTTGTGGACTGAAAGGTCCCAGGTTCAATTCTGGTCAAGGGCATGTATCCTGATTGTGGGCACATCCCCTGTAGGGGGCATGCAGGAGGCGGCTGATCGATGTCTCTTTCTCATCGATATTTCTAACTCTCTATCCCTCTCCCTTCCTCTCTGTAAAAAATCAATAAAATATATTTTAACAAACAAAGAAACAAACAAAAAATCTTCTCAGATCACAATGGAATGAAATTAGAAATCAACTATGTAAAAACACTCAAAAATATTCAAACACATGGAGGCTAAATAACATGTTATTAAACAATTAATGAGTTGCCAATAAGATCAAGGAAGAAATAAAAAAAAGTTGCAGGAAAAAAATGAAAATGAACACACAAGAATCCAAAATATCTGGGACAGAGAAAAAGCAGTCTTAATCAAGTTCATAGCACTACAGCCTGACTCAAAAAAACAATAAAAAAATAAACATAAAACAAAACAAAAAATCTTTTACCACCAACAAAACAATAAAAATTAATGTTATTTAACCCTACAATTTAGACATAAAAAACAACAAGAAAAGGCCAGTGTGACTAGAAGCAAAGAAATAATATCAGAGCAGAAAGAAATGGCACAGAGAATAAAACAATAGAAATAATTAACAAAAGCAAGAGCTGGTCCTATATAAAGGTAAACAGATTTATTAACCTTTAGCCAGACTCATCAAGAAGGAAAGAGAGAGAGGGAGGAAGATGGCTGCCAATGGGAAGGCAGACTGCTAGATAGTGCATGAGTGAGAGAACGAAGAAAGGGTGTGTGGCCACATTGGGAGTGTTTGTTTTTGAGTTAAAGACAGCTGTACTACAGGGGACTGTGGAGGATAGCAGGACTGGTTCCCCTGAATGGGAAGCTGCTGTAATCCTTCCTGGAGCAACCAGCTCTGACATGGAGACCACACCATCTTGAAGGGAAAGTGGAGGTTGTCAGAAGCCTGAAAATCAGAAACTCTACAACACCAACACCCAGTGAAGAGCTGTGAAGCCTGGAACACTGGTCCCAAGTGGCATGAGCACACAGATTCAGAGGTAATCTCTGCCTCCTCACTGAAAAGTTAGATTTCACCTGGCATAAGGTGAGGTCTGTGGTTCAGGCATGAGAGAAAAACATGCACAAGGGAAGTTTGCACCCAAAAAGAATCTGTGGCCTTTGGGGTGGCTTGATCCATGTGTGTGAAAGGGGATCCACAAGGCTGCTAACAGAAGGGAACTCTAGCAGGACTGGGTGTAAAAGGGCAGTCTAAAGATTTTTAACAGTGTGCAGGCTGCAAGGAGAAAAAAAGACTGAGTGGACTTATGCTGCAGTGGCCAGAGAGTGCACTCATGCTCTGGCTCTTTCTTTTTTCTTTTCTTCTTTAAATACTTCTTTTTGATTGCTCAGTCCAACACATACGATCACCCAATTGGGGACACTCTGGGAGACTGCAGGGGAAAGGTGTTTTAGTGGAAGCTGGGGATCAAAGTGGGAAATAACAATCAGAGATCCAGGACTGGGGCACTCAATTCCCCCAAATCAGTATTAAGTTCCACAGGGAAAACACTATCTAAACACGAGCTAGAGAGGACCTATACACCAAAGGTCAATCCAGAAACACTGCCACCCAGGGGTTGAATCACAAACTGACTCTTGTGTAAACACAAATAAAGGAGTACAAGAAACGAAGAAGTATGGCCTGCTTGAAAATCAAGACTGTGACCTACAACACTGAGGAGCAGTGGAACTCAGGAAACTTCAATACTGCCCTGACTAGGAAACAGGTGTGCCAAACAGAACAGTAGACGGAGTGAATGACCTTCACTACTGCACATTTTTATTTATTTTTTCATCTTTTATTTAAGAAACTGATATTTTTGTATTTTTTTCTCACTTGATTTTACCTTTTTAATTATTATATTTTATTTTTAATCAGCATTGCTGCTACTACTACTTTACATTTTTTAAGTGTCATTTTATTTTCTCTATTTTACTTTGGGATTAGGGTTTAACATTATATTTTCATCTTTCCTTTAGCATCATTTTACTCTATCTCAACTTTATCTTTATGCCAAAACTCTCTTGCTCACTTTTCCCCTTTTGCTGCCCATTTTCTCTTACCCTTTTCTTACTTTTGATTATCCCTATTCTTTTTTAAAATATATTTTATTGATTTTTTTACAGAGAGGAAGGGAGAGGGATAAAGAGTCAGAAACATCGATGAGAGAAAGACATCAATCAGCCACCTCCTGCACGCCCCCCACTGGGGATGTGCCCACAACCAGGATACATGCCCTTGACCAGAATGGAACCTGGGACCTTTCAGTCTGCTGGGCGATGCTCTATTCACTTAGCCAAACCGGTTTTGGCTATTTTTTCTTTTTACCCATTGTTAAAATTTCAACCTTCTTATATTCCCCTTTTGTCATAATCCACAGGTTGAGAACCTAGCAGGCTCACCTCAGTCCATAAGAAAACACAGATATTTACATTATGATTCATAACAGTAGCAAAATTACAGATATGAACTAGCAATGAAACTAAGTTTATGTGGGGGCCACCATAATATGAGAAGCTGTAATAAAGGGTCGAGGCAAAAAAGGTTGAGAACCACTGGCCAAAGGGAACTCTGGGACAACACAAAATGAAACAACTTTCACAAAATAGGGGTGCTAGAAGGAGAGGAAACTGAGCAAGGAATAGAAAACCTGCTTGAAGAAATAATGACAAAAAAACTTCCCTGATATAGGGAAGAAAAAACTCACACAAATCCAAGAAGCTCACATAATCTCAAACAAACAAACAAAAAAAACACCCAAAAGACCAACACCAAGGCATATCATAATTAAATTGGCAAACAGCAGCAAAAAAATAAGAACTTTAAAAGTGGACAGAGAGCGACAGAAAGTTACCTACAAAGGATCCCTATTAGACTAGTGGCTGATTTCTCAACAGAAACATCAGATCAGAAGGGAATGGAATGAAATATACAAAGTCATGCAAAGGAAGGGTCTGCATCCCAGAATACGGTACAAAGCAAGGCTATCAATCAAAATTGAGGGAAAATTTAGGAGCTTCAGTGACAAAAAAGAACTAAGGGAGTTTATTACCACCAAACCAGCAATGCAAGAAATGCTACAGGGTCTGCTATGAAAAGAAGAAATAGAAAAGGAAGAAGGAACACAGGGGTAACAAATAAAAATGGTTACTAAAAAGTATCTATCAATAACAACTTTAAATGTAAATGGATTAATTGACACAATAAAAAAACATAGGGTAACTGAGTGGATAATTAAACATATCCCATATATCTGCTGTATACAAGAAACCCACCTCAGAAAAAAAAATGCACACAGTCTGAGGGTGAAGGTATGGAAAAAGGTTTTTCAGGAGAATGGAAAAGAAAAAAAAAAGCTGGAGTAGAAAAACTTATATTTGACAAATTAGATCTCAAAGGAAAGGACATAAAAAGAGATCAGGAAGGCCACTTCATAATACTAAAGAGAGCAATCCAACAAGAAGAAATAACTCTGGTAAACATATATGCACCCAATATAGGAGCACATAAATACATAAAAAAAACCTCTTAGAGGATATTAAGGGAGAGATTGACAGCAATACAATCATAGTAGGAGACTTTAATACCCCACTGTCACCATTGGAAAAATCCTCTAAACAAAAATCAGCAAAGAAACATCAATCCTAAATGACTCACTAGACCAGATGGAATTCAATGACATCTTCAGAACATTTCACCCTAAAGCCACAGAATATACATTCTTCTCCAGTTCACATGGGAAATTTTCAAAGATAGATCATATTTTGGGTCATAAGAAAAGTCTCTTCAAATTCAAGAAGATAGAAATCATATCAAGCACTTTCTCAGACCACAGTGGGATAAAACTGGAAATCAACAACAATATAAACAATACAAATAAATCAAACACATGGAGATTAAACAGCATGCTATTGAACAACAACTGGGTAAGCAGAGAGATCAAGGAAGAAATAAAAACATCATGGTAAAAAATGACAATGACAACACAACAATACAAAATTTATGGGATACAGTGAAAGCAGTCTTGAGAGGGAAGGAAGTTCATAGCTCTAAAAGCCTACTGCAAAAAAAAAAATAGGAAACAATGGTAATAAATTTCCTAACCCATCACACCCAAAAAATTAAGATACTTAGGAATAAACTTAACTAAGGAAGTAAAAGACCTATATGCAGAAAACTACAGAACACTGAAAAAGAGATATAGGAAGACATAAATTGATGGAAGAACATACCATGATCATGGGTTGGGAGAATCAACATCATTAAAATGTCCATACTAACCAAAGCAATCTATAAATTCAATGCAATCCCCATTAAAACACCAAGAGCATATTTCACAGACCTAGAAAGAACTCTCCATAAATTCATCAGGAATAATAATAATAATAAAAAATAGCCACAGCAAACCTGAAAAAGAAGAAAAAATAGATGGAATCCCAATACCAGATTTCAAGCTGTATTACAAAGCCACTGTTCTCAAAACTGTCTGGTACTGGCACAAGAACAGGCATATAGAACAATGGAATACAATAGAGAACCCAGATATCAACCCAAACTAGTATGCTCAATTAATATTTGACAAAGGATGCATGAACATACAATGGAGTCAAGACAGTATCTTCAATCTATGGTATTGGGTAAAATGGACAGATACGTGCAAAAAAATGAAACAAGACCACCAACTTACACCATACACAAAAATAAACTCAAAATGGATAAACGACTTAAACATAAAACAGGAAACCATAAAAACAGTAAAGAAATCCACAGGCAACGAAATATCAGAAATATGCCATAGCAATTTCTTCACCAATAATGCTCCTAGGACAATGGAAACTAAAGAGAAAATAAACAAATGGGACTACAACAAAACAAAATGCTTTTCATAGCAAAATAAACCATCAACAAAACAACAGGAAAGCCCACTGTGTGGGAGAATATATTTGCAAATGTTAACATTGATAAAGGTTTAACCTCCAACATTTACAGGGAACTCATACAACACAATAAATGAAAGGTAAATGATCCAAAAAAATGAGCAATGGACCTAAATTGATATTTTTGAAAGAATACAGAAGGCCAAGAGACATATGAAAACATGCTCCAAGTCACTAATTATCTGAGAGATGCAAATCAAAACATCAATGCAGTACCATCTCACACCTGTCAGAATGGTAATCATCAACAATTCAACAAAGGTTAAATGCTTGTGAAAATTCAGGGGAAAAGGAACAGTAGTGCACTGTTGGTGGGAGTGAAAACTAGTTCAGCCACAGTGGATAGCAATGTGAAGTTTCCTCAAAAAACTAAAAATGAAACTCCCATTTGATCTAGTAATCCCACTTCTAGGATTGTATCCCAAGAAAGTAGAAACACCAATCAGAAAGAATATATGCACCCCTATTTCATGTCAGCAAAATTCACCATAACTAAGATTTGGAAACAGCCTAAATGCCCATCATCAAAGGAATAGATTAGAAAACTATGGTATATCTACACAATGGAATACTACACTGCTATAAAAAAGAAGGAATTCTTACCATTTTCAATAGCATGGATGGAATCGGAGAGCATTATGCTCAGTGAAATAAACCAGGCAATGAAATAAAAATACCACATGATCTCACTCATTTATAGAAAATAAAGAACACTATAACCGGATGAACTTAAAGAAAAATACAGAGACAGAAAATCATCACACAGATGGTTGAATTATAGTGGTAAGGCTGGGGAGGGTTGGGGTGCAGGGGAAAGAGATCAAGTGAAGGACTTCTATGAATGCATATAAGCATAACCAATAGACACAAGACACTGGAGGTGGGGTGATATGAGGTCATGCGATGGGGTGCAGGGGATGCTGGGGGAAAGTCAATGGGGGGAAAGGAAATATATGTACTGCTATGGTAGTACTTTAAACAATAAAAAAAATAAGGAAAGACAGGGCATACAAAAATCAACTTCAAAAACGCAAAAGTTGAAGAAACAACTAAACCCACAGAATTACAAAGGTTCTTAAAATTTTTCTGAAGAAACAACTAAACCCACAGAATTACAAAGGTTCTTAAAATTTTTCTATCAAGAGTGCAGAAAATGGCGTCTGGAGCTTTTTCGCTGGGCAGAGGGAGAGAGAGCAGCTGAGAGTCTGGGAGTGTTTGTTGGCAAGTTAAGAGGCAGTTATCCTCCAGTAGAGGGCGGGGAACTGCTGGACGGGGCTCTCCTGGCCAGGCAGCCCCATTGCCGCGGGGTTTTTGACGGCCGGAGCCACCAGCGCGAACGTGGAGACTGCACCATCTTGCAGAGGGAGGTGGATGTCTGCAGAGGTCTGAAACCTGGGGCTGGCTGAAACACACACCGAACAGCCAGAGACCCAGAACACCACTCTCCAATTGGCACAGACACGCTGCGGATTCAGAGATCCACAGGGCATACAGAAAGGTCAGATTTCGCCTAGGGTAAGGTGAGGTCTCCTGCCCCTCAGAACAGAGATGTGCACATTGTGGGAGCCGGGCTGCGGGAAAGCTGCCTCTGGAGAGGTCCGCGGAGGTGGGCAGGACGTGATCTCTGAGTGTGGAGGCAAACTCTCTAAGCTATTGACAGAGGGGAGCTCTGGAAAACAACTCCTTTTTTATCTGAGGCAGAGGGACAGCCTGGGAGTTATTACAGTGTCCCAGCTGCAAAATCCCCACAAACCAGCTTTGAGAACCAAAGAGTAGCAGAATCTGAGCACAGCCTAGAGAGGTCCTGTGCTTTGTCTCAGAGATAAAATCCGAAACACTGCCACCCAAATTGACGCACAAATTGACTCTTGCATAACCACAAAAGAATAAAGAGATTAAAACGTCAACAGTGCAACACAAGGAACCGCAATACCTTCCCTACTGGGAAACAAGAGTGCCAAGCAGAATAATAGTGGAAGTGAATGACCACCCTATTTTTTTTATTTTTCCTTTTTTTCATTTTTCTTATCTTTTTTTAAAAAAAATTATTTTTCATTTTTACATATTTTAATTAAAAGACTATTTTTTTCTTTCTGCCTCAATTGATATTACCTTTTTTAAAAATATATATATTTTATTGATTTTTTACAGAGAGGAAGGGAGAGAGATAGAAAGTCAGAAACATCGATGAGAGAAAGACATCGATCAGCCGCCTCCTGCACACCCCACAATGGAGATGTGCCTGCAAGCAAGGTACATGCCCCCAACTGGAATCGAACCTGGGACCTTTCAGTCCGCAAGCCGACGCTCTATCCACTGAGCCAAACCACTCTCGGCGATTTTACCTTTTTGATTATTACACTTTTGTTTTCAAATAGTACTATTAATTACTACTAGTATTTTACCTTTTTGGACATTCTGTTTTCATCTTTCCTTTAGCATAATTTTACTCCAACTCAACTCTACCTTTATGCCAACACTTTCCTCCAAACTCTCCCCATTTTGTTGTCTTGTTTCTCTTTCCCTTTTCCAACTTTAGTTTCCCCCTATTCTTTCTCTTTGCCTGGTTAAAATTTCACCCCACTTATATATCTAATTTAAAATCCCCTACTACAAGTCCATACAAACCTCTCTCCTCTTGTCTTCACTAGCCAAAAAGTTGTTTTTCTAACAGTGATTATATCGATTTCTTTAACTTTCTTGTGAGATTGTTTTAGCTTATTCTACTTGTTTTATTTTGCTTTTTCTTGGTTTGTTTTTTACCTCTCTTCTCCCTCGCCTCCCTCAATACCAGTTGTTATCTGCAGTTTGTAGTAATCTGTAGGTACTGGTTGCTGGCCTTTATTGGGAGTAGTGATTGTTCTATTGGAGTTTTCTTTTGACATCTATATTTTGTTCCCCTTTTCTCTCTTATCTGCTTTCCTTTCTCTCTGACTTTGTTTCTCTTTCTCTTTTCTTTTTCTTCTTCTCCTTTTCTTAAATTTTATTATATTTTATTTTTAGTTCATTTATTTATTTATTTATTTCTCCCTCTCCCAATTTAATTTTGGCACTTCTTTCCTTTCTTTTTTCCTCAATTTTCTCTTCCTCTTTCTCTACTTACCCCTAATTTGTCTTTCATTGGTGGGCACCTTATTGATGATTATTAACATTGTGAATACATTTCTGTTCAGTCCCTTATGTGCTGTACCGAGTCGTGTTGTAGTTTGTGCCTTTGAATCAACGTAGGAGAGAGAAGTACATAACCAGACACCTGGAGAAGAAAAACCATGGCCAGAAGAAGAAACAGCCCCCATTCAACAGGTAGGCAGGTATCACCAGAAAAGGAAGTAAACGAAATAGAAGCAGAAATAAGGCTGCCAGAGAAAGAATTCAGAAAAAATGATCATAAGGTGGATGAAAAGAATGGAAGACAAATTCGACATTGTAAGAGCCAAGAGGAAATGAAGAAGAAGCAAGATGAAATGCAGAAGCAGAAAGAAGAAATGCAAAAGAAACAGGAAGAAAGGTGCAAGAACCTAAAAAAAATACAGAGTAATCAAGAAGAAATGAAAAATGACATCACTGCTATAAAGAACTCAATAGAAAACATCAAAAGTAGACTAGAAGAAGCAGAGGACCACATCACTGAGCTAGAAGACACAGTAGGAAAAAATACGCAAATAGAGCAGCTTCTAGAAAAAAAAGTTAAAAAGCAAGAGGAGAGCCTAAGGGAACTTTGGGATAACATGAAACAAACAACATCCGCATAATTGGGGTTCCAGAAAGAGTGGAAACTGAACAAGGATTAGAGAACCTGTTTGGAGAAATAATGACAGAAAATTTACCCAATATAGGAAAGAAAAAACCCACACAAATCCAAGAAGCTCGCAGAGTCCCAAGCAAAATTAACCACAACAAACCAACACTAAGGCACATTATAATTAAATTGGCAAACACCGACGACAAAGTAAGAATCTTGAATGCGGCCAGAGAGAAACAGAAAGTTACCTACAAAGGAACCCCATAAGACTAGCTACTGATTTCTCAATGGAAACTCATCAGGCCAGAAGGGAATGGAATGAAATACACAAAGTCATGCAAAGGAAGTGTCTGAATCCAAGAATACTGTACCCTGCAAGACTCTCAATCAAAATTGAAGGTGAAATCAGAAGCTTCACAGACAAAAAAGAACTAAGGGAATATATTACCACCAAACCAGCAATGCAAGAAATGTTAAAGGGTGTGCTGTAATAAAAAGAAAGAGGAAGCGAAGGAGGAACTCGGGGGTAAGGACTAAAAATGGCAACAGATAAGGACTTATCAATAATAACTCTAAATATAAACGTATTAAATGCTCCAATCAAAAGACATAGGGTAACCAATTGGATAAGAAAACTTGATCCATATATCTGCTGTCTGGAAGAAACCCACCTCAGGAAAAGAGATGCACACAGATTGAGGGTGAAGAGAGGGAAGATGGTATTTTAGGCAAATGGAAATGAAAAAAAGCTGGGGTTGCAATACTTATATCTGACAAAATAGATCTCAAAGTGCAGGACATAACAAGAGATAAAGAAGGCCACTTCATTATACTAAAGGGAACAATCCAACAAGAAGAAATATCTCTGGTAAACATATATGCACATAATATAGGAGCACCTAAATACATAAAAAAAAAACTCTTGGAGGATATTAAGAGAGAGATTAACAGCAATACAATCACAGTAGGAGACTTTAATACCCCACTGTCACCATTGGACAAATCATCTAAACAAAAAATCGGCAAAGAAACATCAATCTTACATGACACACCAAACCAGATGGAAATAATTGACATCTTCAGAACATTTCACCCGAAAGCCACAAAATATACAATATTCTGGAGTGCACATGGGTCATTTTCAAAGATAGATCATATGTTGTGTCATAAGAAAAGTCTCTTCAAATTCCAGAAGATGGAAATCATATCAAGCATTTTCTCAGAACACAGTGGCATAAAACTGGAAATCAACTATAATAGAAACAATGGAAAGAAATCAAATGCATGGAGACTAAACAGCATGCTATTAAACAATGACTGGGTAACAAGAGAGATCAAAGAAGAAATAAAAAAACATCATGTCAACAAATGACAATGACAACACAATCCAAAATTTATGGGAAACAGTGGAAGCAGTCTTGAGAGGGAAGTTCAGAGCCCTACAAGCCTACTGCAAAAAGCAGGAAAAAATGGTAATAAATTACCTTACCCTACAACTCAAAGAGCTAGAAAGAGAGCAACAAGAAAAGCTCAGTGTAAGCAGAAGGAAGGAATTAGTGAAGATCAGAACAGATCTAAACAACTTGGAGACCAAAGAAACAATTCAAAAGATCAACAAAACCAAGAGCTGGTTTTTTGAAAGGATAAACAAGATTGATGTACCTCTAGCCAGGCTCACCAAGAAGCAAAGACAGACAACCCAAACAAACAAAATCAGAAATGAAAGAGGAGAAATAACAACAGACCCTGTGGAAATACAAAGGATTGTTAAAAAATACTATGAACAACTCTATTCCAACAAACTGGACAACCTGCAAGAAATAAACATTTTCCTAGAAAAATATAACCTTCCAAAATCAATGAGAAGAAAGCCAAATATCTCAATATTCCAATAACTATGGAAGAAATTGAAGCAGTCATCAAAAAACTTCCACCAAAGAAAAGCCCAGGACCAGATGGCTACACAGGAGAGTTTTACCAAACATTCAAGGAAGAATTAAAACCTATCCTCCTCAGACTATTCGAAAACCTTCAAGAAGAAGGAACACTTCCAAACACCTTCTATGAAGCCAGCATCACCCTAATACCAAAACCAGATAAAAACAACACAAGGAAAGAGAATTATAGGCCAATATTTCTCATGAACATAGATGCCAAAATCCTCAACAACATTATAGCAAATCGGATCCAGCAGTACATCAGAAAGATCATACACCATGACAAAGCAGGATTCATCCCAGAAATGCAGGGATGGTACAATATCCGCAAATCAATAAATGTGATATATCACATAAAGAAATTGAGAGATAAAAATCACATAATCAGATCAATTGATGCAGAAAAAGCATTTGACAAAATCCAACACCCTTTCTTGATAAAAACTCTCAGCAAAGTGGGAATAGAAGTATCATACCTCAACATCATAAAAGCCATATATGATAAACCCCCACCTAACATCATACTCAATGGGAAAAAACTAAAACCATTTCCCATTAGAACTGGAACAAGACAGGGATGCCCACTCTCACCTCTCCTGTTTGACATAGTACTGGAATTATTAGCCATTCCAATTAGACAAGAAGAAGAAATAAAAGGCATCCAATTGGAAAAGAAGAAGAAAAGCTTCCCTTATTTGCAGATGACATGATATTGTATATAAGAAACCCAAAGGACTCCATTCTGAAACTAATTGACTTCATTAATGAATTTATCAATGTAGCAGGATACAAAATTACTGCTAAGAAATCTGTGGCATTTCCATACACTAATAGTGAAATTACAGAAAGAGAGACTAAAAAAGCAAACACATTTACCATCGCACCAAAAAAATTAAGATACCTAAGAATAAACCTAAGTAAAGAGGTAAAAGACCTATATGTAGTAAACTACAGTACACTGAAAGAAGAGATACAGGAATATGTTATCAGATGGAAGAGCATACCATGCTCATGGATTGGGAGAATCAACATCATTAAAATGTCCATACTACCCAAAGCAATCTACAGATTCAATGCACTACCCATTAAAATACCAAGGACATATTTCAAAGACCTAGAAAGAATTCTTCATAGATTCATCTGGAACAAAAAAAAACCATGAATAGCTACAGCAATTCTGAGAAAGAAGAATAAAGTAGGTGGGATCTCAATACCAGTTTTCAAGCTATACTATAAAGCAACTGGTCTCAAAACAGCCTGGTACTGGCACAAGAACTGACATATAGACCAATGGAATAGAATAGAGAAACCAGATATCCACCCAAACCACTATGCTCAATTAATATTTGACAAAGGAGGCATGCACATTCAATGGAACCAAGATAGCCTCTTCAATAAATGGTGTTGGGAATATTGGACAGATACATACAAAAAAATGAAACTGGACCACCAACTGACACCAAATACAAAAATAAACTCAAAATGGATACAGGACTTAAACATTAGAAGGGAAACCATAAAAATACTAGAGGAATTCATAGGCAGCTCAATCTCAGACATATGCCAAAAAACTTCTTCACTGATACTGCTCCAAAGGCAATGGAAGCTAAAGAAAAAATAAACAAATGGGACTACATCAAAATAAAAAGCTTTTGCACAGCAAAAGAATCCACCAACAAAACAACAAGAAACATCACTGTATGGAAGAACATATTTGCAAATGTTATCACTGATATAGGTTTAATCTCCAAAATCTACAGCCAACTTATACAACTTAATAAAAGGAAGATAAATGATCCAATAAAAAAATGGGCATCGGACCTAAATAGAACCTTTTTGAAAGACGACAGAAGGAAAGCCAAGAGACACATGAAAACATGGTCAAAGTCACTAATCATCTGAGAGATGCAAATCAAAACGACAATGCGGTACCATCTCACATCGGTCAGAATGGCAATCGTCACCAAATCATCAAATGACAAGTGTTGGCGAGGATGCGGAGAAAAAGGAACCCTTGTGCACTGTTAGTGGGAATGCAGACTGGTGCAGCCACTGTGGAGAACATTATGGAGTTTCTTCAAAAAACTAACAATGGATCTCTCATTTGACCCTGTAATCCCACTCTTAGTAATTTATCCTAAGTAATCACAAACTCCAATCAGAAAGGATTTTTGCTCCCTTATGTTCATAGCAACACAATTTACAATAGCTACAATTTGGAAACAGCCTAGGTGCTCGTCAGCCGATGAGTGGATCAGAAAACTGTGGTACATCTACACAATTGAATTCTATGCTGCCATTAAAAAGAAGGAATTCTTACCATTTGCAGCAACCTGGTTGGAACTGGAGAGCCTTATGTTTAATGAAATAAACCAATCAATGAAGAAGCATCACATGATCTCACTCATTTGTTGATAATAAAGAATATTATAAACTGATGAAGAAAAGGATAGATACAGAGGCAGTAAAGCTTCAAACAGACTGTGAAATTACAGCAGGAAGATTAAAGTTAGGTGAGGTAGATGAAAGATCAATCAAAGGACTTGTATGCATGCATATAAGCATAACCAATGAACATAGACACTGGGGCATTGGGTTATGCCTCAGAGGGAGGGGGCAATGGGGAGATATGTATAAAAATTAATAAATAAATAAAAATATGTATTTTAAATAGAAAAAAAAATTTCTATCAACAGTATATTCCAACGAGGTGGACAACCTGAATGACATGGATCTATTCCCAGAAAAATACAGTATTCCAAAACTCTATCAGGAAGAATCAAAAAATTTGAATATGTAGATAGCTACTGACAAAATTGAAACAATAATTTAAAAACAAACAAAACAAAACAAAAAAGTTTCCATCAACCAAAAGCTTTGCTTCATATGATTTCTCATGGGAGTTTTTCCAAATATTCCAATAAGAATTAACACTTATCCCACTCAAAATATTCCCAAAATCCAAGAGGAATGAGCATTTTAAACTTTGTATGAGATCAGAATGATACTAATTCCTAAACTAGATAAAAACATTACAATGAAAGAGAATCATAGGCCCATATCCCTGGTGAACATTGATGCTAAAATTCTCAACAAAATAGTAGCAAACAAGATCCTGTAATACATTAAAAAGATCATGCAACATGACCAAGTGAGATTTATCCTGAGATGCAAGGATGGTATAATATTTGCAAGTCAATGAAGGTGCTATATCACATAAACAAATTGAAAGACAAAAATTTCATGATCATATTAATTGATGCAGAAAACGCATTTGAAAAAATTCAACACCCATTCTATAATAAAAGTCTAGGTGATGTCATATGAGATCATCACAATATGGCCTTGTGACACTGTCAAAAGTTGGCCACCCCACTTCATCACAAGATGGCTGCCCCCATGTTGTCATAAGATGGCCACCATAGATGGTCACAAGATTGCTGGCAGGTGAGGGCAGTTGAGGGTGATCAAGACAGCAGGGGAGAAGTTAGACATCAATCAGGCCAGCAGGGGAGTGGTTAGGAGCCATCAGTTCTGGATTGTCAGAGGGATGTCCAACTGCCAGTTTAGGCCCAATCCCCAGATAGGAGAGGGTGTAGGTTGGGCTGAGGGACACCCTCCCACATACGAATTTCATGCACTAGGCCTCTAGTTGTTGATAAAATCTCTCAGCAAAGTTGGAATAGAGGGTTCATATCCCAACATAATAAAATCCATATATGACAAACCCACAGCTAATATCATACTCAATGGGAAAAATCTAAAACCATTTTCCCTACAAACAGGAAATAAAACTGGCATGTCTGCTTTTACCATCTTATTCAAGATAGTAATGGAAGTTCTAGCCACATTGATCAGACAATAAAGAAACAATAGCAAATAATTTGGAAAAGAGGAAATGAAACTCTCATTATTTGCAGATGACATGATATTGTACATATAAAACCCTAAAGACTCCACCAAAAAAAGCTACTCCATTTAATAAATAATTTTTCCAATGTAGCAGAATATAAAATTAACTACCAGATATTGATGGCAATTTTATACACCAATAATGATCTTTCAGAATGAGAAAGAAAACGAAAAACAACCCATTTATGATTGCAACAGAAAAATAAGATACTTAGGAATAAACTTAATCGCAGAAGTAAATGAGTTTTCCAAGCCCAGCACTTTGAAAAAAGAGACGGGTGACACTGCTCCGCACCTACTGTGGACTTGCTGCCTGGTATGCCTGCTGGACTGGAGTTCCACAGAAAGCTGCCCAGTGTGTGAAGAAGGGGGAGCTGAACGTTTCCTGTGACAATCTTCTGGACAAAGACATTGGGTCCAAATTGTATCCTTTGTGTGTGTTATTTTTTAACCTAGCTGGACAGCAATGGTCTGAGGTTGAGCACACAGAGAAGATTAAGAACTGACTGAATCCCACATTCTCCAAGATGTTTATTGTTGAATACTACTTTGAAGTGGTTCAGAAATTATAATTTGGTGTTTATGACATCAACAACAAAACTCAAGCCGAGTGATGATGACTTGTTGGGAGAATGTGAATTCACCCTGGGACAGATTGTTTCCAGTAGGAAGCTGACTGGGCCATTGGTGCTGAAAAATGTCAGGCCCATGGGGAAAATCAGCATCAGAATTTCAGCTGAAGAAATAAAATATAACAGAGTGGTATTGTTTGAAATGCAAGCAAGAAAACTTGCTAATAAGGATCTATTCGTCAAGTCAGATCCTTACCTGGAATTCCACCAGCAGACATCTTACAGAACCTGGCTCTTGGTGCATCAAGTACAGGTTATTAAAAAAAAAAACCTGGATCCTGTTTGGAGATCTTTTAAAATCTATCTTAACTCCCTGTGATATGGAAATGTAGATAAGATTATTAAGGTAGTGTACTATGATTAAGACTATAATAGGTCCCATGATCTCATTGGGACATTTCAGACCACCATGAAGCTGAATGAGGCCTCTAGGAGCTCACCCATTGAATTTGACTGCATCCATGAGAAGAAAAGACAGAAGAAGAAAGGCTACAAAAATTCTGGTGGTGTCAACATGAAGCAGTGTGAGGTCACTGTGAAGTGAATCTTCCTCGACTACATCATGGGCAGATGTCAGCTGAACTTTTCCATGGGGATGGACTTCACCAGCTCCAGTAGGGACTTGCTGTTCCCCAACTTCCTTCATTACATCAGCCCCAATGGTGTGAATGAATACTTGACCACCAGCGGGTCCATGGGTATGATCATTCAAGACTACGATGCAGATAAGATGTTCCCAACATTTGGGTTTGGAGTTCAGATGCCTCCTCAGTGGCAGGTTTCACATGAACTTCAATCAATTCAACCCCTACTGCAAAAGTATCCAAGGCATCATGGAGGCATATGAGGCCTGCCTGCCTCAGATAAAGCTCTATGGACCAACGAATTTCTCGCCAATCATCAACCATGTGGCCAGGTTTGCTGCTGCAGCCACACAGACGCAACTTCTCAATATTTTGTGTTCCTGATCATTAATGAGGGCATGATCCCAGACTTGGACAAGACCAGAGAGGCTATTGTCAAAGGCACCAAGCTGTACAGGTCCATCATCATAGTCAAAGTGGGCAGCTCAGACTTCAGGGCCATGGAGTTCCTAAACAGCAACAGTGGGGCACTGCACTCTCCTGTGGGTGAGGTCACTAATAGAAATATTGTGCATTTTATGCCTTTCATAGAGTTACAGAATGTTTCCAAGGATGCACTGACTCAGTGTGTCCTGACCGAGATCCTTCAGCAGGTGGTGGGCTACTTCAACACCTACAGGCTCCTTCCCCCCAAGAATCCTGCAGTCACCAAATGAAGGTCTTGCCTCCCAACCATGGATTCATCACATCACTTACTGTCACCTGGGAATTTATGCTGTAAACCTAGTTCTCTACAGGTTCTTTCTACTTAAAGCATTATTTTAAATGTTCTGGAGGAAAATTGCTAAGCTAATCTTTACCCAATCAATTAAGTAGTTGCATTGGATTCTGGGGCTGCAATGAGGCTCTCTGGGGTAGACACTCCATGAGGAGAGCATTTTGTTGTGACTGTACTTTCATAGGATGAGATTTCATTTTGAATGTTTCTTAGTAGAAAGAATGGAACCTGGGATTTCAGAAGATGGTGATTGGCAGGACGGAGGTGCGGGAGAGAAAGTGAGTGAGTGAGAGTATGAAAGGAGAGTGTGTGTATGCATGTGGTGTGTGTGTGAGTTAGTAAGGGAACAGTTAAAGCCCTGTAGGAGCAGCAGGGGCTTGCAGACCAGGCTCTCTTAGCCAAGGAGAGACTACTACCACTGTGGGCCCTCCCCAGATTACATGACTCTAGCACAGAGCCCATGCCATCTTGAAGGGGAGAACGGCCTTTTTTAACTCATGAGCACTATCAACCAGACAAGCCTTGATACTGCCCCACGACCCACTCCGGCCAAAATCCTGCTGCCCCACCCACAGACCCATGGACCTGGAAACTCCAGCTCCAAAGGTGCACCACTCAGCAGCAGTAAGTGCAACCTCCCCCTCCCCAGAGGCATAACTCCAGACAACACATTAGTGCATTTCCAGCTCACAAGAATCCAGGGCACATCACTCTGTAGGCAGTGCCTGGGAGCCATTGGGAGCCCAATTGGTGTGATTTTGTCCAGACAAGGGCATGCGGCTCTGCAGTAGAAATTCTGAACTCCTCCTTCCTGAATAACTTCCCAGGGACAACCCAGCTGTGTAACTTCAGTGCCAGGGCCCCTCAAAGTGTGTCAGAGCTCTGCACAGGCAAAGCCACCTCCACATTTGCACAATTACAACAGGCAAGCCCCCTGAGCCCATGTATCCACAGCGTGCTCTGGGGAGCAGCTGTGAGACTCTGCTGTGTGTGATTCTGCATAGACAAGGGTGTGCTGACCTGCAATAGAAATCCTGAATTCCCTCTTTATGAATAACTGCCCATGGACAGCCCAGCTGTGCGACTTCAGTACCAGGGCCCCTCAGAGTGCACCAGAGCTCTGTGCAAGCAAAGGCACCTCCACAGGTGTGAATTTCCAAGAAGCAATACCCCTGAGCCCATCTATCCACTGCTTGTTGGGCGAGCAGCTGTGAGAATCTGCTGGGTGTGATTCTGCACAGACAAGGGTGTGCTGCCCCACAGTAGAAAATCTGAATTCCCTCTTCCTAATAACTGCCCACATTCACCCCACCTGCTCAATCTCAGTGCTAGAACCCCTCAGAGTGTGTCAGAGCTCTGCATTAGCAAATGCACCTCCACAGACATAAATTTCCAACAGGCAGGCACCCTGAACTCATATACCCACAGGGCACTTGTGGGAGTCACTGTGACCAATCCCTGGGTGTGATCTTGGACAAACAGGGGCTCACTCCCCCCACCAGTAGTAGAAATTCTAAAATAACTCACCCTGGATACCTGTCCACAGGCATCTCAATTACACGGGCACCTCAAATACACTGCCAGATCCCTTCACAGTGCTTCAGTGTGCCTCGCAGGAAAATGTACCACAGGTGCCCCTGTGAGCCACCACTGGGATTTAGTGCCTATCCACTACAGGTACAGCAGCAAAAGCTGTCTTCCCAGCCCACAACTACAAAACTCTGGACACCACAGTCACATCTTTCCAGAGTGCAGGCCCCCTGATCCCCATTACCCCAACAGATGGTTCCTGGATGCCACTGTGAGTCCCATCTGGGCACACATGATTTCTATTAAGGATGCAAGACGGCAAAAATTGGAACACTCCCCTTCACAGCTGCTGACTTCTAGACACAGCAGTTGTACCTCTCAAGCTCACACACCTACATCAAGAGAACCCAAACAACTCAATTAGGGGGCCACACTAGATTACCAAGCCCAGGTGAACTGAAATTACACCATTATCACCATCCCCAAAAGAACCTGGGTAGCAAAGCAATTGGATCTACAATTAAAACTCTGCAGAAAAACATGGGAAGACAAAAAAGCAATCCCGAAAAGAAAGAAAAAGAAGAATCACCACAAAAAAAAGTTAAATGAAATTGAGGCCAGTATCTTATCAGAGAAAGAATTCAGAGTAATGGTTATAAGGATGTTAAAAAAGCTGGATGACAAATACACACAATTCAATGAGAATTATAAGGAGCTGAATGACAATGACACCAAAATGAAAAGCAACTGAGAGGAGATGAAGAAGGACATAACTACAATAAAAAACACAATGGAAGGCCTACAGAGTAGACTAGAACAGGCTGAGGACTGCATCAGCGAATTAGAAGACAAGGTAGAAAAAAGCACACAAACACAGCAGCAACTGGAAAGACTTAAAAAGCAAGAGGAGAGCCTAAGGGAGCTTAGAAACAACACAATATGAAACAATATTCGCATAATTAGGGTACTAGAAGGAGCAAAAGAGAAGCAAGGAATAGAAAACCTTTTTGAAGAAATAATGACAGAAAACTTCCCTGATATTGGCAAGAAAAAAAAATATGAAAGTCCAAGAATCACAGAGTCCCAAAGAAGATGAAACCTAAAAGACCGACACCAAGGCACATCATAATTAAATTGGCAAACACCAACGACAAAGTAAGCATCTTAAAACCTGCCAGAGAGAGATAGAAAGTTATCTATAAGGGTTCTCCTATTAGAATATCAATGGATTTCTCAACAGAAACATTTTAGGTCAGAAGGGAATGGAATGAAATTTACAAAGTGATGCAAAGCAAGGGACTAAACCCAAGAATACTATACCTCACAAGGCTATCATTCAAAATTGCAGGTGGATTCAGGAGCTTCACAGACAAAAAAAGTGCTAAGATGTTTTATCACTACGAAACCAGCCATGCAAGAAATGCTAAAGGGACTAATGGAAAAAGAAGAAAGAGAAAGACAAGAAGAAACAAAATCATTAAGGAAAAATATGGGGAGAAAAAAAATGGCAGCGGAATAGACAGAAGTGTCCGGAGCCTTGTCACTAAAGCAGACAGAGAGAACAGCTTAGGGTCACACTGGAAGTGTTTGTTGGCAAATTAAGGGACAGTTATTTTCCAAGGGAAGGTGGGGGACTGCTGGACGGGATTCCCCTAACTAGGCAGCCCCACTGCCATGGGGTTTATTCCCCCAGAGTCACCAACGCGAATGCGGAGACCACGCCATCTTTCAGGGGAAAGTGGATGTTTATGGAACACTGAAAAGCTACAGCTGCTGAACCCACCAAAAAGCCAGGGGACCCAGAACACCACTCCCTAATGGGCACAAACACTCGGATTCAGTGGAGCTCCACATGCCACACAGAAAGGTCAGATTTCGCTTGGGATAAGGTAAGGTCTCTGGTTCCGCAGAACAGAGAGACTAGCACATTGTGAGAACTGGGCCTACAGAAATCTGTGGATGTTGAGCAGGGTGTGATCCCTGAATGTGGAAGGGGGCCCACAGAACTGTTAACGGAGAGGAGCTCTAGAAAGCAACCCATTTTGATTTGAGGCAGAAGGACAACCTGGGAGTTATTAAGGTGTGCCAGCTGCTTGAACAGGAGATGGGAAGGGGGAGAGCACAGACTGCACTCTTTCCTCTTCAGACCCTGGCTTCTGATTGCTAAGCCCAATGCATAGGATCACCCAATTGGAGATATAATAAGATACTGCAGGGGAAAGTTGATTTTCTGGAACCTGGGGATCAGAGCACAGAATAATCATCAAAGAATCAGCTCTGGGGAAACCCACTCCCACAAACCGGTATTGAGTATCACAGAGAAAGTAGGATCTAAGAACAGACTGGAGAGGACCTATAGTCTCAGAGGTCAATTCTGAAACTGCCACAGAGGGGCTGACTCACAAATTGACTCTCCACTGAGCAAAAGTAGAACAAAGGGAACTTTAATACTGTCCTGATTGGGAAACAGGTGTGCCAAACAGAACAATAGAGAAAGTGAATGACCTCCACTACTGCTTATTCTCTTTTTTATTTTTTAAACTTTTAATTAAAACACTAACTTTCTCAAATTGATTTTATCTTTTTAATCACTACATTTTATTTTCAACTAGTATTTTTACTACTAATACTTACCTTTTTCAAAAAAAGTGTCATTTTATATTCTCTTTATCTTACTTGGGGATTAGAGTTCTACATTCCATTTTCAGCTTTACTTTAGCATCATTCTACTCTATCTCAACTCTATCTTTATGCCAACACTCTGTTCCTAACTTTTCCCATTTTGTTGTCTTGTTTCTCTTACACTTTTCCAATTTTAGATTTTCCCCATTCTTTCTTTTTAACTGGGTAAAACTTCACTCCACTTATATATCTAATTTCTAATCCCCTAATCCAAGTCCATACACACCTCTCTCTTCTCTGTCTTCACGATCCAATAAATTATTTTTCTCTATGTCCTTTTGTTGTTGTTTGCTTGAACATTGATTATATCGATTTTTATACTTTTTTGTGAGATTGTTTTTGCTTATTGTACTTGTTTTATTTTTCTTTTTGTTTAATTTGTTTTTGTTTGTTTTTTTACTTCTGTTATCCCTCGGCTCCCTTGATATTAGTTGTTATTTTTAATTTGTATTATTCTCCAGGTACTTCTTGCTGGCATTTGTTGGGATTAGTGGCTGTTCTATTGGACTTTTCTCCTCATACATATAATTTCTCCCCATTTTCTTTCTTATTCTCATTCATTTCTCTCTTACTTTTATTTTATTTTCTCCTCATCCTCCTCCTCCTCCTCCTCCTCTTCCTCGTTCTTCTTCTCCTCCTTCTTCTTCTTTTTATTCATTTTACTTTTTATTTTTTTCCTTTTATTCTCCCTTCTCCCAAATTCATTTTGGCCCTTCTTTCATTTTATTCCTCCTTTATCTCCTATTATTTCTCAACTTATCCCTAATTTGTCTTTAACTGGTGATCACCTTATTTGTGGTTATTAACATCGTGAATACATTTCTGTTCAGTGGCTTGTGTGTTGTACCTGGTTGTGTTGTATGTTGTGCCTTTAAATCAATGCAGGAGAGAGAACTACATAACCAGACACCTGGAGAAGAAAGATCATGGGCAGACAAAGAAACAGCCCACATATGAAAGAAAAACAGGGATCACCAGAAAAGGAAGTAAACGAAATAGAAGCAAACAACCTGACAGAGAAAGAGTTCAGAGAAATGGTCATAAGGTGGCTGAAAAGAATGGAAGACAAATACAAAAATATAAGTAAGAATCAAGAGGAAACTATAAAGAATCAAGAAGAAATGAAAAATGACATTGCTGCTTTAAAGAACTCAATAAAAAGCATGAAAAGTAGACAAGAAGCAGAGGACGGCATCAGTGAGCTAGAAGACAAGGTAGGAAAAAACACCAGAGTAGAGCAGCTTCTAGAAAAAAAATTAAAAAGCAAGAGGAGAGCCTAAGGGAATGTTGGGATAACAAAACACATGACAACAACCACATAATTGGGATTCCAGAAAGAGTGGAAACTGAGCAAGGAATAGAAAACCTGTTTGAAGAAATAAAAAAAGAAAATTTCTCTGATATAAAAAGGAAAAACCCACACAAGTTCAAGAAGTTCACAGAGTACCAAGCAAAATGAACACCAAAAAACCAACAAGGCACATTAAAATTAAGTTGGCAAACACCAACGACAGAGAAAGAATTTAAAAGCAGACAGAGAGATTGAGAAAGTTACTACAAAGGAATCCCCATCAGACTAACAACTAAATTGTCAACAGAAACTCTTCAGGCCAGAATGGAATGGAATGAAATATACAAATCATGCAAAGGAAGGGTTGGAATCCAAGAATACTGTACCCAGCAAGGCTTTCAAACAAAATTGAAGGTGAAATCAGGAGATTCACAAACAAAATAGGACTAAGGGAATATATTACTACCAAACCAGCAATGCAGAAAATGTTAAAGGGTCTGCTGTAAAAAAAGAAATAGGAAGTGAAGATCAAACACAGGGGTAAAGAATTAAAAAAGCGACAGATAAGTACCTATCAATAATAACTTTAAATATAAATGGATTAAATGCTCCAAAAAAAGACATAGGGTAACAGATTGGATAAGAAAACATAACCCATATATATGCTGTCAACAAGAAACCCATCACACAAAAAGAGATGCACAAAGACTGAGGTGAAGGGATGGAAGACAGTTGTTCAGGCAAATGGAAATGAAAAAAAAAACTGGGGATGCAATACTTATATCTGACAAATTATATCTCAAAGTGAAAAGCATAAAACATGATAAGGAAGGCCACATCATAATACTAAAGGGAACAATCAAAAAAAAGAAATAACTCTGGTAAACATATACACACCAAATACAGCAGCACCTAAATACATAAAAGAACTCCTGGAGGATATCAAGGGATAGATTGACAGCAATACAATCAAAGTAGGAAACATTAATACCCCACTATCACCACTGGACAAATCCTCTAAACAAAAAATCAGAAAAGAAACAGCAATCCTAAATGATTCACGAGACCAGATGGAATTAATTGACATATTCAAAACACTTCATCCCAAAGACACAGAATAAATATTCTTCTCAAGTGCACATGGCTCATTTTCAAAGATTGACTCTATGTTGGGTCAAATTCAAAAAGAGAGAAATCATATCAAGCATCTTCTCAGATCACAGTGGCATAATACTGGAAATCAACTACAATAAAAACAAATACAAAGAAATCATACACATGTAGACTAAATAGCATTCTATTCAACAATGACTGGGTAACCAGAGAGATCAAGGAAGAAATAAAACACATCATGGCAACAAATGACAATGACAACACAACAATACAAAATGTATGGGACGCAGAGAAAGCAGTCTTGAGAGGGAAGTTCATAGCTCTACAGGCCTTCTGCAAAAAACAAAAAAAACAATGGTAATAAATTACCTAACTCTACAACTCAAAGAGCTAGAAAGAAAGCAAAAAGAAAAGCCCAGTGTTAGCAAAAGGAGGAAAATAGTAAAGTTTAGAGCAGAGATAAACAACATGAAGACCAAAGAAACAATTCAAAAGATCAACAAAACCAGGAGCTGGTTCTTTGAAAGAATAAACAAGATTGATGGACCTCTAGCCAGGCTCACCAAGAAGCAAAGAGAGAAGACACAAATCAACAAAATCAGAAATGAAAGTAGATAAATAACAACAGACCCCTCTGAAATAGAAAGGATTGTTGAAAAATACTATGAACTACTCTATTGCAACAAAATAGACAATCTACAGGAAATGGACATATTCCTAGAAAAATATAACTTTCCTAAACTCAATGAGGAAGAATCTGAAATTCTCAATGGGCCAATAAGTATGGAAGAAATTGAAGCAGTAATCAAAAAGCTTCCAGCAAACAAAGCCCAGGACCAGATGGCTACACAGGAGAGTTTTACCAAACATTCAAGGAAGAATTAAAACCTATCCTCCTCAGACTATTCAAAAATATTCAAGAAGAAGGAACACTCCCAAACATCTTCTATGAAACCAGCATCACTCTAATACCAAAACCAGATAAAGACAACACAATGAAAGAGAATTACAGGAACATAGATGCCAAAATCCGCAACAAAGTTCTAGCAAATCGGATCCAGCAGTATATCAGGAAGATCGTACACCACGATCAAGTAGGATTCATCCCAGGAATCCAAGGATAGTACAATATCTGCAATCAATAAACGTGATACATAACATAAACAAATTGAGAGATAATAATCACATGGTCATATCCATTGATGCAGAAAAAGCATTTGACAAAATCCAACATCGTTTTTTGATAAAAACTCTCAGCAAGGTGGAAATAGAAGAATTATATCTCAACACCATAAAAGCCATACATGATAAACCCACAGTGAACATCATACTCAATGGGCAAAAACTAAAACCATTTCCCCTAAGAAATGGAACAAGACAGGGATGACCACTCTCAACACTCCTGTTTGATATAGTACTGGAAGTATTAGCCATTGCAATTAGAAAAGAAGAAGAAATAAAAGGCATCCAAATTGGAAAAGAAGAAGTAAAGCTGTCCTTATTTGCAGATGACATGATACTGTACACAAAAAAACCGAAGGACACCATCCAAAAATTAATAGACCAAATAAATGAATTCAGCAATGTAGCAGGATACCAAATTAATGCCACGAAATCTATGGCATTTCTATACACTAATATTGAAATTACAGAAAGAGAGACTAAAAAAGCAATCCCATTTACCATCGCACCAAAAAAGTTAAGATACATAGGAGTAAACTTAACTGAGGAGGTAAAAGAGCTATATGCAGAAAACTATAAGACACTGAAAAAAGAGATAGAGGAAGGTGTAAAGAGATGGAAGAGCATACCATGCTCATGGATTGGGAGAATCAACATCATTAAAATGTGCATACTACCCAAAGCAATCTATAGATTCAATGCATTACCCATTAAAATACCAACATCTTTCACAGACCTAGAAAGACCTTTCCAAAGATTCATCTGGAACAAAAAAGACCCCGAATAGCCACAGAAATCCTGAGAAAGAAGAATAAACTAGGTGGGATCTCAATATCAGATTTCAAGGTATATTACAAAGCAACTGTTCTCAAACAGTCTGGTACTGGCACAACAACAGACATATAGACCAATGGAATAGAATAGAGAATCCAGATATCCACCCAAAACACTATGCTCAATTAATATTTGACAAAGGAAGCATGAACATAGAATGGAGTCAAGACAGCCTCTTCAATAAATAGTGTTGGGAAAATTGGACAGATACATGCAAAAAATGAAACTATTTCACCAACTTACACCATATACAAAAATAAACTCCAGAGGAATATAGGAATTCAATGTAAGAGGAAAAAACATAAAAATACTAGAGAAATCTACAGGCAGCACAATCTCAGACATATGCTGAAAGAACTTCTTCACTGATACTGTTCCAATGGCAATGGAAGCTAAAGAAAAAATAAACAAATGGCCTACATCAAAATAAAAATCTTTTGCACAGC
Source organism: Lasiurus cinereus (assembly GCA_011751065.1). NCBI lineage: Eukaryota > Metazoa > Chordata > Mammalia > Chiroptera > Vespertilionidae > Lasiurus > Lasiurus cinereus. The sequence goes on from JAAGEH010000013.1 coordinate 5,889,467, forward strand.
AAAAGAAACCATCAACAAACCACAAGACACCCCACTGTATGGGAAAACATATTTGCAAGTGTAATCACTGATAAAGGTTTAATCTCCAATATCTACAGCTAACTTAAACAACTTAATAAATGGAAGATAAATGATCCAATAAAAAATGGGCAACAGTTTTATAGAACCTTTTTGAAAGATGACAGAAGGAAGGTCAAGAGACACGTGAAAACATCCTGAAAGTCGCTAATTATCCGAGAGATGCAAATCAAAATGACAATGTGATACTATCTCACACCTGTCAGAATGTCAATCATCAACAAATCAACAAATGACAAGTGTTGGGGAGGATGTGAAAATGGAACTCTCATGCTTTGCTGGTGGGAATGCAAACTGGTGCAGTCACTATGGAGAACAGTATGGAGTTTCCTCAAAAAACTAAAAATGGAACTCCCATTTGACACAGTAATCCCACTCCTAGGAATATATCCTAAGAAACTACAAACAGCAATCAGACAGGATTTATGCACCCTTTTTTTCATAGCAGCACAATTTACAATCACTACAATTTAGAAACAGTCGAGGTGCCCTTCAGCAGATGAGTGGATCAGAAAACTATGGTACATCTA
>JAAGEH010000013.1:5890174-5912183 GCA_011751065.1 Lasiurus cinereus
TATATATATATATATATAAAACAAAGGAATTCTTACCATTTCCCATAGCCTTAAAGGAAATGGAGAGCATTATGCTAAGTGAAATAAGCCAGACAATGAAAGAAAAATACCCCATGATCTCACTCATTTATGAAAATAAAGAACAGTATAAACCGATGAACAAAAAGATACAGAGGCAGTAAAGCCTCAGACCGTCAAATTACAGTGTGAAGGTTGTGGAGCGGTGCGGGAGATAAGAGATCATCCAAAGGACTTGTATGCATGCATATAAGCATTACCATGGACGTAAGACACTGGGTGTTGAGGGCATGTATGGGAGTGGATTGAGGGGGGGGCAATGGGAAGATTTATACACATGTAGTACCTTAATCAATATGAAATTTAGAAAAGAATGGAACCTGTTGGGATGGTGTGATTTCAGGTTTCTGTGCTTTGTGTAACAAGCCCTCACCTTGGTGGCAAAGCTTCTCAGAATAGATGACAATTAATTTGTTCCTGTAAAGGTTTAGTCCTTCTCCAGTGCTAATCCTAAGTTCACAGCAATGTAAATTGGGTGCATTCACAGCAGGTTCCTGCTGTCAAGTGCTGAGGGATAAGGTGCACACCATCTCTAGAACACAGGTAGTGACCTGAGCTTCTTGGAATTGGACATGCTTCTTGCTTCCCAAACCATTTTGTACTTCTGGAGCTCTGTCAGCGAGCCCAGGGTCTGCCTGTGTAATGAAAGCTTATCCTGGAATCTCTGTTGTTGGAGCATTTTCCCTGGAGGTGAAGTTCTGAATTTCTCTGTTGGCAGCCATGGGACCAAACTAGAACTCCATTTCTCCTCATGGATCAACCATTGCACTGTTGGGAAGGATAGTGTCAGACTGCTTGCTGAGGTCCCTTACATTGATTTGTACATATTCACTTAGACATTTTTTACCCTTTTTGAGTAACATTTTTAGTTTGATTTTTAAACTCATGATAAACAAAATCACACTTTTCTTTAATAATATGTTATGTTCTAAGTCCAAAATGTACTATATTAAGCATAAAAACTATTGTAACTTAAAAAAATCCAGCTTCTGCCTTAGGATAATAAAAAACAAGGAAAAGAAAAGAAAAGAAAAGATACAGAGGAAGATATAAACAAATGAAAAAAATACCATATTTATGGATTGGTAGAATCAACATCATTAATATATCCATACTACCCAAAGCAATCTATAGATTCAATACAATCCCTATTAAAGTACCAACAGCAGCCCTAAGTGAATTGGCTCAGTGGATGGAGAATCAGTCTGTGTACTGAAGGGGCCTGGGTTTGACTCTGGTCAAGGGCACATGCCTGGGTTGCTACTTGATCTCCAGTAGGAGGCATCCAATCAATGATTCTCTGTCATCATTGATGTTTCTATTTATCTCTTCCACTCACTCCCTCTCTGAAATCAATAAAAATATATTTAAAAAAATTCCAACAGCATATTTCACAGGTCTTAGAACAAATATTCCAAAAATTCATATGCAACACAAAAAGATCCAGAATAGCCACAGCAAAATTTTGAAAAAAACAAAATTGGAGGAGTCACAATTCCAGATTTCAAATTGTCTGGCTTATTTCCCTTAGCATAATGCTCTCCATTTCCATTAAGGCTGCTGCAAGTTATAGAGTAATCAAAACAAGCTGGTAATCACCTAAGAAAAGCATATCCTGGAAAAAAAGATGGCGGCTGGCAGGACGGAGGTGAGGGAGAGGAAGTGAGTGAGGGGACAAAAGGAGAGTGTATGGGTGTGTATGGTGGGTGTGTGATTCAGTGAGGGGCAGTTGAATCTCTCAGGAGCAGTGGGGGCTGGCAGTCCAGGCTCTCTTGGACAAGAAGAGACTGACACTGCAGCTTTCACTCCCTGGATTGCGGGACACAGAGCCCATGCCATCTTGAAGGGCAAAACAGTCTTTCTTTGGGAACTCATCAACACTGCCAGCCAGACAGGCACTGGAGCTGCCCTGCAACACAACAGCCACTCCAGCCAGAGACCCGCAGACCAGTGGACCCTGCAGACCCGTGGATCCTGGGACCTCCACCCCCAAAGCAGTGAGTGCAACCTCCCCTCCCCAGCGACATAGGTGAGGCTTCGGCTGTGCAGGTCACACACAAGTCCTGGATTCTGAATTCCTTGGTCACTGCATGTGCGCGCACCTCACCCTGTGCGTGCACCACGATTTCAGCTGCACCATGGTTTCAGCTGCACCATGGTTTCAGCTGCATAACTCCCTGGTCAATGTGTTTCCTCGCACCACAGTTCCCCAGTTTGCAGCGTGCCTTTGTGCCAGTTTACAAAGCACCCTAGTCCCTGTGTTTGTGTTTCAGGGTCGCCCCATCTTTGGCGCCCTACTCCCTGTGTTTGCTTGTTCTGGTAGCCTTGTCTGTGGCATGCCCTCCCATTTGGTTGATGGCGCTCCCTGGTCATCGCGTTTGCAGTGCACCCTCAAGGCCGCCAACCAAGGCGGATTTTCAGCAGCAGGTTTCTAGAGGTCCACCCCCTAAGCAGTGTCTGGGAGCCACTGGGAGCCTTTGCAGGAGTGATATTTTAACTCTGGGCACCACAGTCACGCCTCTCCAGGGTGTAGGCCTCCTGAAACACATCACCTGGACAGACAGGTCCTTGGTGCCACTGTGTATCCCTATTTGCTTGTGTGAACTCAATTAAGGGTGCAAAAGAACACAAATAGGGACACTCCTCTCCACGGCTGTCAACTTTTAGACACCAGAGTTGTACTGCACAAGCTCGCAGATCTACATCAAAAGAACCCAAATAGCTCAAGTAGGAAACTACAATAAATTAACAAACACAGGAGAACTGAGAGAATACACCAGAAGCACCATCCCTACCCCCACCCCCAAAAAAGAAACTTGGGTAGTAAAGCAATTGGATCTACAATTAAAACATTACAGAAAAACATGGGAAGACGTAAAAGCAATCCCAAAGGAAAGAAAAAGAGGAATCACCAGAAAGGGAGTTAGATGAAATTGAAGTGAGCAGCCTTTCAGAGAAAGAATTCTTAATAATGGTTTTAAGGATGTTTAAACAGATGGATGATGAATATACACAACTCAAAGACAAATACACAATTCAGTAAGAACTATAATGGGCTGAATGAGAATGTCACCAATATAAAATGAAACCAAGAGGAGATGAAGAATGAGATAGCTGCAATAAGGAACAGAATGGAAGGCCTAAACAGTAGACTAGAAGAGGCTGAGGACCACATCAGCGAATTAGAAGGCAAGGTAGGAAAACACACAGACACAGCAACTGGAAAAAATACTTAAAAAACAAGAAGAGACCCTAAGGGAGCTTTGGGACAACACAAAATGAAACAACATATGTTTAATTGAGATACCAGAAGGAGTGGAAGAAAAGCAAGGAATAGAAAACCTATTTGATGAAATGATGACAGAAAATTTGCTTGATATTGGAAAGGAAAAAAATATGAAAGTCCAAGAAGTACACAGAGTCCCAAACAAGCTGAACCCAAAAACACCGACACCAAGACACATCATAATTAAATTGGAGAACACTAATGACAAAGTAAGAAACTTAAAGGCTGCCACAGAGAGACAGAAAGTTACGTAATAGGGATCTCCTATTAGAATAGCAACAGATTTTTCAACAGAAACACACCAGGCCAGAAGGGAATGGAATGAAATATATAAAGTGATGCAAAACAAGGGTCTGGATCCAAGAATACTATAGCCAGCAAGGCTATCATTCAACATTGAAGGTGGAATCAGGAGCTTTACAGACAAGAAAAGGCTAAGAGAGTTTATCACTACCAAGCCAACAATACAAGAAATGATAAAGGGACTGCTGTAAAAAGAAGAAAGAGAAAGACAAAGAAAACAAACAAACAAAAAACACACACACACAAACACTAAGGAGAAATATAACAACAAATATGAACTTGTCAATAATATCATGAAACATAAATGGGTTAAATGCACCAATCAAAAGACATAGGGTGAGCTGAATGGTTAAAGAAACATGACCTATACATTTGCTGTCTATGAGAGACCCACCTCAGAGAAAAGGATTCATACAGAATGAGAGTGAAGGAATAGGAAAATATTTTTCAGGCAAATAGAAATGAGAAAAAAGCTGGAGTAGCGATACTTATATCTGATAAAATAGACCTCAAAGTAAAGGCTATACCAAGAGATAAGGAAGGCCACTACATAATACTAAAAGGAGCAATTCATCAATAAGATATAACTCTGGTCAACATATATGCACCTAATACAGAATCCCCTAAATACATAAAAGAAATACCTGGAGGATATCAAGGGAGAGATTGACAACAATACAATCATAATAGTGAATTTTAATACACCACTAACATCCCTGGACAAATCCTCTAAACAAAAAATTCAGAAAAGAAACAGCAATTCTAAATAACTCACTAGTTCAGATGGACATAATTGACATCTTCAGAGCATTTCACCCCAAAGCTACAGCACATACATTCTTCTCAAGTGCACACAGGACATTCTCAAAAATAGACCACATAGTGGGTCACAAGCAAAGTCTCCCCAAATTCAAAAAGATTGAAATCGTATCAACCATTTTCTCAAACCACAATGGCATAAGATTGGAAATAAATTACAATAAAAACATTCCAAAAAATTCAAACACTTGGAAGTTGAATAGCATCTTACTAAAAAATGACTGGGTCATAAATGAGATCAAAGAAAAAATTAAAAATATTCTGGAGACTAATTACAATAAAAACACAACAACGCAAATGCTATGGGACACATTGAAAGTGGTACTGAGAGGGAAGTTTATAGCTCTACAGGCCTACCTCAAAAAAACATGAAAAAATAGTAATGAATCACCTAACTCAACAACTCAAAAAACTAGAAAGAAAGCAACAAGAAAAGCCCACTATGAATAGAAGAAAGGAAATAATAAAGATTAGAGCAGAAATGAATGACATAGAGCCCCAAAAAACAATACAAAAAGATAAAAAAAAAAACAAGAGCTGGTTCTTTGAAAGAATAAACAAGATCGAAGAACTTCTAGCCAGGCTCACAAAGAAGCAAAGAGAGAGGACCAAAATAAATAAAATCAGAAATGAGAGAGGGGAAATAACTATAGACCCCACAGAAATACAAAGGATTGTTAAAAAATATTATGCACAACACTATTCTAACAAATTTCACAACCTAGAGGAAATGTACAGATTCCTAGAAAAACACAACCTTCCAAAACTCACAAAGGGAAGATTCTAAAAATCTCAACACGCTGATAACTATGGAAGAAATTGAAGCAGTCATCCAAAAGCTTCCAGCAAACAAAAGCCAAGGGCCAGGTGGCTTCACAGGGGACTTTTGCCAAACATTAATAGAAGAACTAAAATCCATCTTTCTCAGACTACTCCAGAAAATTCAAGAGGAAGAAACATTTCCAAACTCCTTCTATAAAGCAGGCATCACCCTAATACCAAAACCAGATAAAGATAACACAAAGAAAGCAAATTACAGACCAATATCCCTCATGAACATAGATGCCAAAATCCCCAACAAAATTCTAGCAAATCGAATACAGCAGTATGTCAGAAAGATCATACACCATGTCCAAGTAGGATTTATCCCAGGGACGCAAGGATGATACAATATCTGCAAATCAATAAACATGATACAAAACATACACAAATTGAGAGATAAAAATCACATAGTCAGCCGAGACTGGTTTGGCTCAGTGGATAGAGCATCAGCCTGTGGACTGAAAGGTCCTGGGTTCGATTCTGGTCGGGGGCATGTACCTTGCTTGCGGGCACAACTCCAGTAGGGGGAATGCAGGAGGTGGCTGATTGATGTCTCTCTCTCATTGAGGTTTCTGACTTTCTATCCCTATCCCTTTCTCTCTGTAAAAAAATCAATAAAATATATTTTTAAAAAATCACATAGTCATATCAATTGATGCAGAAAAAGCATTAGATAAAATCCAACACCATTTCTTAATAAAAACTCTCAGCAAGGTAGGAATAGAAGGATCATACCTCAACATCATAAAATCCATATATGTCAAACCCACAGCCAACATAACACTCAATGGGCAAAAACTAAAACCATTCCCCCTAAAAACAGGAGCAAGACAGGGATGCCCACTCTCACCACTTCTATTTAACATAGTACTGGAAGTATTAGCCATTGCTATCAGACAAGAAAAAGAAAAAAAAAAGGTATCCAAATAGGAAAAGAAGAAGTAAAACTGTCCTTATTTGCAGATGACATGATACTGTACATAGAAAATCCTAAAGACTCCATCAAAAAATTATTAGACTTAATAAATGAATTCAGCAATGTAGGAGGATATAAAATTAACACCAAGAAATCTTTGGCATTTCTATATACCAATAATGAACTTACAGAAAGAGAGACTAAAACAGCAATCCCATTTACCATCGTGCAAAAAAAATTAAGATACCTAGGAATAAACTTAACTAAGGAGTAAAAAGACCTATAGGCAGAAATCTACACAACTCTAATAATAGAGATAGAGGAAGACATAAACAGATGGAAGAACATACCATGTTCATGGATTGGGAGAATCAATATCATCAAAATGTCCATTCTACCCAAAACAATTTATAAATTAAATACAATCCCCATGAAAACACCAAAGGCATATTTCAAACCCCTAGATCAAACTATCTAAAAAGTCATCTGGAATAAAAAAAGACCCAGAATAGTCGCAGAAATACTTAGAAAGAAGAACAGAGTAGGTGGTATCTCAATGCCAGATTTCAAGCTGTATTACAAAGCCACTGTTCTCAAAGCAGCCTGGTACTGGCACAAGAACAGACACATAGATGAATGGAATAGGATAGAGAACCAAGAAATCGACCCAAACCACTGTGCTCAATTAATATTTGACACAGGAGGCACGAACATACAGTGGAGTCAAGACACTCTGACAACAAATGGTGGGAAAATTTGACAGAAACATGCAAAAAAATGAAACTAGACCACCAAATTACACCATAAAAAAATAAACTCCAAATGGATAAAGGACTTAAACATAAGATGGGAAACCATAAAAATCCTCGAGGAACCCACAGGCAGCAAAATCTCTGACATATGCAGAAGGAACTTCTTCACCAGCACAGCTCCTCGGGCAATGGAAGCTAAAGAAAAATAAACAAATGGGACTACTTCAAAGTAAAACGCTTTAGCACAGCAAAGGAAACCATCAACAAAACAACAAGAAAGCCCACTGCATGGGAGAACATATTTGCCAATGATATCAATGATAAGGGTTTAATCTCCAACATTTACAGGGAACTCATACAACTTAACAAAAATAAGATAAACAACCCAATTAACAAATGGGCAACTGATCTAAATAGGCACTTCTCAAAAGAAGACAGAAGGAAGGCCAAGAGACATATGAAAACCTGCTCAAAGTCACTAATCATCAGAAAGATGCAAATCAAAACAACAATGCAGTACCCTCTCACACCTGTCGGAATGGCTATCATCAACAAATCAACTAACGAAAAGTGTTGGCAAGGATGTGGAGAAAAAGGAACCCTTGAGCACTGCTGAATGGGAATACAGAATGGTACAGCCACTGTTGAGAACAGTATGGAGTCTCCTCAAAAAACTAAAAATGGAACTTCCATTTGATGCAGTGATCACACACAGTACTAGGAATATATCCCAAGAAACTAGAAACTTCAGTCAGAAAGGAGATATGCACTCCTCTGTTCATAGATGCACAATTCACCATAGCTAATATTTGGAAACAGCCTAAGTGCCCATCAGCAGCTGGTTGGATTAAAAAAACTGGGGTACATCTACACAATGGAATACTATGCTGTGGTAAAAAAGGAGCTCCTACCATTTGCAACAGCAGGGATGGAGATGGAAAGCATTATGCTTAGTGAAATAAGCCAGGCAGAGAAAGACAAATATCACATGATCTCACTCATCTGTGGAATATGATGAATGACATAGACTGATAATCAAGATCAGATCTAGAGAATGAGAAACATCAATCAGAACATCAAACCTCATGGAAGGTGGGGGTTGGTGGGAATAAGGGGGAGAGATCAACAGAGGGACCTTCGTACATGCGTATGAGCATAATCATTGGGCACAGACAATGGTTAAGGTGTGGCAGGTGAGGGAATCTATACAGTGTTCTCCATAACCTTAAGAAAATTACTTCATGAGACAAAAATTTTTAAATGAAACTCTGTAACATGAAAATCATTTTGGAAGGAAATAAAGAGAAGTTTCCTTTAAATGTCATAAGGATCGTAATTAAAAGTCAATATCTTTGGCCTCTTGATCTAAGGTAAGTAATCTGTGTTTTTGCCCCTCTGAAAAAGTTTATATAGAATTACAAAAAGAAATTCACAGCTCGTTTGAAATTGAATTGTCATGGCATAGAGCAAGGAATATCCTTACATGATATTATCCTACAATATCATTTAATTTTTGATATTTCACAACAGCATATTGTACAACTATCCCAAACAAATGTACAAACTAATAATGTGAATGTTTAGCAGCAATTTAAAAAGAGGACATGAAAGGATTTAATTCCTTTCAGAAGTAATTGAGGCAATGGGAATGTACCTGAGCATTCTATACTGGCCATCTTTCCTCTTTTGCCAAGAGGGACCCTCTTCTCACAACCCAATGGCCCTCAGCTGAAGCCTGAGTTCTATTCATGCTGAGGTTGAAGCCTGGAGGTGGCTGGTATAATGGATCTGTCTTTTGCAAAATGGTGTGAATTGGGCCTTCCCTGGATAAGGAACCTGAATTCCCTGAGATAAGTGAACAGTGCCAGGGCCCCCACCACCAGGCGAGGGGATCCCAAGGCAGGTGCTGGGCGTAGAAGCCACAGGGGCATAGGCTACCTTGGAGACAGAACTGAACCTCACAGAGTATGACTGGTTAGACAGAGATGGGTAAGATTCCTCAGGGAAAGAACAACCTAAGACAGGCACAGTTGCAGAGGGGCCATCAGGAGAGAACTTGGGGATCAACAGAGGTGGGGCACAGACCCTCACCCCCCACCAACCTTGCAGGGGTCTAAACCTTCACGCTTATGAGGGTGGTCTCCTGCCCGCATGGCTACCTGGCTTCCCATGCTCAGCACAGATCAGGACCCAGGTAACAGACAAAAACATGCCAGCAGCAGCTACCCTATATCTAAATTAAGCCTAGCACTAGGAATGCTCAGTGCCAACTCAATGCAAATAAACTTTTCACCTAATATATACAGAGTAATCTAAGATTGTTGGTAGAGTATTAAATTTGACGTAAAAGAGTTATCAAGCTTTCAGATTAATTTAAATTAGTGAACTGAAATAAGCGAACACCTAAGAAAATTTAAGTGTACTGGACAAAAAGCTGTTTCTAAAGTATTAATTAAAATTTCTATTGATAGCTCATCTCATGGTAAAATTGCTTAATATGTAATGAACATAAAACAGGCATATTTGTGTGCAAAGAGTTAAAATTTAAAGTAATGAAGATTGCATTAAAATTTTTTACCAAATTCTCCATTAATCAAAAGAAGGGGGGGAGTAGGATAATGGCATCTAAGAAAGAGTATCTGGTAATTTACATCTAGAAAATTTTCACTTAAAATATTAATTTCCATTTGTAATGCTGATAGCAAGACATCCATGAAAAACACACATGGTGTCAAAATAAGCCAAAGGAAAAGCAACTAGGCAAAAATAAAAAGGAACCCAAGTTAATTTTATAGAAAAGATTCCTTTATTAACTGTTGGTCAAGAATATGTTTATGTATTATCAGAAAACAACTCCAAGACCAAGTGGACTCCTGCAACAGAGAGGAACTGACAGGTCTGCGCCAAACACGAAGGCAAGAGGAGAAACAGTCCACAGATGGAAAACACTGACTATGCCTTGCCATGTGAGCAGTTAGAAGCTGAGCATCGCTACAGGATGCCCAGGAACAAACTAGAGAGGGTCGGACTGGCATCACCACCATTTCTCCAGTATCCAGATACCATTGATGACATGTACACATAAGGAACTGGGACTCAAAGCTATCGGACATTGAAATTGGGACTCAATCATTTTTCTTTTGCTCTGGTGGGTTTATTTGTAGCCTACAGGGGCAAGATGTTTTTAAAGACAAGAATCAAGGGGTGGAGGGGAAACAGATGCAGAGGCAAAGAAGCAATGGACAGACTGCTGTGTTAAAGTGGAAGGCAGGGGAGGTTGAGGAGGAGGGGCCTATAGGAGATCAACCAAAGGACTTGTATGCATGTGTCTGCAGACATAGCCAGTGGATACAGGGCAATGGGAGAAGGCGGGGGGGACAGATGATGCCGTGTATTGGGGGGTGGGGAGGGCAATAGGGCAAAATAAATAAATAAATAAACAAACAAACATTAAAAAAAATAATAATCGTGATACATCACATAAACCAAATGAGAGAGCCTTATGCTTAGTGAAATAAGCCAGTCAATGAAGGAGAAGCATCACAGGATCGCACTCATTGGGGGATAATAAAGAACATTATAAACTGATGAACAAAAGGATAGATACAGAGACAGTAAAGCTTCGAACAGACTATGAAATTACAGCAGGAAGATTAAAGTTAGGTGAGGTAGATAAGAGATCAATCAAAGGACTTGTATCTATGCATATAATCATAACCAATGAACATAGACACTGGGGGATTGGGGTATGCCTGAGAGGGAGGGGGGGCAATGGGGAGATATGTATAAAAAAATAAAAACATAAAAAAAATCACATAGTCAAATCAATTGATGCAGAAAAAGCATTTGACACAATCCAATAGCCTTTCAAAGTAAATACTCTCAGCAGGGTGGGAATAAAAGGATCATACCTCGACATAATAAAAGCCATATATGACAAACCCTCAGCCAACATCATACTCAATGGGCAAAAACAGAAACCGTTTACCCTGAAAACAGGAACTGGTCAGGGATGCCCACTCTCACCACCCCTATTTAACATACTGCTGGAATTATTAGTCATTGCTATCAGACAAAAAATATATATATATATATATATATGCATCTAAATAGAAAAAGAAGTAAAACTGTCCTTATTTGCAGATGACATGATACTGTACACAGAAAACCCTAAAGACCCCATCAACAAATAATGAGACATGATAAATGAATTCAGCATTGTAGCAGGATACAAAATTAACACCAAGAAATCTTTGGCATTTCTATATACCAATAATGAACTTACAGAAAGAGAGAATAAAACAGTAATCCCATTTACCATCACACACAAAAAATTAAAATACCTAGGAATAAAATTAGCTAAGTAGGAAAAAGACCTATACGCAGAAAAATACACAACACTAAAAAAGAAAAAAAAAAGATAGAGGAAGACATAAACAGATGGAATAACATACCATGTTCATGGATTGGGAGAATCAATATCATCAAAATGTCCATTCTACCCAAAGCAATTTATAAATTCAATGCAATCCCCATTAAAATACCAAAGGTATACTTCACAGGCCTGGAACGAACTTTCCAAAAATTCATCTGGAATAAAAAAAGACCCCAAATAGCTGCAGCAATCCTTAGGAAGAACAAAGTAGGTGGAGTCTCAATGCCAGATTTCAAGCTGTATTACAAAACCACTGTTCTCAAAACTGCCTGATACTGGCGCAAGAACAGACACATAGATCAATGGAATAGGAGAGAGAACCCAAACATTGACCCAAACCACTATGCTCAATTAATATTTGACAAAGGAGGCAAGAACATACAATGGAGTCAAGACAGTCTTTTCAACAAATTTGACAGAAACATGCATAAAAATGAAACTAGACCACCAACTTAAACATACACAAAAATAAACTGAAAATGGATAAAGGACTTAAACATAAAATGGGAAACCGTAAAAATACTAGAAGAATCCACAGGCAGCAAAATCTTTGACATATGCAGAAGGAACTTCTTCACTGACACAGATCCTCAGGCATTGGAAACTAAAGAAAACATAAACAAATGGAACTACTTCAATATAAAAAGCTTTTTATCATCAAAGGAAACCATCAACAAAAAAAGAAAACCCACTGCATGGGAGAACATATTTGTCAATGGTAAGGGTTTACCATCCAACATTTACAGGGAACTCACACAATTTCACAAAAAGAAGATAAACAACCCAATCAAAACATGGGCAACTGACCTAAATAGGCATTTCTTGAAAGAAGACAGAAGGAAGGCCAAGAGACATATGAAAACCTGTTCAAAGTCACTAATCATCAGAGAGATACAAATCAAAACAATGCGGTACAATCTCACACCTATCAGAATGACTATGATCAAAAAAATCAACAAAGAAAAAGTGTTGGGCAGGATGTGGAGAAAAAAGAACCCCCGTGCACTGCTGGCGGGATTGCAGACTGGTGTAGCCACTGTGGAAAACAGTGTGCAGTCTCCTCAAAAAACTAAAAATGGAACTTTCATTTGACCCAGTGATCCCACATTTAAGATTATATCTCAAGATCAACATAATAAACTGGTGAATATAATAGAATCAGGAGCACATAAAGGGAGTGGACTGATAATTCTCAGGGGGAAATGGGTGAGGGTAGTACAGGGAGAGACTGGACAAAAATCATACACCTATGGATGAGGTCAAAAACGGGAGAGAGGTAAGGGTAGAGGGAAGGGTGGGAGCTGGGTGGAGTGGAGCTATGGAAGGGAAAAAAAGAGAAATAAATGTAATAATCTGAATAATAAAGATTTCATTAAAAAAAAGAAACTAGAAACTCTAATCAGAAAGTATATATGCACCCCTATGTTCATAGCAGCACAATTCATCATAGCTAATATTTGGAAACAGCCTAAGTGCCCATCAGCAGCTGGTTGGATTAAAAAAAAAACTGTGGTACATCTACACAATGGAATACTATGATGCAGTAAAAAAGAAGGAGCTCCTACCATTTGCAACAACATGGATGGAGATGGAAAACATTATGCTTAGTGAAATAAGCCAGGCAGAGAAAGACAAATATCACATGATCTCACTCATCTGTGGAATATAATGAATGATTTAGACTCATGATCAAGATCAGATTCAGAGAATGAGAAATGTCGATCAAAACATCAAACCTCAGGAAAGGTGAGGGTTGGTGGGAATAAGGGGGAGAGATCAACAAAGGGACCTTCGTACATATGTATGAGCATAACCATTGGGCACAGACAACGGGGAAGGTGGGGCATGAGAGGGAATCCATACAGTGGTCACCATAAACTTAAGAGAAATTACGTCATGAGACAAAGATTTTTAAATGAAACTCTGTATCATGAAAATCATTTTGGAAGGAAATAAAGAGAAGTTTCCTTTAAATGTCATAAGGATTGTATTTGAAAGTCAATATATTTGGCCTCTTGAGCTAAGCTAAGTAATCTATGTTTTTGCCTCCCTGAAAAAGTTTATAAAAAGTTACAAAAAGAAATTCACAGCCCGTTTGAAATTGAATTGCCATGACCTAGAGCAAAGAATATCCTTACATGGTATTAATCTACAATATCATTTAATTTTTGATATTTTACAACAGCATGTTATACTACTATCCCAAAGTAATTCATTGAATGTTTAGCAGCAATTTAGGAAGAGGACATGGAAGGATTTAATCCCTTTCAGAAGGAATTAAGGCACTGGGAAGGCACTTGAGCATTCTATATTGGCCCCTCTTCCCTCTTTTGCCAAGAGGAATCCTCTTCTCACAACCCAAGGATCTTCAGCTGTAGCCTGAGCTCTCTATTCAAGCTGAGTTTGAAGCCTCGAGGTTGCTGGTATAATGGATCTGTCTCTCGCCAAATGGTATGGGCTGGACTCTCCCTGGAGAAGGAACCTGAATTCCCCAAAGTAAGTGACCAGTACTGGGGCCCCGCCAGCAAGTGAGGAGATCACCAAGGCAGGTGCTGGGAATGGAGGCCATGGGGGCATAGGCTACCATGGAGACAGAATTGAACCTCACAACACCCTGCTTGGCCCTAGAGGATGACTGGTTAACCAGAGACGGGTAAGATTCCTCAGGGAAGTAACAACCTAAGACAGGCACAGTTGCAGAGGGGCCATCAGAAGAGAACTTGGGGGTCAATAGAGGTAGGGTACAGACCCTCACCCCCGACCTTGCATGGGTCTGAACCTTCACCCCTGCTGAGGAAGGTCTCCTGCCCCCATGGCTACTTTGCTTCCCATGCTCAGCACAGATCAGGACCCAGGTACAGACAGAAACATACCAACTACAGCTGCCCTCTATCTAAATTCAGGCCAGCACTAGGAAGGCTCAGTGCCTACTCAATGCAAATAAATCTTTCCACTAATATATACAGCAGTGGTTCTCAACCTTCCTACTGCCACGACCCTTTAACACAGTTCCTCATGTTGTAGTGACCCCCAACCAAAAAATTATTTTCGTTGCTACTTTATAACTGTCATCTTGTTACTGTTAATGAATTGTAATGTAAATATCTGATATGCAGGATGTCTTAGGCAACCCCTGTGAAAGGGTCGTTCGACCCCCAAAGGGGTTGCAACCCACAGGTTGAGAACCACTGATATACAGGGTAATATACGCTTGTTAGTAGAGTATTAAATTTAACATAAAAGAGTTATCAAGCTTTCAGATTAATTTAAATTTGTGAACTGAAATAAGCGAACACCTAAAAAAATTTAAGTGTACTGGACAAAAAGTTGTTTCTAAAGTATTAATTAAAATTTCTATTGATAGCTCATCTCATGGTAAAATTGCTTAATATGTAATGAACATAAAACAGGCATACCTGTGTGCAAAAATTTAAATTTAAAGTTATCAAAATTGCATTAAGAATTTTACCAAATTCTCCATTAATCAAAAAACGGGGTGGTGGGGGGGGGGAGTAGGATAATGTCATGTAAGGAAAAATACTCGGTTAGTAAATTACATCTAGAAAATTTTCACTTTGGAAAATTAATTTCCATGTGTAATACTAACAGCAAGACACCCATGGAAAACACACATGGTGTCAAAATAAGCCAAAGGAAAAGCGGCTAGGCAAAAATAAAAAGGACCCCAAGTCAATTTTATAGAAAAGATTGCCTTATTAACTCTTAGTCGAGAATATGTTTATATACTTTCAGAAAACAACTCCAAGACCAAGTGGACTCATGCAACAGAAAGGAACTAACAGGTCTGCACAAAACACGAAGGCAAGAGGAGGAACAGTCTGGAGATGGAAGACGCTGACGATGCCTTGCCATGTGAGCAGTTAGCAGTTATGCATTGCTACAGGATGCCTAGGACCAAACCAGAGAAAGTCCGACCAGCATTGCCACCATTTGTGCACTATCCAAATACCATTGATGACATGTACATATAAGGAACTGGGACTCAAAGCTATTGGACAGTGAAATTGGGACTCAAACATTTTTCTTTTGCTCTTGTGGGTTTATTTCTAGACTACAGGGGCAAGATGTTTTTAAAGACAAGAATCAGGGGGTGGAAGGAAAGCAGATGCAGAGGCAAAGAAGCAATGAACAGACTGTTGTGCTACAGTGGGAAAGCAGGGGAGGTTGGTGAGAAGGGGACTGTAGGAGATCAACTGAAGGACTTGTATGCATATGTTTAGGCATAGCCAGTGGATACAAGGCAATGGGGGGGCAAAAGGGAAGATGGATGAAGGCATGTACGGGGGGGTGGGGAGGGCAATGGGGAAAATTAATTAATTAACCAATTAATTAATTAATTTAAAAGAAAATAAAAGCATATCCTATATAATAAAGAGTTGATATGCAAATGGGCATCACACCCTCACACTGTCACATCAAAATGACTCAGACACTAAACACTGGGGAGAGAGTAATGAGAGCCAGTCAGGCATAAATGAGCTCATCAGAGAGGAAAGGGGACCAGCCAGGCTTTGGCCTGAGAGAGGGTAAAACCACCCATTCCTCAGTCCCGGGTGCCAGAGCCTATGGCTGAGGCCCAGGTAAAACCACCTGCTCATAGTTCCCTGCAGCTGTGGTCAACCTGGCCAAAGCCATCCCAGGTTCTGGATGCCCGTGTCCAGCCAGAGGGAGGGAAGCCCAAGTCCTGGGTGCCTGCAACTGGCTGGAGAAGAGAATCCTGGGTTCTTGGTGTGAGGCAAAAAAGAGGCAGTTAGGGGCAATCAGGCCAGCAGGGGAGCAGTTAGAGGCAATCAGACAGGCAGGCAGAGATGGTTAGAGTTGATCAAGTAGGCAGGCAGAGAGGTTAGGGACGATCAGCCAGGCAGGCAGGTGAGCAGTTAAAAGCCAGTGGTCCTAAATTGTGAGAGGCAGTCAGACATCCCCTGAGGAGTCCTAGATAAGAGAGGGTACAGGCTGGGCTGAAGGACCTCCCCCCAGTCCATGAATTTTGTGCACCAAGCCTCTAGTAGAGCAATGAAATAGAATATGGAACCTAGACATCGACCCAAGTCATTATGCTCAATTAATATTAGACAAAGAATTCAAGAGTATACAATGGAGTAAAGACAGTCTCTTGAATAAATGGTATTGGAAAAATTGGACAGTTACATGAAAAAAAATGAAACTAGACCACCAACTTACACTATACACAATAATAAATGGATAGAAGATATAAATATAGGTTGTAAAACCACAAAAATTTTTAGAAAATGCCACTGGCAGCAAAATATTAGACATCTCTTGTAGCAATATGTTTCCTGATACATCTCCCAGGTCAAGGGATATTGAGAAGAAAATAAATGGGACTACATCAAAATAAAAGGCTTCTGTTCAGTAAAGGAAACCATCAAGAAAATGTAGTAATCCCAGTTTATGGGAGAACATATTTGCCAAAGATATATATGATGAGGTGTTAATTTGAAAATTATATAAGGAACTCATGTAATTTAACAAAAAGAAGACACACAATCCAATTAAATAATGGGTAAAGGACCTAAATAGACACTTCTCCAAAGAGGACATACAGATGGCCAAGAGATATATGAAAAAATGTTCAACATAGCTAATCATCCATGAGATGCAAATTAAAATGACAATGTTATATCACCTCGCACTTGTTAGAATGGCTATCATCAATAAATCAATACATAACAAGTGTTGGCAAGGATATAGAGAAAAGAGAATCCTAGTACACCATTAGTTGGAATGCAGACTGGTGCAACTACTATGGAAAATAGTATAGAGTTTCCTCAAGAAATTTAAAATGGAACTGCCAATTGATCCACTTCTAGAAATATATTATATGAAACCTAAAACACTAATTAAAAATGAATGCACCCTTATGTTCATAGCAGCACAATTTACAATAGCTAAGATCTAAAAACAGTTCAAGTGCACATCAGTAGATGAGTGGATAAACAACCTGTGGTAGATTTATACAATGGAATACTATGTAGCTATAAAAAAGAAGGACCTCTTACCATTTGGGGCAACATGAGGGACCTGGAGAGTCTCATGTTAAACAAAATAAGCCAGTCAGAGAAAGACAAAATTCACATTGTCTCACTCATATATGGAATCTAATATACGAAATAAACTGATGAACAAAGTAGCTCTAGAGACATAGAAAAGTGGAACAGACTGACAAATCTCCGAGGGAAGCTTGGGGTGGGAGGTAGAGAGCCATTAACCAGGCAAATAATATGCATAGCACATGGACACAGACAATAGAATGGTAAAGGCCTAGGAGGGGCAGGTGTGGCTTAGAGGGGGTCAAAAGGGGAAAAATGGGGCATCTGTAATACTTTCTACAATAATGGTATTTTTTTTTTAAAAGAGTGTGGTTGAGCTCTACTTTTCTTGCCTTACTATTTTTGTTGTTGTTGTTGTTGTTCCTGGTGGCAATTCTTTGCACAAAGAAGTAGTTAAATTGTGCCTTTTTAGTTTCAGTCCTCTGATACCACAATCATCATTTTTGTGCTTCACAACTAAGTTTTATTTCAGGCAGAGTTTACATATCCAGTGCAGGAAAATAGTATCTAACCCATTTTTAAATATCTCTAAGAAATAGTGACCCTTTCCCACCTTTAAGAAACTTGCACTTAATTTACAGCTTTTTGTAACATGAATCCTCAGTACATAGAATCAGTGGAATTCTGTTCTTAGCCCAGGTTCTCATCTTAATTTCAGAAACAGATAAATTCTTCTATAAGTTCAAGATCTTTGTAGCACAGTTCTATGGTTTCAGGCAAGAAGTCTTTTTTAAGTGCTTACTATATATTTGCTCACTAGAAAGAGTCCCAACTTTGGAATCAGACTTATTTAGGTAAGAATCCACACTTACTACTTACTACTTGTGTGGCCTTGGACAATGTATTTCACTCTTCTGACCTTATCTGTACAATAGAACTAATATACTCTACCTCACAAAGCTGAAATAAGGAGCCAATGAAATAATTGACCCAGTAGCTATGAAAATGCCTAGCACTTTCCACAGCACATATTAATTTGTTTCTCATTGATTATCATTATTATGCGTCTAGATATACACTAAAACCCAGGAAATTCCATAGAGTACCAAGAGCCTGGAGCACTTGATGCCTGGTTGCTCTCTCCCCAGTCACATCTCAAAAATGCATCATAGAGATTAAGAAGGGCTAGAATCTGAAACAACATGTCCCAGGAACTGTTCCAATATGTTTTGCCAAAGGAGGTTCAGCTTGGCAGATGGATAAATTACAGTACAGGAAATCAGTTGGCAATGGTGATAATGGAATGTGGTTCAACAACCAGATCTTCAGGGGGGAAAAAGCACTGATTTTTTTTCATATTTATCAATTTTGGGGGTGTAAACATTTATACAACTGAACATGAAGTTGGAAAGAAATGTGAAAAATTGGTTTTCCCTGCCAGTATAAGTTAGCTCTAACATACCATAAAGTAAGGTAAGGAATTCCTAGAACAGAAAAAAAAAAAGCTTACAAAAATAAGACAGGGACCTGATGCAAAGGCTAAGACAGCAATGGGAGGACCTCACATTAAAAAGCCAAGAAGGTCAAGATTGGTCTTTATTACTGGGACAGGGCTGAGTCTAATTGAGCATCAAGGAACTGCAATTATGGTGTGAAAAGACACCCCAGCTGAACATATTGTCCTCTAGCACAGTGATTCACAAAATGTTGTCCCAAGTCATAGCATCAACATCACATGGGTAATTGTGAGAAATATAAATTCTTAGGCCCACCCTAGACTTAATCAGAAACTCTAGTGGAGTGGGGAGGGAGGGAGGCAGAACAGCCATTTATGGTTTAATAGCCCTTTGAGTGGTTCTGATACTCATCTACTAAAGTTGGAAAACCATTACAATAATGACAGGCCCATCTTTCCTATGATCAAGCCAGGCCAAGCTAATGTTACAGGCTGTTATGGGAAACATCCCCAATGTGCAAAAATGACCAGTGACATTTGGAACAAGAAACATTGGCTGAATTGAATTTATGGGAAGGGCAGGTGAGTATCTGGGGTCAAGAAGTGTAATGACATAGACAAATAGCTTCATGTTATCTCAATTCCCTGTCATAATCAAGCTGCTGGTTATAGCAATGTTAAAGTTAATTCTTTGTATAGGTTGTTTTATAAAAAGACATTAGAACTGGCATTAGAACTCTAGCCTCAATTTTCAACTTGTAAGCGTAATTGCTTGGTTTCTAGTTCAATATATCATCCTGCTATCTCATATATTCTGAAGGGATTATTAAAAATAACATATCTTGTGGTAGAGAAATGATCCCAAGCAGTTGGATATAATGGGCCATATTTCACAAAAGCTAAAGAAAATTGCTGTACTTGAAATGTAAAGCAGATTTCCAAATTTATAGAGTACCTTTCAATTTTCAAAGATATTTGTTTATTATTTTACTTGTGGTGAAATACACATAACATGAAATTTACCATCTTAACCATTTTAAGTGTGTATTTCAATGGTATTACATACATTCACATTATTTTGCAACCATTACCACCATTCAACCATTCGTCTCCAGAAATATTTTAATCTTGAAAAACTAAAACTCTGTAGCCATAAACAATAACTTCCTATTGCCTCCTTTCCAGTTTCTAATAATCTCTATTATGCTTTCTGCCTCTGTGAATTTGATTACTCTAGGAATTTCATATAAGTGGAATAACATAGTATTTGTCTGTTTTGTGACCGACTTTACTTATCATAATGTCCTTAAGGTTAATTCACCTATAGCAGTGGTCAGCAAACTGCTGCTCGCAAGCCACATGTGGCTCGAGAGCTGTGGTTTCCCGCTCTATTGACTAATGAGTTTGCCGACCACTGACCTATAGCATGTATCAAAATTTTCTTTCTTTTTAAGAATAAATAATATTTTCGTTGTATGTATATACCACCTTTGGTTTATGCATTCATTCATTAATCCATCAACTGATACCTGCTTTGCGTCTACTCTTTGTGTACTATAAATAACACCACTATAAACATGTATATAAATATATCTCTTTGAGAACTTGCTTTTACTTATTTTGTATATATATCTAGAAATAGAATTTCTGTATCATATTCTAATTTTATGTTTTTTAATTTTTAAGGAATTGCCAAACTGTTTTCCTTAGTGTCTGTAACATTTTACAACCCAACCAACAGTGCACGAGGGGTCCAATTTCTTCAGATCTTTGTCAAGACTTGTTATTTTCTGATTTTTAAAGCAATCATCCTAGTGGGTGTGAGGTGGTATCACATTTTGATTTTGAATTGCATTTTTCTACTGATTAATGATGTTAAGCATTTTTTCATATACTTATTGGCCATTTGTAAATATTTATAGAAATGTCAATTCAAATCTTTTGCACAATTTAATCAGTTTGTTTACTGCTGAGTTGTTCTTTATATATTTTACATGTTAATCACTTATCGGATATTCAAGTTAATTTTAATGCATAATTTATCCTTGATATAGGCATTGGAAGTGAATTAAGGCATGATGTATAATTATTTACATTAAGAATAATAAGTGAGTACTTCTAACCCAAGTTCACATAACAAGTCCAGACATATAGCCAAGGCGAGGATCAAGTTTGCTGTTTTGATAATCCTAGAATTCAAATCTTGAAGGACCCTTCAAAACCAATGAATCAGAGTACCTGTTGTTATAGACAAAATATTGAGACCCATAGAGCAGGAGGTATTTATTCAAGGTTATACAGTGATTCAGTGGCAGAATATGATATATGATCTTACTTTCCTAACACCAAGTTGGTAGCCTCTCTATTCCATCCTCCAGCAGAAAACAATTTGGCACAGTTGTAAAAAGCTGTGTCTGCTGCCTACCTTTTAAGGAAATGTTAATTTCATTTGAAGACTCCATTACCTAAAGATGAAGACTGGTGGTGAGAACTGCAGGGCCATTTGCATTTCTCAAGCTCTGGAAATGATAGCAGCTTGGCTGTGGAGGTATCAAATTAAAAAGTTCCAAAACTAAGAACTTGGGGGAACTTGAATTTTAGCCATTGCCTATAAGGGTGAATAAATACCTCCATAGTCCAGATTGCCTCTTCCATAGCCATTTACAGATCTGCCTGCCTGGCACATTTTGCAACAAAACACAAGACTCCCAAGGAATTTTAAAATGTCAAGGAGAAATGATCCAGAAGAACTTCACTGCTCTTTTAAAAAATATTTTCCTGCTGCCTTCCAGTTTTCAAAGGACTTTTGCATGTGCTGGCCTACATAAACTTCACAACAGCCCTGTGAATCTGCTTCGTTACCCCACTTAAAAATGAAGAAACTAGATTCAGATAGTCCAAATGACTTTCTTGAGGTCACATAGTTAGGAAGCTGTACCAAATTAGTATGACTCTGAGGTCTATGCCATCATCACTGTTTTTCCTAAGGTCTATAGAGGTGATGAAGGTAGTGTGTAGCATCTACTAACTTTCACAGAGACTACTTAGGGTCTCAAATATCCGTGTGTGTGTGTGTGTGTGTGTGTGTGTGTGTGTGTGTGTGTGTGTGT